>JAABOM020000049.1:23575992-23603962 GCA_011800125.2 Solanum clarkiae | reverse complement strand
TTTTAACCCAAAAAGGTTCAGACAACCCCTAATTAAGGGTTAGCTCCACCCTGCCTAGAATGATCCTGCTTAAAGAGCTGAAGACCGCAATTTGAGGTAAAAGCTCAACTGCACTATGTTCCAAAGCCTAAATCTTAATGGGAGCAATTTGAGTTAAAAACAAAAATGATTGGAAAAAGAAATATGAATAAATAGCTCTCAGGTACTGAATCCTGCTGGTAACATCCAAATTTCTGCCTCACTATCAGCTTCCTCTCTCCAAATCTCACTCTGTCATAAATGTCTGCTTCAAACAACTGTCCCCGAAGCTCAAAGAATGAATTTTGAAACCTTTTCCATAAACCCAACGTTTGTTTTCATTCATATTTGAACCTCAAAGATTGAATCTTGAAACTTTTTTTTTGGTTGAAATGGGTACTAGCAAGCAAAGATGGAGGATTTCATTTCATAAGTCTCCATCAAAACACCCTCCTATTCCTATAGAATTTATCTGTCCTATATCTGGTTCTCTCATGGCTGACCCTGTAATTGTTTCTTCTGGCCATACTTTTGAACGCCACTGTGTTCATGCCTGCAAATCACTTTCTTTTACTCCTGTTCTTCCTGATGGTTCTGTTCCTGATTTCTCCACCGTCATCCCTAACTTGGCTCTCAAGTCTACTATCCTCAATTTTTGCCGTTCTACTCTTCTTGACCCTCCAAAACCCATCAATTTCCTCACAGCTGAAAGTCTCGTTTACACATTGAAGGCTACCCAAAACCCCCAAAACCTCGCTAAGGATACTGTCAGATTCAATGGAGTCCGGGTTATTCAGTCGGCAACTGAATTGAATAGGGTACCGAGTCACATCTCAACGAGTTCAGAGGAATCTGTGACCCCTAGAAGTGGACCCACTTGTTACTCTTCGTCGTCGGCCTCTGACGTGGATAACCTGAACCCTAATTCCGCTGAAGAAGATGAACTTCTTGTGAAATTAAAGAGTTCAAATATATCTGAACAAGAGGAAGCTGTCATCTCGTTTCGTAAATTGACCCGAACCCGTGAAGAAACCCGGTTCCAGTTATGCACTCCTCGTATACTGTCAGCTCTGCGTGTACTCATCACCTCAAGGTATGTTTCTCTACAAGTTAATTCAGTAGCGGCATTGGTAAATTTGTCGTTAGAGAATCGAAACAAAGTGAAAATTTTACGCTCTGGGATTGTTCCGTCTTTGATTGACGTGTTGAAAAGTGGATTCCAAGAATCACAGGAACATGTTGCTGCTGCACTTTTCAGTTTAGCATTAGATGATCAGAACAAGACTGCAATTGGGGTATTAGGAGCACTGCCTCCGCTTCTTCATGCCCTTCGCTCCGAATCGGAGCGGACTAGGCATGATTCCGCATTGGCTCTGTACCATCTTACTTTGGTTCAGAGTAATAGGGCTAAGTTGGTGAAACTTGGGGCAGTTCAGCCATTATTAGGCATGGTTAAAACGGGTCATATGACTGGGCGGATTCTGTTGATACTTTGTAACCTGGCAGCCAGTTCTGAAGGGAGAGCAGCAATGCTTGATGGGGGTGCAGTTGATTGTTTTGTATGTATGTTGAGAAAGGGGGAGTTTGATTCGGATTCGACTCGTGAGAATTGTCTTGCTGCATTATATGGACTAAGTCATGGCGGGCTTAGGTTTAAAGGGTTGGCTAAAGAGGCTGCTGCAGAGGAGTTGTTGATACAAGTTGAGGAAGTGGGAAGTGAAAGGGCCAAGGACAAAGTTAGAAAGATATTGGAGGTTTTGAGGCAGAAGGATGAAGAAGAGGAGGAGGAAGTTGATTGGGAGAAGTTGCTTAATTCGGATGATGATATCAGTCAAGCACGGATAAGTTCTTCATAGCCCTTGTTTGTTTCTGTTTCTTCATTGTATGCTATTTCATTCCTTTTTTTCTGAGAAATGGCTTGTAATTAGGCACGGTGCTCTCTTTGCATAGCTGCTGATAGCATGAGTTTGGTTTTGGTTTTCCTCGTGTCGTGTGGGATCATTTGACAGTTGACAGGGTAAATAATGTTGGAAATGTAAAGAAAAGATTCTGAACAGTGTGTTTTTGTTTTTTGGAAAAAATGGGGTTGTCTTGTCTTTAACATGAACTCATTTACTCCTAGTACTCTTCTAGCCCATTTTCATTTTCCTGTGCCTGGGGCTTATTCTATCAACTATTTGTGGCTTACACCAGCCATTGTATAGTAATCTGGGATTTATGTTAGAGCTGATTGACTTCTGCAACTTTGAAATTCATGAGAAAATTGACCTTCCTAAGTTTCTTTAAGGTCTGCATTGCAATAGACATTGCTGCATAACTGATGTCATGAACTCCACAGTTGTTTGGCATCTTTGAGCATCCTGGTGCTCAAACAGTGAAAGCAAGAACGAAGAGAGTGTACCATTCCGACAATCCTTGCTCTGACGTGTGTTGTTAATAGGAAGGTTAGAATTTCTGCACTTAACATTTTTACATGGGGACTTAAAAAGTGTTTGAGCACTAGTTTCAATTGTATTGCAAGATTATGTACTTCTGTAAGTGTTTTAGACATTATCGTTCTGATACTTAGCTCTTTCGTTCTCTTTTATCTCCTTATAATGCTGACTTTGACATGCGAAGACAATTAAGAAAAGATTCTCATTACAGATTATATTGCTGCATTGGATGTAGAGTCTACTTTCAGACCATACTAGTTACAGATGAACTAGTGCTCTCTGATCTTTTCCTGTACATATCATTTCGTTCATTTCAATACTTGGCTTGAGTGATGAAAGATATGAATAGGCACTGCTTTTTATGCTTACATCTACCATTGATATATTTTGTCACAGTGAGATGGTTCATCTTCCTCTCTAAAAGATTGATCTTACAACTGTGTTGTGCTTTCTCCTCCTGAAGTCTCTCCTTGTCCTTCAGGATCCTGTGGGAACTTTACTTAACCAGAAGCTAATGTTGTTGCGTCTTCATTTACCAGAAACAAATGTTCTTAGGTAGTTCTAGGATTTAAGTTTTATTATTTCAATATTTAAGGTTTTTAGAATTGAACCTATGATTTCTTATAGTTATACGTTCATTACTACTGTCTGTTGCAATTTTCATGGATTTTTACATATAAATTATGCTCTACGTCAAAAGTATTAGTTCAGATGAACCTCATTACAATATGCTACACTCATCTTTGAATAGGAAATGGAGTGAACTGCAGCATCCAAAATGAATTTGCTTCTTCGAAAGAAGTCTCATACTTCGAAAGCTTATCTTTTGCTTGTGTTAGATGTCCCATACTGCAAGAAATTTCAGGACTCAGAAGCATTCCCTGTTGAAAATGATCCTGATATAGGATCAGCGGCAGTAAATATACTCACAAACCCACATGACTAAGAAAGTAGAACTGGTAGTAAAATGTAGTTTATAGTTCCTTTGGATGCCTAACTGGTTTTGATCAACATGCAGTGCCCTTCCAAAATGCGTAGGATTCTTGAACATGAGCTCGTTCTTATGCAGTTTCGACCCTCTGTATTCTAGTTCCAGAAGATGAATTCATTGTGTTTCACTTGTCCACTATATTAAAATAAAAATTCGCTTTTACTTATCCAATTTACAAAATGAAGAGATATTTTACGTACTATTCTGGCCTTATTATTAGTAAGTACCAAGGACTGATCATTTCTCACATTTAGATGACTTGTAATAATCAGGAGTGATATAGTAAAATAGTTTTTTTCTTTATCACGGCCCGCCAAGTCAAACAAACATGGACGGACAGAGGCAGTATTATAATTTCATGGTTTGACAGTGGGACTGTGTAACATGTATCAGAATATATTGTGTAATTAACTCTTTACACTATCTAAGCCGTCCAAATTTATTTGCTTTTGACACCTCGACAAGAATCAATACCAAGCGCGTTCTGTTTCTCTTCAGTTAACCAGGCAGTAGTGCCTGGTGAACTTTAGTTGGCAATGTCACTATAATTTAGAATCTATACTAACGGAATCAAGATACAACCTTTTTTAACAATTGCTGTCAAACCATAGTAAACCAACAAAACAATCAATCAATCATTCATTTTGAACTGGGAAAAGTTGCAAACTTTATTTACGGTTTGATTTCTTATTGCAGCAAATTTGATGAACAAACAATAGCCTCTTAAGTGCCTCTCATTTCAATATAAGGTACTAGTACTTCACACCAACCACAAGTAGTTGCAGTTGTAGTAGTAGTAGTAGTTCCAAGACACAACTTTTTCTGATCTAAATAAATGGTAAAAATTAAAAACATTGTATACATATTATAAGTTTTATCTTGTAAGTGAATAAAAGCGAACCCAAAAAACATACAGTAACATAATCAACATCTCTCAATTGTTAAAAGCATCACACCTGTGCCTGATTTCACCACTTCTGCCAAATTTAACATCATGCTCACTTAGCTTCTGCATTGCTGAAGCAAAGGCCCTAAAGAATGCATTTTGATCTCTAATATACTCTTCAACATGAACTCTCGTCCTCGGATCTGAAAACAGACCACGGTCGGAAGACAACAGACCTAAACCCTTAGGTAAGTTTTGGTAGTACATGTTGTCGAATTTATTAGGAGTCATTACATCGTTGAACACGGACAATGTTGGATCTTTCTGGTAATTACCACAAGCATTTCTCAAAGCTTGAGCAAATCTAGGGTTGTAAGAAGGGTCATATTGCGAAGTTTGGTTGTAATTATAGAGATTTGAGCTGAACTCTTTACAATGTGAAAACCCAATTGTGTGAGCGCCGGATAATGCTACCATTTCCGGTATCGAAAACCCCTTTGACCCGAAAATCTTAATGATTTGATCCATCGACATTGTGGGTCGGGGCAGATTTCCTTCAACAAACGAAGCTTTTGAAATAAAAGAATCTTTACGGCCCAACTTAACTGGATAAAACGGGCCTCCGGTTTGTACAACGAGATTCCGAGCAGCGACGGCCAGAATGTCGGAGCAAGAGACTACTCCGGGGCAAGCAAGTTCAAGCGCCGTTTTGGCGCGTATGACAACATCGAACCCATCGCCGGGGAGAGAAAGGTTGATATCGGCGTCACGCTCGGCTTTGTTGAAAGGAGTTGAGGAGACGAGGACGGAGGCGTCGCAGCCTCCGACGAAGCAGTCGTGGAAGAAGAGGCGGAGGGTGGCGGCGGCGGTAGTAGGTGAAGTGATCTGTTTGTTTGTAGTGGTTTCTTGCATAATCTGTTCAAATCTTGGACATGACCTCCGGTAGTAGGCAGTATTCAGCGGCGAATGGCGCTGTGATAAAGAAGGAGTTAAGAAAACAGAGAAAAGAAGAAAAAGCAGAACAGTTGAACCCATTCGCATAGTTTTCCGCTAAGCTCTTTTCTGCTCACTCTTAGAGAAGGGAAAGTAGAGGTGTTTGGGTTTTAGAGAAAAATAGGAAGAGGGAAATAGGTAATGGGAGGAACAGAGAAGTGGGGATGGGGAAATAGCTGGAGGGCTTCAATGGGGTCTTCATATTTCTCACTTCTTCTCTTCATTCAATGATCTGTTTTTTTTTTGTTTTGTTTTTTATTTTTGTTTAATTATACATGTTCTACTCTCATTTTCTTCCATAAGTCCAAGTGCTTTTCTGTTTACAACTCATCATTTTTTCTTCTTTTAGTGGAGCTTTTAGCATATTCAAATGTGATCATTAAACAGAAATAACAAATAAAAAATAGTTTAAAGAAAACAGAAGGAAGACATTATTGTGACATGAATAGGAAATTTAGCAAGAGAATCCTATGAGTTATGAGGAAATTAATAAAACGAGACACGCGCCGTTACATGAACCACCAATCACGGGATATGAGATGTTACATGAACCACCAATCACGGGATATGAGATGAGCTCGCTACAAACATGGGTCCACATGCAAAACCCGGTACTCTGAATTGACCCGTCGGTGCTGTTAACATTTTAGAATCTATGTGCTCCGTTTTAATTAATTAATTTTATTTTATAATATAAGTTTTAAATTTCAAATTATATTATTAAATAAAATAAAATACAGGTGAAAACGGAGGGTAGTTCTTTGACCTTGATGACATGGCAATTATCAAGGACCAGTAAATTCAATAGAGCAATTAAAAAGTAAAAAAACATTAGTAACGGCTCATACTCTTTTCCTTTTTCCTACACATTAACGTCTGATCCATATAATACGAGTACAACAACAACAACATACCCAGTATAATTCCATTAGTGGGGTCTGGGGAGGGTAGATTGTACGCAGACCTTACCGCTACCTCATAGAAGTAGAGAGGCTGTTTCCTAAAACCCTCAGTTCAAATATAATACAGAGTATTTGATCAATATCCAAGATTAACAGTATCCGGCCGTGAATTGGTTAATATTTGAAATAATAATATATTCAAAATTGAAATTTAAAAATAGTAAAAAAAGAATATTTTTTTATAATCCTCTCCGTCCACTTTTGATGTATAAAAATAACTGTTAATTTTTTTTAATTCAATCTAAAAATCAAATATAAAATTAAGAGTGATATAATAAATTATCACTTCATTTATCACGAAGTATATCAAGACAAACATGACAGGAGGAAGTAGAAGAAATCCAACCATTTTAGGGTTTAGGCTGAGGTGTGGGAATACGCGTCATTAGCAGGATATAATCCAATAGTTAAGCTCTAATTGAAGAGAGTAAACATGTGATTTGCGACTTTCGAGTTGTACTATATTTCAGAATTTTCTTGAAAAGGACATCAAATTAATTCTTTCTAAAATGTTTTATTTTTTTGGCAAATACGGGACAGAGTATACATGGGAGAAATTAAGGACGGAGTTGGCGCCGTATGTTGTTCCCTTAATCACATGCTTGTATTGCTTTTTTTGCTCTAATAATGGAGCTTCATAATCATTCCAACATTATACGTATATAATTTGGCTACTGAATATTTCTTTTATCTATTCAAATAACAAATATAATTTTTCAATAAAAAGTTTCTAACAACATATTATCATATACATTTGAACAAAAGAGGCAGGCTTTGTTACCATCAATTCACCTACAATAATATTTGTAATGAACATAATCTTCCATGTTAATTTGATTTTTTAGATTCAAGCACTGAGAATGAATTTTTTAATTAAATTTTTTTATGATTTTTCTTTAATAAAAAATATTTTTTTTCTAATCAATTTAATAGAATATAAATTTAAATTATTCGAATCTATATGAGAAAAAAGTTGGCTTCCTCCCCCTTTTTATCTACTTTTAGTGGGGAAAAATGAAAAACCTAATTTTGTTTATCCTCCCCTTTTAAGATAGGGACCCAATTATGTCGTTTAAATTAAAGATAGTGGGGGTAGGATCCATAAAAGCAATTACATCACCGAATTAGTGGCTGTAGGTAGTTTTTCTTTTGTTGTATTTCCTCTATTTGTTTTATTTAAAAGAATAACTTGATTTGATTTTATATGAAATTTATTTTCTTTAAAAAAAATTTGTGATGTTAAATTAAAATTATGATAATGTATAAAAATATCTTTTAATTGTGTGTCTTAAATATACTATCTAAAAAAATAAAATTAAAATATTAAAAAAACGGAAAGGAATCATTAAAGTATTATAAAAAATGAAAAGAAATCATTCTTTATATTCTTTTTTAAATAGAGAGTATATTTTTTTTCCTTCAGTTTAAAAAAGAATAATTCAATTTGACCTAACATGAAATTTTAAACGTAAAGAAAATTTTCAATCTTCTCGTCCCAATAAAATTATGTCAAATGTACAAAAATATCTTTTAATCTTTTGATTTTGAACATGTCATATAGCGAGTTCAAATTAAATATCACCAAAAAAATTTTTTTTGAACATACTAGAAAGAAAGAAATAATTTCTTTTTAAACCAAGGGGCCAAAAAAGAATGCGCCACTCTATTATTGTTACTATTATTATGGATCAATTCGGCTCGTAAGCTTCAACTTATTCATACCTTATTTAAATGACCTCACTATTGTGGATTATTTATTCTTTTTCTTAATTAATTGCCATTAATACTCTCGACCTATTAAGGTTCCAGTCCATATGGTCCAATTTATGTAAATGTATTTTAACTTGACATAAAAGCTATTTAAAAGAAAAGAAAAATTGTAATCCAAAACAATTCCTATGACACAAACTCATCTCATTTAAAAGTTAAATAAAAAACTTAAAAGTCATTATTTTAAAAGCTAAACTTCATTATTCTTTGGAAATTGATTAAGAAAAATATGAGGAAGAGTAGAATGTATCGAGCGATGGAAGTTATAACAGACAAGAGTGGTCCCAGTGTCATGCCATGAGAGAAGGAAACGTCCATTTTTGTACTGACAGTTATCTCACAGCTCATGCACGGTTTCTCTTATTGACAGCTATATTTTCTATTACATACCAGTTTCAAATTTATGAATAATATTTCGAGTCCAAACAAAAATTATTGAATTTATGCAATCCATGAATTGAATCAGCCTCTGACACCTCTAAGTTTGTTTCATTCAAATATTTCCCCTTTTCTTTAATAAGTTGTGTTTTCACTAAACACAACAAAAGCCAACAGTTTCACTTTCCTGGGAGGGATTTTTCCAACAAACTTGTAAGAAAACCATGTCTTTCTTTTCCCACCGGTACAAGCATATTGCATGTTGCATTCAATTTTATTTCTTTTGAGAGGTAGTTCCAAAATCATTACTCAAAGTACTTATAACATACTAATGTGAGAACTCACAATTATCTGAAGGTGATCCACTCAGCTGTAAAGTCCCATAATGATACACCCAACAAGTTCTAGTTGCCTGCTTATGGTGATTAGAAAGATGTTTCCGGGTGTTGGCTCTAATCAATGGTTTCTCAAAACAAGAATTCTGATTCAGTGCACGGCAGAAATGTCCCATATGACTTATAAATACAAGAGGAACAGCCTCCTATTAGACTAATTAAGTATCTGTGGACTGAATCTTAATTTGACACTACGCTTAAAGCAACATGAATTTTCCATGTTTGGCATTTTGATAAGACTTGTTGGAAACCTTTGCCACACGAACACAAAAAATGAAGCAGGGGCAGAGCTTATTGACCTTTAGGGAAAAGAAGATGGGAGTCAAACTGCCCAACCTCAGTCAAGCTGAATGCACAATCTATTACCGATACGGCAAACAAACTTGGCTCCAGCCTCCCTAAAGCCGAAGTAACACATCAAAATAAGGGAATCAAAAAAATGAAATCCCTAGTTTTCCAACTGAATTTTGAATTCACTATCTGCTAATGCCAATAGATTTCCAGAATAATAATAATTCCGTGCCACCTTGTGCACAAATCAACTATTCCATTGATGACTTGCTACATTCCACCTGCGCCCTATACCAAGTGACCGACCTTGTCCACCAACGTCTAGAAAAACAGGAAGAAATAACTCAAATGTTTGTTCACTCTTCTGAGAATTGTTGAACATGAGACCTCATAGTTTTCATCCCACTTTTGTGACTACTAAGCCACACCCTTGACTGCTTGTTAACTTTGATAGAATTAGTGCAAGAGATGCATTACTTTTTTTTTTTGTCTTCAAATATAAATTTGGAACATCATAATGATCCTACTCTTCAGAAGAGCATAATCACGACCTTTTACAAGTTAATAAACTAGTATAAACAAGAAACATTTTTCATTCTACAACTGAAGAGAAGTTCACAGTTTGATCTTCTCTCCAGAACACTGTTGGGACAAATATGGCACATAGCAGGGAGGAGTTTGTTGACATAGGGCCTGTTACTAAACAATGCACACGGTAGAGAAAGCTAAAGAACATGAATTGAAACTAAAATGGCCCCCAATTCTGCAACAAGGAGATCAGGGGTACCTGTTGTCTGAGAGGAGAAGTCATCCACTAGTGAGAGAAAGAGAGAAACCACTGCTTTGTGCAAGGAAAAGTAGCATCAAGCTGCAGGTGCTGTTTTACTAGCTACTCAAAACGCTAACCACATCAATCTTCACTATCAGAGCTGGCCTCATCAGAACTATAATCGCTACTATCATCGTCAATATCAAGCTGCACATGCCGAACTTGTATTGGTTCGGGCATTCTTGTAAGTCCTGGAGGTGGTACTGGTCGTGCTGGTGCCTCCTCGACCTTTTGAAGTGGACGAGAATCCACTGGAGGAAGAGCAATTGGATCACCAGGCTTCCAACCAGGGGGAGGAAGAGGGAGATCAGTGGGTAACTCAACAGGCATACCAGGTTTCCAACCAGATGGCACTACAATATTTGGAGGGACGAGGCCCTGAATTGATGAAAGATTGGCAAGTGGGTTACTTTCTGCTGGAGGGTCGATGAGTGGCTCCAAAATATTCTCTTTGCTTTCATCTGTTTTAGGTAAGCCAACGTCAAGATCAGCAAAAACATATAACTGAGATGCACGCAATTGTTCATCCTGAGGAGCCGGTGGGAGTGCTCCCCGAAGAGGAGCCTGTCCACCACCAAATTCAGGTGGTGCAAAAGTAGTGTAACTTATCCTATGAGCATATGACAATATGTCAGACAATTTCAACTGAGTTGCCACAGATGTTACTGAAGATTCTTCGGTATCGTTTTCCAACTTGGCCCGTTTGGGACGACGATAATCAGAGTAATCATCAACAAGATTGTCGAGAACACGCTCAGCTCCTTTGAGTTTGTTGGCAAAGGCAAGAATTGCAGAATCATTTGACCTAATTTCACGGGTGATTTTTTGCTTCTCATCTTGAAGATCAAGAATTTCTTGTAGTTCGGCAACTGCTTCAAACAGTTGCGTCTGAAGAGAAGTAAACATTGAGAGGATTTCTTTTGAGGATGATGGACAGGAATCTTGTGAAATTGGTGCTGCAGAAGGCAGAAACGAAGGGAAAGAGCCACGAAAAGCGCTAAGCCAATGGGACCGGTTTGGTGAGACATCAAAGAGCCTTGAAGCAAGAGATGCCATTTGAATGAGAAGAGACTGAGCTCTAGAGAGAGGTGGGAGAAGAGGAAGGAGCGTTGATGAAGTGGTAGTTGTAGTTAATATATTTGCCTGTTGATTGGGTTGTGACACTTGCGAGGAGAACTTAGGAGGAGGAGCTGTGTTTTGTAGAGAAGGTGAACCGGGAGTTGGAAGGCCTAGCCGTGCAGGCGATTGCAAAATTTGGTGTTGAACATTCTGCAACATCTTCAAAGGCCACCGTCGAAAAACTAGAAGAGGTAAAAAGCATGATCAATAAACAATGTTAGCAATGCTAAACTACGGAAAGAATAGCATCCTATTGTTCCTCCAATCCGAGAGAGAATTAGATAGGTACAAGCACACACACATGTGAAAGAGGAGCGAAGAATCTCAGAATTAAAACTTTTAGGGGCCGTTTAGTGTGAAGGATAACACCAAATAGTGCCACACAATTTATTGTTTGGTAGGCAAGTCCGAGATAACTTATACCGGGATTAATAATTAGTACCGGGATAAGTTATCCCTCTCCTTGGGGTCGTTCAGTAATCCTGAGATGAATTATCCCGAGATAAAATAGGTAAATACAAAGATATCCTTTTAAACTCTTTTTTACCCACTTTTCACATTCATAAACAGAATTTTTGTAAACAACTAATTGTTTTTAAAATTTATATAACGTATATTATTTGAATACAACAAACCAAACACTTGATAAGAAATAATTTCATTATAACTCATCCCATCATAAATCATCCAATCACAACTTATCCCATCATAACTTGTACTCAAACCAAACGACTCCTAACATTAATATTCAACATTCAAAACTCTTTGTACAATAAATATAAATGATTCAATTAGCATGAAACCGAACTTTTAGGATGTTGCAAAGGACAATCACAAAGAACATCGGACCATCAATTAGCAGTAACCAGAACCAACAGAAAAATGGAAATTGATCTTGTAATTTGCTCCAAAAACAAGAGAAATTTTCAGTATCAACATTCAATTTCATAGAAATACGCATAAGATTCAACGTCTGGAATCTGTATGTTTTACAAATTACAATGAATATATATCATTCCATCAAATCACAAATTACTTCTTACCCTAAAACTAATACTATGGCGTATAGATTAATGACCATGAAAACAAGAATTAAGATATTTCTATGCGAAGCAAAATGCAGAAAACATTCCATAACCCACTAACTTTGAGACTTTAACTGAAACAAAATTGAGATATTTAAAGAAAAAAAGTACCACAAAATTGGACGAAAGGGGCTTACCTTGTAGAAAATGGAGGAATAAGCTTCGAAGAAAGGCTGTTCTGCGGTAAAACAAAAGAGATCTGAAGGACGAGTTGAGTTTGGGTTAATACGGGTCAAACTTAGAAGGGTTTTAAAAGTTGGGCCCAAAAATTAAGTCATTACCAATTTTAGATATTTACTCAAATAGCCTCTAATCCTCTATTTTTTTTTGTTAACCAATATACATAAACTATAGAGTTATTTGGATCAATTCACAATTTTTTTACCCATTAGTTCTGTAGTAAAATCCTATTCGTTGAAATTACTAGGTAAATGTTTCCTTGCTATGAAAAAAAGTATGTGAAAATGTGAAATAAGCACAGCTCCAAAATGATATATTCTTTTGAAATATAAAATATTGTTATATGAATGTATCACTTGGCATAAAAAGCAAAATGAGTTGAAAATAAAGATTGTTGAATCGTATTAGAAAGAGTAATGCGATCAAGTGTAACTTACTTTGGAAATAACTCATAGTTATGGAAAGTATTTGATCAAGAAATATATGACATTAATCATTACCATTAATTGAATTTAAAGAAAGAGGATTTTGAAAAAGAACATACACTTGAAATATAATAATGCAAAAAATAGCTATAGTTTGTTAAAATTACAATTTGTAGCTACATACTATGGGAGAGAGACAAGCAAGATCGAGAGAAGGAGCAGAGAGGCGACCGAGAGAGGGCAAAGAGAGGCGACTTGTATATGTATTTTCGTTAAATTGTATATGTATATCTGCCAAATAATTATAATTGTGTAACTAATATACATATGTATTTGTATATCTGGCAAGCGAGATTTTGAGAGGGAGGTGATAGACGAGCGAGAGAGGGCAGAAAAGCGAATTGAATATGTATATCTGACAAATTGGATACGTATATATATATATATGTATATATATATATCAAAAAATTATATATATACAACTGGTATATATATTTTTTGTATGCCTGGCAAGAGACTTCACATCTCAAAATCTGAAGTAACAAAATCAAGCAATTCTAGTCCATCAAAAAGCATCTCAACACCATTTCAAGTGCAAGTGGAATAAATCATCTCATCATACATTCAATACAACTATCCACTCTGTTTTGGCCAAGAACTATATGCTTTGGCACCCAGAAATATGGGACATTCATGTAGCATAGCCCAATACAATAATTCCTGTGAACTAATTGCTACTCTAGCAAAATTGCCACCCAGAAATGTGGGATCTCGAAAAGAATGAAGCTTCAAATGAATCACATTTTTTTACGAGATAACTGCTGAGCTGATCTAAGTTGGATGTCTTTCGTGAATACATTTGTAACAGCAAAAAGCATAAGGACAAACACAACTTGAGCACTCATAATTCCGAAATGGCTAATGCTGTTGCCGATTTCCATCCAGCTTCCTTTATTTCGGACCTATTAACAATCAGAAAACAAGTAAGATGGATCCAAATCATGATGAATCCCTAGGATAATCAATCATGTTCCTCGAGATAAATAAGTCAAAAGCATGAAACAGAAACTCAAGAGACTGTTAGACGAAATGATAGACAAGAACAGATTGGGAATGGTAATCCCACGTTTTTCAAGCAAAACACACTGGATGGATAATAGGTGGAAAAGAATATGAGAATTGCACAATAGGAGGAATAAGACGACTACTTACCAGGAAGAAGAAATGGATTGTCATCACATCAGAGCACAAGATCACCAGAAAATAGCATCCCAACAATGGAACTTGCACCAATTTAGTGATTGCACTAAACGCACATCTGCAGTTAATGCCCAACAACAAATAAAAGTCATCCATGGTTCACGACTGATTTCAAAATACAATACAACTTTAATTGGTCTCCGAAAATTCTAATGGCTTCTAGATGTATAAATATAGGTTCCTATAATGCACTTTGTTCTCAGTGAAGATCAAGTAGTTCTTGTGCTTTGCAAATAAGGCTACACAAGATATGTTAAAGCTTATGAGAGAATAAGGATACCTTGACCCAATGGATCCCAAATGACCAACAAATTGTTATCAGAGGACATATGAATGTAAATGTAGGTAGATATAATGATGGTTTCTGTTGACACCAGAATGAAGATAAGAAGACTATCTTAAGATGTTGAATTAACTTACCGTATAGTACTAGCCAAAACTTATTTTAAAACAGGGAATGCACCTAATAACTTTTAAGAGTGGAGTAATCATAACCAAATAAACATCATCCATACTAGGAGAAATGACAGGGCTACATGTAAAGGCTGCAAAGGTTATAGAAGAAACCCAACCACCCAACATAGAAAGATGTTGTAGTACAATGTAGCTTTCTACTCTCTAATCATGGTTAACACAACAATAACACGTTTAAGGTTTCACAAGAGTGTTCAACACTCAAAAGTTGTTTTTGGAAAGTAATATGGATCTTTGGAGATGAAGAGTGGTTAAAGCAAGTGGAGAACATTTGGACTTGGAAATAATTTGGATATTTGCATGGAAAACAGAAGCCAACGTAGCAGCGGTCGAAATTTGGGAGCTGCAACGCTTCAACAATATTTTTTGGTCCCTCCAGGCAGTGACGAGTGTCTCAAAAGGGTGAAAGTTGAGCACTGCAATGGCACTCCCTGAAGCCAATATTTTAAATACATAAGAGGGGTCCTAGGGTTATTTTCATATCTTATATGGATGAGAGAAACAGTCCCCAAGCCCTAGAAACTCCAAGGTAAGATTTCCACCACGATCTTTGAATTACATTGGTTTTCCATTCAAGCTGATAATAAGGAAAATTTGCAAGTTATACTTACATGACAAGTATGAATGGTATCAACAACTTGAAAATAAGCAACGCTGCCATAAGAAAAGGCTGCAAAAGACAGGAACAATCCCATATATCACCATATGCAAATGAAAGGGAAATAAAGAATAAGGGATTCCATAAACAAGGAGTTCAGTTCCACTTACACTGAAAATAGTGATGAACCGATACACGGAGGATATCTCAAAACTTGCAATACTTGCAAAATTACCAGTTCCGAAGAATGCAATATTGAAAAAGACCATCTAAAAAGCAGAAATTGCATCAGCAATTTAAGACGAAAAATATTTGGTTCAAATGCTGTTTTGGCCCAGATCTTCCCATTTTAGGACTAAACTTCACAAATTCTAAGATGAGTGAAAAATAATTTAAATATAAAGCAGCACCATGCAGGTGTTCAGAATTTTAAACTAACATTTAGTTAAATGTTTGAGAAGGTAAACATTTGTATGTATATTATAAACTGAGCATTCCACTTCAAAAGGGGGAGTACTATTCTTCTTTAGCAATGTATAGAATAAGATAAAATGATTTGCTATCAGTTTGCATAATTAACCTCTTTGATAATTGTTTTAGTTGGTTGCTATTTCATCGTTTTAACATCAGTAACCCACTAAACCTGATTGGAAAAGAAAAAAAAGCTCACTGTCCTAACTGGCTAACCCATTGCTATCCCTATGCACTGTACTTTAGGCTTTCATTTCTTTATTCATGACAAAGAAAACCAAGTGATTCGAATATATATTCCCATTTTAACTTTGTGAGCAACATTTAATTGGCGATTAGAATAGCTCTAACTTCCAGAAGAGGTGGACATGCATTTAGAGATACTCAAGCAGCGTTAAATATGAAATTGAGAAGCATTTCTTTTCCTGGATACACAATCAATTATGTGGTACCTTAGCATGTGATAATGATCGAAATATGTACTGATTATATAAGAAACCGACACACACGTGGAAGCAAGGAACATGTATAGTAGCCAGGAAGCTTCAATATTACCATTTGGATATAAGAAAAGACAACAGAGCTGGATGCATACACCTCCAAAGTGTTAAATTAACAAGTCTAAAAATGATGTCACTGTCTTTCTTTTGTCCATAACCATAATATCATTCTGGAGCAGAATGTAAAACTTACAAAGGTTAATGGGATCCTCATATCGGATAACTCCAGACACCTATTATCATCCTCCATGGATTTGCCTGGAGTTGATGATCTTAACTTACTTATATGGAGATAAGCATTTTCCGACAGTATCCATGCTATAAGTGCAAGACTGAGAGCACCATAGAAGACTGCTTCATAGCTGCAGGAGATTCAAAAGCTTTCAAATCCTGACTCATAATGTTATAAAATATTCAATCTACTCCTAATCTAAGCCACAAAATGATGGAGATACCCGATTGATAGAAGCAGGAAGGGAGGTGCAATGCCAAGGAAAATGGAAGTCAGCCTGGACAAGAGACCAGTAGCTGAAAAGAGTGGGAGTATCATCGAGAAGCCTAAAGAAACAAATCAAATGATAAATACAGGGTTGTCGAAATGTTCACAAAGAAAACAAAATATTGAAATTTGATCAGACTGAAGAACAGTAAACGGTGAAAGGAATAGTTACACAGAAAGAAAACTAGTCAGGAAAAGCTTCATAACGGTTCCATTAAAATGAAACAAAAGTGCCTGAAAAATGAATGCAAGTGCAACAAAAGGACAGTCTGAGACGCAATAAGGTGATACATTACCATAAACTAGTAGAAGTTTACCAAAGATATTATTTCTTTATGCCAGGATGCAACCCAGTAATTATTCGCAAAAATCACATGGAAGGAAGTTGTCATGGAAGTCTAACGATCTCTTTGGAATCTATGCAAACTTAGCAAAGGATAGGCATAATGGAAGAAAATGATCTATATAGGCGACACCAATTAGTTGAGAATTTATTATAGTCATGATATCATGTTTACTTTAGGTCTTGTGCTTTCTAAGAGTCTTTTAGCCCTATTAGAGATTCTTATGCCAGTATGAGATTTAGAAAACTTATAGATCTTTTTATTGATTTTAAATTTTGTAAAATGTTGTCCTGAGATGAACATGAATGAGGAACATAGTCAATGAGGATCCTTATAGTCGATCCCAAATTGTTCGGGACTGAGGTGTAGCGATGACAGGAGGCAGCCTACATATCACAGACTCCTCTTTGAGTTAATGCCATATCCATGTCCTACACATTTAAAATGGGACACCAGTGCTGATGAAGACAATCAGCTCTCCTGGGAGGAGGGTAACTGTAAGACAACCAGCAGGAAAAGGGAAATTTTGAAAAGTAATTCTGGATAGCATGCCTATTATAAGGAAAATGTACAATCTCACCACTTTGAATTCACTGTTAACACTCCATTGCATAACAAAACAAACAATCAAAGAAATAAATGGGTGCAAAGGTTGCATTAATTCTGTTCATAGGACATCGGAGAACAATTCTAAGACTGAGCTACACTTAGTAGACAGATCACAGCAAAAAAGAATACCAGCAATGGACCAATTCACCAGTTGATGAAGGACTAACAATTCCTGCTTCTCTGTTCTATGAGTAGTTGAAAGCCAAACCATCAGAGATGCTAAGCCAACCAAAAGGATCTACTCCAGACGAAGAAAGAAAAAATCCAAAATCTCTCAGTAAAAGTTAAAGATAATTTAGACAACATTGCACATAAACGATGTTGCATACCTGCAAGTGAAAGAGCAAGGGGAACTTGAGTTTCCTTGAGTCTTGTCCAACAAGACTAAGCCAGTATTTGTTATCTTTAGCATTGAGTTCCACATATCGAAGAACTATGCCAATTGTGATAATCATCACCGCCCCAGCAACCCTTCATACAGAAGTTCAGTACTTCTAATTAAATCCACCTACTACAAGTGGATCTGCAGGTTAAGACATTCAATAAGAAGTTACTTACACAAGCAGGGTATTTTCTGGAATTTGAGGGGGCATGAGAGTAAAAACCGACAAAAACCAACATGCCAGCCATACAAACATTGGTACTCCAGATCTCATAGGTAATGATCTATACAGATAAAAAGGAACAGAAACCCCTGTTATTAAGAAACACCACGTATAGAGCTTTCTATCTGTGAAGCTCTTCACCTGTAAGGTAACCACACACAATGATTAAAGAATCCAGATACTCAAGAATAAATTCACTGCTGCCTAAATGAACATACATAGACTAGGAATAGAGCCTCACCAGAAGCTCAAGAATGACCACGGAAAAAACACCAGTTGCAACGAGTTTAAGGAAGTAATCACTAACTCTCCCGCACAAGTATCTGAACAATGCTTTGAGAAATTGATATTCACAAAATATTTGTGTCCACAGAAACATTGTCATCACGACGTATGCATGATAAAGGGGAGGAGATTTCTCAACCAACAGAAGAGTGCACGCTACTCCCATTAACAGCCCTCCTAAAACATGTATCTGCCATAGAAAAAGAATACAAGCAAGAACTTGGGAATCAATTGGTCGGATAGCAATTCTTTCTACTATCACCTTAAGAATGACCATCAAGAATATCCATCTTTTTTGCGGGAAGGAGACATGTGTTCTAATAACATCAGTTTCAAAATGCAAAAATAGTATAATAGGAAAAAGAATGAATATGCAAATAGAGGACCGAGATAACATAAATTTTTAAGAATTTCCCTTATGAGAAATCCCAGATGAGCACTTGATTCAATCAGTGTTATCAAAAGCGAAAAGTGCAAATAACTCTACGGTCCGTTGGGTCTTTAAGTGCAAAGCGTAACTAAAGCATCACTTAAAATTAAAAAGACGAAAGTAGAGAAAAAATTACAAATATATATATGTTTAGTCCAAGACTAATATTATAAGCATGAATAGTAAATATGTTGACAAACACATTGACAAAAAATAACAACAAAGTGAAAATTGTTTAGTGTCGCCTCTTCAAGAACCACTAATTGGCAACGTGTGTATATCTCAAAGCCTTGATGACGACAGTGAAGCGCACATTAAGCAAGGCAAACGCTCAACATGTCTAGAGACTCGTTTCAGGCTTAAGCGCGCCTTTGACGACACCGGATTCAATAGCTTTGGAGATCAGGCAGAATAAAGCAAAATATAACCAAATATTGTCCCAAAGCTGGGTGATTTTCATGAAACATTTTAGAAAAAGAAGAAAGAGGAAAACTTTGAGCGTTTGGAGGAAAAAGACCCGAAGATTAATGCCAAAAGGAGCATCTAGTGTCATTACTCCCATTTTGCTCTTAGATTTCAATTCCTTTCCTTAATAAGTCTTAAATTTCTAAAGTTTTGGCGCTAAACCTCCTCCTCCCACTTGCAATGCATAGATAAAGTGACTACCATCTCACCTTTGAACTTTCTGGAATTATGAATTAGGTTATCTTTTATGATATAGGAACATGTGTATTTTTGGCATAACAATATTTGTCACTAGATGTATTCCATCTCAAAGAGGTAGCAAAACAACTGGACAACCCTTTGTGTATCTCCGTCTTGAACTAAAATCATATATCAACAGTCAAGATATTTTTGTTGGTTTTAGTTTGGATTGAGAAAATTACTTGAATTTGCACAATAAAATACTTTTCATGCATAAATGCATTTATATGTCCAATTTCTTCCTCCCTTTTTCCTACTAATCCATCATACTCTTTACACCAAACAGACAGATAATTTCTTTTGAACCTTCTTTTTACAACCCTCGTCTAACCAACACATACAAAGAAATACACAACGGCACATGCATATAGAGAAAAACAGGTACCTTAACTGTACTTCTTGGATGGGGCACTTGCTTCTTGCTAAAAATATTTGCAGGTAGGGATGTATAAGATTGCAAGACATGAAGTATCACATAGATCATCCAGCCAACATAGCCAAAAGTAATTACAGTCATCAGCATCAACCAATCATATGTCTGGAAATAATGAAGTCCTTGAAGTGCCAAGCTCCTAAGCTGTTCAGATAGTTTCATTGCAGTTTCATACTCTTTGAGAGAAATCAGATGCTCGATTTGACGCAACAGTGATGAATAACTAGCCAAGGGCTTGAAAGGCCTGATGTATAATGAGGTCGACTGTTTTAACTCTATATATTTGTTAAGAATGCTCAAAAAAGGAAACAAAAACCAAGTGTGTTCTTCTTAGTTTTATGTATTTTATTTTTTTCTGAAATTGGTGTTCTTCTTAGTTTAATTAAAATGTGAAAACAGGACAAGCCCCAGTTACATTTATGAAGCAATTTGATATGACAGCATAAGACTTCATTTTATCAGTTTTCTCCTCTATTGGTCTAAAAATTGGTAACTTGTCCTACTTCTAATATATGTTATACTTCAATTGATATGTTGAACCAGTACTTCTATTTTGACTGACATTTTCTTTTGATAAGGATCTATGTTAACTGACATTTAAAAATTTGAAAGGTGTGAATTGCAACAGAAAGAAAATTACGAATATACACACGTAAGATGAGTGAGGAAGAATGAAAATAGAACTGAAAAGCAATCTAAGTATAGGGAAGGATACGTGACTTTCGAAGGAATTGATTAAGGATTTGCCTTGTATTGGCTAGCACAGCTTCAACTTCTTCTGCCTGGACATAAGAATGATTGTAAGACCTGCATTCGATCTCAATATAAAGAACGCAATAGTGCCAAAGAACCAGCACATGAATATATCTCTCCCAATCCATCAAACAGTCGTACGGTGCAAAATAGATAGGGAACTTATAGTAATGCAGCTACCTTGTTCAGATTCATATACCGAAGAGGCAAATTGCCAACCGAGTTGACAGGACAAGGCAGACCAAGAAGAGTGGACTGCAATTTTTAGAGATCATATTAGAGTCGGACTTTATAAGAAGTTGATATGATAGAAAGGACCTTCAAAAATAACTTTCAGAAGAGGACAAGGTAATCGACCATCAGTGGTGCTATGTCAGCTTGATTAACATCCAACCTCGTCATGCCACTGAGGCCCCATTCTGAGGGTGTTTCTGTATCATGCAGATGGTCATCAATAAAGCGAGCAGTACTTTCATGATGGTCACTGTGAGAAATTGGCAAGGGATGCCCGATGCCTGCTCCCCATGCCACAAGAGGTGTATCTGTGTTTGTTGGGTGTCCATCTCCATGACTTCCTGTACCAGAAATTGCTATGAATCAATATGCTACATTATACTGTAGTTATTCAATCACAAAAGAAGCATTGTAAAAGATTCAGATAATTAAAGAAAGACATGCCCCCAGGGGCTAGCTAGAGTGGCAAAGGGTAGAGGATTTGTGGCTGAGGTTACAGGTTCAAGCCCCACACCATGCAAGGTGAAGTCAGGTATTTAAGTGGAGAAGCATAGACGGGTGGGCCCATTATCCACCGAGTTTAGAAGGTTGTGGTTGGTGCAAAGGGTGGACCACATGCGGATTTCTCGGTTATCAAAAAAAAAAAAAAGACAAGCATCACTTGCCGGAACAGTGAAGAATTTTCCTATCATGGAAACAGTTCAACTTGTTGCATATCAAATGCTCCTATATATAAACTGTTTTCTATGCTGTGTTTACATGGTCAAATGTCTATTTATACTCATTAGGAAATTGAAAACAATTGAGTGCCAATTCAAACCTTTGTCGCTCATTCCATGATCTGCCGTAAATATATATGCAGTCTGATTGTCTTTGTAGTATTCCTGCATAAGATTGTAAACCTTTTCTGCTATCTTGTCAACCACTTTAACATTATTCAGATAGATGGACGAAAAGGGCTTATGTGCATGACCATTGGAATCACAGCCAAGCAGATGCAGAAAAACAACAAGCTTGTCTTGTTCTAGTAGCTCCTTCAACTTTGGGTCTTTATTAGAACTATTCAAGAGGTTCTGGAATTGATCAAATGACCACTCATCCAAAAAAGAAGCATCTGCATGTAAACACTATCAAATTGGTAAATTGGTATTTAGTAAAATGACTAACACGAACTGAAAAGTTGGTGGCTATACTGAGAGGAAATCAAGGCTCTACTAATGAACCATGATATCATTTTTGTAGTCAGATAACCTTGTATATATGTTTAATGAAAACAGCCTCTTAAAAAACTGTAACTCACCAGTTGCGAAATCCTCATAATCATGTGGATACGAATTCCAAGTGCTATGGGGCAAAGCCCCACAGAATATGGGAACAATATCTGGACTACCATAGGAAAATGTATGCCGGCTTTGATTAAATACTGAATCAAACTCAACCGGATTTGCCTTCCAACCTGCGAAATTATTAAGCTTGTTGAGGTTGAGAGAGTTGTCTTAACTACTCGTAATTGTGTATTCTAATGCACTTGAAGAAATATATAAAAGCCTTACCTTTAGTGACAGCACTAGGATCTTCATAAAACCCAGCAATTATAGCAACATGTCCAGGCCTAGATTCTGTTGGAGGACGAGCATGTGATACTCCCCATCGACCTTTTTTCCTAATAATGCTCCTCAAAAATGGAGCTCTGTAACCTCCCTCTGAATCCGAATCCGGCTCATAAAACTTATCTGCCCGTAAACCATCCGCTGCAATTCATCAAACCAAAGAAAAAGGAACAGTCACGGACTGGACAATTCAATGTAAGAAAAGAAAAACAGTAGGTGAAAAAATATTTCATTGCGTCAAATCGTCGAGCAAGTTGTGTGCAAGTGCAACGCACCAACCAGAAGAACAAGACGCTTAGCTGGGGCACTGAGACGAGGTGGAACAGGGTCCATTCCATGAACAATAGGGGTTTTGAAGTAAATATCGAAGATACTGAGCATGTACACTGCATGAAGTACAACTCCAAGAACCACCAGCCATTTCTCTTTTCTACTCAGCCATTTCTGCTTTTTCCGAGCAGTATTAACGGCGGATCTCCGGGCATCTTTCTTTCCAACTCCCAAGATCCCATCGGTCCTCATGACCTATCAGCTCTCCTTAGATCACCAAATCTCCAACGTCTATATAACTATAAACTTGAAGCTTTACCAAATTATGTCGATCTATGGCGGTTCTTTTTGTTTGTTGAGTAAGCAATTGATGTTCCAAGTTAGTAATTAACAACTCTGTTAAACCCAAGATTCCAGTTACTAGTGTAGTGATTTTGACCAATTCTCCCAATAGTTATAGGCTCATCTTGCGCTGATATTTGGCATATACTTTATTATTCAAATATTGCCTTTTTAAAAAAAAAGGAAAAATAAATTCAAATGTTTTTTTCCAATACAGTAGGAATAAGGATCCTTTTTATTTTCAAATGAAATTGTTGACCCCTGTCTTATTGTGGGTTCTGGAATCATTTTCTTAATTTTAATATAATTAGATGTGCGAGATTCAAGGAAGGATCCGGCTACAAGGCTCTATTGTATGCAGTCTTATCTTGCATTTTTTCTAGAGATTATTTTCAAAATTTGAACTCGTGACTTTTTAATTACATGACAACAACTGTATCATTTTCTTGCTATAATTAGGATAACTCAAATATTAAGAAAGGAGTGAAGCCAAACTTGGAAAATTACATTTGTCATGTTATACATAAAAATTGTCATACAAAAAAAAAAAGGGGGGGGGGGGGGGGAGGATCGAATAGTTATTGATTTTATATTGTAATCAATAAGACTGTGATAATTAATGGATTGAAGATAGAAAAATCAGCTTTAATTCGTGAGAATGAACAATTTTACACAAGCTTTGTCAACTTATTACCAATTTTGTCGTATGTTACTCGGACTCTTCAAAAATATTAATGAATGTGTGTTGAATTCTCCTGCAACATCGAAAGTGAACAGTCCGCACAACTTGTACCATGTCCATGGGTTTGAGGTGATTTTAAGTTTTTTTTTTTTTTTTAATTACAAATAAGAGTCAACATTGTGTATTTTGTATTCATAGATAAGATAAAACGCAAGCAAACTGACAATGGCTTCCATTCATAACGAAAAATGGACAGTGAGTGAACTTGAATTGACATGATACAAACACGCACACACCTTAACTAAACAGAAAACAGACACAGATCACACTTCAACAGCAACACATTAGCTTGCTAATCTTGAAACATGGACGATCGAAAATCAAAGTGTCAAACTCTGTGTTTGAGGGAAAAGAGAAACATGGAGATGCCAATGCTGAGAACACCAAGCAATAGTTGTTGAGTCGAAACAAGCCCATTTGGTGATGCATTAGAGTTGTCTGAAGGGCCTCCAGGAGTTGGTTTAGGTGATCCTACTTCTTGTGCTCGTACAGCCAAATTAACCATGAAGACGAGCATAATTGCTGCGACAAAAGCAAACCTTTGGAGAACCATCTTTGCCTATTTGAAGGAAATTAAGGTTGCCGTTTAAACTCTGTTTGTCCCAGGTTCTCAAACAAGCTATTTATAGGAAAGTGCATGCTCTTTACCGTTGCTTAATTAATGGAGTTGCTGGCCAGAAATAGACAATTTTTAGCAAATTCTTCTTGTCCTTTTCGATATTTGCATTCAGTAAAACTCTTGATGACAGGCAAAAAATTGCCAGGCGGCAGAAGCTGATGACTAATTGAATTATAAATTAATCAAGGTTGTTTATTGGCCTTAATGGGCTGACAAATCGATGACAAAGATTCATTAATAACTAGAAATAAACAATCAATAAAATTAGATCTTGGGCCTAACTCACACCTGAAAGCTAACTCAAAGGAAGGAGGATTGTCCAAGCCCTATGAGGAATCCACCCATCTCATTAACCACCAATGTAGGACTTTGTCATTCTTTCAAATCAAGATACATCGAAGAATAAACTAATTTAACATGACAGTTACTCCTATTTGGGCCTGATTAGCTAGTATTATGACTTGGACGGCGCATAAGAAGTACTCTTCCTTTGTACACTTGTTTCAAATAAACAAATTGATTTTGCCGCTCATTAGTAATTCACAAGTAATTTTATACGTTGTGGAAAGGACAATTTGCTAAGGGAAAAGAAGATTGATGAACTGCATAATACCAAAAATGTTACAGACATAGGCCTACTGAAGTATTGAACTACTGGCATCCAAATAGGGAAATGGCGATCTCTTAAGATGCTAGAGAAATATATCAGCCTCTCATGTCTCTGAACTCTAAAAGCAACCTCTTAGCTAGTATCTTCTTCATCCTGAAAGCTCAGATTCAATGTTTGCAACTTGAAGCCTGAACCTTGTATTGTTTCAACCAAACTGGAAGCTACTCCTGTAGCTTGTATTGTCGTTTGCTTTGTTAACTACATCAAATAACAAGAGAGGTTAAACGCTGAACCAAGGATATACAATGTTTCATTTCTTGGTTCTTCAAATACCTTGACTTCTGAATGAAGAAAGCAGAGACATGACTTGAAATGCTTCTTATATTCTTCGGTAACAGTAAGTTTTAGAGGAAAATTTTCACAATGTCGTTCTCTACTCATTAAAAAGGAAGGTGATTTCTCCTGGTTTAGGGAAACATTGGAAGTTCTTCCTTACCTTTATCCCTAATCACATCAATTTTCTAAGATTTTACATTGTAATAAGTACTTTAACAACCTTCCTTTCACAAATAATTGTTTTTCAGGTTACTTTTAAAGAAGAAAGAAAAGTTTTTTTTAGCCTCTCCATGAAAAGTTAAAAGGATAGTGTTCATTTAAATTGACATTACTATCATATCTAGAGGAGCTCCAAATACAAAAAGGCACCACAAAATAGTCCACCAGGTAGTTGTCCATTACGTTGTTGCATATTGAATTTATGGAAATCAGTGAAGAGCCTAAAGCATGCTTCAGTGGTTTATTACTTTATGCAGTTCCTATAAGGTGCAATGTGCTGATCAAGATGTTAAATTTCTACTGCAATTTTTCCTGTAACAGAATATGCTACCATTAATAAGTCAATATAAGAGAAGCATTATATATGTAAATCACCTCGACGCTTGCAATGCCTTCGACAACTTGAACTTTGAGACCTGTAATGCCTTCTATATCCTGTATAAATATGGGCAGACGATAAAGGTCAAACTACAATTTTTTAAAAATTTTTCTTTTGATAAAGTCAAACTGGAAGTACTCTTCAATTCTAATCATTAGGTAAAATTTAATGTTTTGGAAGAGAGATGGAGAAACAGATACAGCTCTTCACGAAACATTCACAAAATCAATAGTTCTCTCTTGCAGCTTCTGAACACCAAGAATTTGATGAATATCTGAACCTGCTTTTGATTCTAAACTGTAAGACCTCAGATATGCCTAGTTCCAAAGCAAAAGATAGCTTAAATCCCTAAAAAGCTCAGAATGTTTAGCTTTCTCTAATTTGTCTTTTTAAAGTGTAAGAACCTCATATTGTTTATTTTCCTCTACAATGAAATAGAGGGTCTTTCTGGTGTTCGACAAGTACCATTAAAATTACACAGAAAAAGAAAATTTCAGAGTCCCCTGCAACTTCAACTACATTGTATCTCAAATGCACAGACAAGTGAAATCTTTTGGGTAAGTGTGAAAAAAATTGGCATGTATAAAAGTTTTGAAATTTACATACTGAATTTACCTCTAAAGCGTTAGTTACAGAAGGAATAGCAGCTTCATTCATTGTTCCTTCTGCCTGTGATAATAAATGTATCAAATTCAGTATCATTCACAGAAGAACCCACCCAAAGTTAAAGGATTACAAGTGATTAACAATTTGAAAGAAAGCAGTAGCACATTGAACACTTGTCATTCTTCTAGACACTATCAGCCAATCAATCAATTAATCAACTAAACCTAACTGCCAAACTAGTTGGAGTTGGACTATGCAAATCCTGTATATGCATTCTTATCCAAACCCATCTCATACCAATATGAGAAAGCACTACTAAATACCAGTACTACCAGAATTCTTCATAAATTTACTACACTTACACTGTGAATTAACTTCACCCTCGTCCTCTACCCGAACTTACTGAATTCACATAGTTAGAATTTTTTGACAGAATTAGACACTTCACAAGAACCCATTCCGTGTCAATGAGCACAGACTGAAATTCATTACTACCAGATTAACTATTTCTACACTAGGCATCAACCTACTGCAACCTTCCAATTTAATCCGAAAATTTCGCATTGGTTGATTTTTTTGACAAAATTAGAAACTTAACAAGAACCAAGTTCAAACCAATATGAGCACACTACTACCGGAGTAACTATTCGTACACTCGGCGTCAATTTTCTGCAACCCTCCTAACTTTAACACAAAGGGTTCACATTGGTTGAGTTCTTTAGAAACTTTAACAAAGTTAGAAACTTTACTAAAATAGAAAAGAAGGGGTAAACCTGAAAGAACATAGTGAGGACGTCGGAAGGGGAGACGGGAACAGAAACAGTCTGATCAGAGGCAGTGGCGGGAGCAGCAGATTCTTCTTCGGAAACAGCAGTGGCACCATCTTCCTCAGTTGAAGACCATATCTTAGTAGTTCTCAAAGGCGCCTTGACTTTCACCAAACACGGAGAGCAAGAATAACCACCGCCAGTTTCTCTGTTACTTTGAAATCGAAGGAATTGAATAGGGAAGAGTTGGGGAATTGCAATAGATGAAGAATGGGGAATTTGAGAATGAGATTTAGCTCTGCAAACGGAAAATGCTGAGACGGTCGCCATTTCTTTCCCGACGCTAATTCCTCGGAGTTATTTTTTTACTCTTCTTATCCAGAAGCCAAAGCACAAACGGAAGAGAAGATGGATATTTGGTATTTACAAAATAATGCCAAGTCAGTAAATTTCCAAAAAAAAATAGTTGGGAGTATATTATTTCCTCCTTTCAATTTTAAATCTCGATAAATG
>JAABOM020000049.1:23537540-23575892 GCA_011800125.2 Solanum clarkiae | reverse complement strand
ATATTATTTTTAATTGTTAAGTGTATTTAAAAGATTAAGAAATACTAAAAATATAGTTTAACAATTTTCAACTTAAGTTTTTAAAATGTACGACTATAATCTTTTTGAGCTAAAGTGCTATTTCTTCAACTTTAGTTAAATGGAAAGCTAGGACGTAATAATACTAGCAATTAGATTACAATCTTTTGGTCATTTAGCTTCAATAATAAATGACTGAATTATAACAGGATCTGCATAGTATAATTAGGAAACATTACCGTTGTATGAGAGAACAAATTAAAAAAATCTTACTAAAGTAGTAGTAGTAATATATATTTAATCCCACTAAAGAAATCACTTTACCGTCTTACACCTTGCATGAATGGTTGTATCCGTTGTATGGTTAGTTTAAATCCAATATTTTGAATATTGTTAATTCTCAAAACTCGTAAGCTGACAATAAATTTCCTTTCCATATGCAATGTCGCATAGCCCATATAAATTAAGGTAACTAATTAAGTAGGCACACTGGGCATAGGCTAAGACAGTTTTCAAAGTGCTGGAATAAACATGGCACTTGGACCAACTAATTTTCATTGCAACTGAGACAAGAGAACAATTGATTGGAGCACGCCCCTAAACAGAAGTTGCTCTAATCCAGATGCGTGCACAAAATTCAGATCATATATCTACAAAGAACAAGACATGGTTTTAGACCACAGGTGACTCATTACTGTCTGTCTTGGGTTGTCATTCACCTTCCCAAAATCCGAACAAGTTGGGGTAGTTGGTGACTTCACATTATTAAGTTATTTCTTGTCACATTCTACTTGAAATTCACCAGCTGCAAGAATTTCTTCTTATCAGATTTCTCACGGGAAAAGAGAGATTTATTTAAGCACAAGAGCCCTTACTCTTGAGATACACGGCTAAGTTTGCCTGGGCATCCGCTTCAGTGTTGAATTCCTGATATGACAAACAAGTAAAACCCTCACAATGGGATGAAAACATAGCTTTTTAATGATTTCAAAGAGCCCATTAGCAAGAAAACATAAACTCTATCTTGCATAAATTAAACAAGATGTTCAGGCACCCAGCACTTGCACCTTTTTTGGTCACAGGAGACCACACATACACTACTGCATTTTCATCACAGAAATAACATGCAGATGCAAGATATCATAAGGACTTCGAAGATCAAAATTCTGATAGACAGGCTCAGTAAGCTCCGAATTAGCAAAGAGGAAAAGTTGGCCATACTCTGTCGATATGGTTGATCTGGAATGACAAAAATTGATCTTTAAGCTCTTTCACAATCTTGGATAGCTCAGCCATGTTCTGGTTCTTGCATTTCCAGATTCCTTGAGTCTGTTCCATGATAGAAATTTATAAAGAACGAGAGATCATCCCCGAAGCAGTTCCAGCAATAACTTAACACTGAATGCAATATAAATAGCACTGCAAGAACACATGACCTCAGCATAAGATCACACAATTACAAGGGGAAGAATAGTTTCACTTTTGAACTGGTTTGGGTGTCTCTTAGGATGGAGCGGGTAATCAAGAAGGCAAGCTTATACCAAATCATATAGGGTCTTTTATACTTACTGCAAAATCTCTTAGGTATCCTGCAAACCGATCAAATCAACCTACATCTTTGTTTTCCAGCTCACTTTAGGATGTTCAGAAGTAATTTTTCCCAAAACAATGTGGGGATCCAAACTGCTCGGCTACTGCTGCTCATTCTTCTATGCCAAATCATCTCTTAGCTGTGTCATTTTTTAGGATAATACTACAGCATAAGATAACTATCTTGTACTCAATCATGTTCATCCACACTAAGATAATACTACAGCATCTCCTCAATCCCAGGCTAACTAGGGATAAATTAAGATGATAATACCATAATCCATCAATAGAGACGAAATTTATCATCACTTGGAATGGTCAACTTTCTGTGGCATCTTTGTGTAGCCTGGAATTTATGAGTATGTTTAAGACGCTCTTAATGGCTAGGACATCACGGGAGAAAGCTCTTCAGCAATTGCTTTAGAACTCAATGGTTTCAACCAGTTACTGAGGAGTTGTTTGGTGTGAGGTATAAGGTATAATAATCCCAAAATTTGATGTAGGATTTTATCCTACGTTTGATTGGAGGTATTAGGTAGTCCTTGGATTATTTATCCCACCATTTATATCATAGTAATGGCATAAGTTATTCCATATATATGGTGCAATAACTAATCTCAGTATAACTTGTTTTTGACCAATCGACCACTGAATAAATAAATTTGACAGGATATTAGAAGCGAGAAAGCAGAAATAATTGACTAATTTGCTTAGGGAAAATTACAACAAAAACAAAAACAGAAGTAACAAGAAAGAGTAAACAAGACCTGCATGCAGACAAGTTTTGAATCGCCCCTAACTTTTATGTGTTTGAAACCTTTCTCAAGAGCATATTTTAGCCCTAAGATTACACCTCTGTATTCAGCAACGTTGTTAGTTGCCACACCCACACCTTCACGCAACCGGAAAATCTACAGAAACGAATTACAAGTCGAAAACCTGTAAATTTGTGATGACAAACCACATCTTCTAAATGGATAGGGAGCATACCATACTTCCATCTGCAGCATGCAGCACGGCACCAGCACCAGCTGGTCCAGGATTCCCCTTTGAAGCCCCATCAAACTCAAGAATGCATGCACACTGCACGTAGGGGGGCTGAAGGTATCAATTTACAAAATGTTCCTCCAAGTTAGAAGCAAAGATCACATAAAGATAGTAGACATGATATCATGAAATGGAATTGAATTGCCAACAGAATTAATGCACTACAAAATGGCTCAAAAGATAAGTTTAACAAGAACCTTTCTTTTAGCACATAAGAACAAAGTCCAAATAGAATCTTTTACATTGTTTCTTTAATCAACAACAACAACAACATACCCAGTGAAATCACATAAGTGGGGTCTGGGGAGGGTAAAATGTACGCAGACCTTACCGCTACCTCGAAGAAGTAGACATTGTTTCTTTAATCAAGTATATATAATGTTGTATGTTCTATATTCACAATAGGTAAACTTGAAAGTTATTTCAACAGACAATTTCTTTTCCATATGTTCTTTTTGGCTCCTAATCAGAGTGCTCCTAGTGAAATAGGTAGTCTGCTGCAAAGACATTTACATTCTAAAATAAACTTACTGTGAGCTATGTTGCTCGGACTCTTCAAAATGTTGACGGGTGTGCACCGGATCCTCCAAAGTAGTGCCTTACTAAAGGATCCAGTATGGTGTGACACTATTTTTGGAGAATCCAAGCAACATAGGTTGCAACGAAATTTTGTCACCATCTTCCAACTTTGGACTTTTGCACAACCTTAACCTACAAAGTTCTATTTTGTCCTCAACAGTTTGATTTAAGAATCACTTGGTCCCCCTTGGTTCATCCGGACTTTTCAACCTTTCATTTTCCAAATTAGCTTCAATGAGCATCACTATCCTCACTAGTTTTTTCCATCAGCAGCAAAATGTCAAAACATAGGAGCAAACCCACAAGGCTAACACCACCCACCAAATCCCCCCTACCCAAATGTCAACATACAGATAGATCAGACGACGACAAGAATTTAAACATATTGATACAAAGAATTATCAGGCCAAAAAAAAAAAAATGAACTTACACAATATGACGAAATCGGGGGAATTTCTAGGTAATTGTCTAATTTGGCATGTTTTTGCTGACCAGCAGCTGAAAATGAAGGAGATCCAACCACCTCCATCTGAATGGAAAGGAAAAAAAAATCATGTGAATATCAAAGGCACTACACACACCTTTTCATAATAGCAAGACTTTTTCACACACTGACTCAATTAAATTAGCAAAGTATATTAAACAAAATGGAGGAGTGAACAAAAAAAAATATTTTATTTTTTTTGGTGAAGAGGACTGAACAAATTACCATAAGGCAAAAGACAAAATTAGCAAAAACTTATGAGTTGAACCATCGGTAAAATTTAGTTCTTAGGATAATAAATCACTTTGATACTAAAAATGATAAATGTGAACCATAACTTTGTTACTAGAAGCAACTACATGCAGCAAACAGGCCTATCCTTTACATTTATACTGCCACTAGATGAGTATCCGCATATTACTTCAAGAACTATTGAGGAGACCACCATTCATAGGAAAAGCACAAGCCTAAAAATAAACACCATCTACAAATTTCCATCCCATCCTACTTCACAATATGATAAGGCATTGCAGTAACTGATGATATAGTTGCTTTGATGACTGAAGTTGGACATAAAGAAAGTATATCAGTTATGAACTTTAAAGAAAGACATACCCCATCTAATCAATGCAAGAATAATCTGGATTGACCATTAAGAGATTACCTGCATCTTCTTCTCCTGAAGATTCTTCCCGATAATTTTATCTTTCGAAGAGATAGGTTGCTGCAAAAACAGAAGGAAAAAAATTAAAAACCTGCATGCATGAAATGGTCCTTAATGTAAAAATTGTTACTAGAAAACATGCTAAATGTTTGTTTTTTCTCAAGGCACAATTATAAACCATAGACTGCTGAATTGTATCATATTTATGTGTTATGTGTTAATTGTATCATACTTACGTATTGTCATGTGCTTTGGTTATTAGTCGCTTTTTCTATTCCCTTTCCTTTACTTTTGTCATATCTAGTTTATTCTGCTTATGGGTTTTTGAGACGAGAGTTCCCAGGAAACCACCTCTCTACTTCTATGAGGTAGTGGTAAGGTCTGCGTACATTCTACCCTCCCCAAACTCTACTTGTGGGATTCCACTGGGTATTATGTTGTTGTTGTAGACTGCTGAATTGACACAGAAAACGGGGACAGACATATCAATAATTGAATACTAAAATATCTAAGACTTTCAAGTTAGGTACAGCTGAAAATGTACAGGCAGTATTATGTGCACTATTTGATTAGCAGTAAGTGGTTACAAGACACAATGGAGGAAGTAGTGTGATGGCAATGACAAAACTATGAAAAATAACAAATCGACGAACTGTATCAACAATATCTAACTGGATCCCAAGAATCTCATATGTAAAGCTACTTCACGAGCTTCAGCAACCACAAGTAACAGTAGTCAGTTCTGCATCTGAGACAGATCCAACCCCTTTCGACCCATATAACAAATAAGTCTTGAAGCAATATAACATATGGCAGTAGCATTATCACAAAACAGTTATGCGCCACAAAAAGTAGGGATGCATGACATTTTCTCTTTGAAATACTACCATGTACCCCATAATCGAATAAACACTTTAGATTAAAAAGAAAAAAACACTGCAGTTTATCCACGTTAAGCTTTTCAATAGTATTCATCTTTTTTTGTTTGCTTTTCAATGGTATTCATCTCAGTTTGCTCTTTTATTTAATGCAGCAACAAATAATCTCTTTTACCGAACACGGTCCTCAACTGTGTGTTCATTAAAAATTGTATAAACAAAGAATATAAAGACACATCATCATGGAGCAATTCATCCAGTTATGATATGTCCACATAATTGTAGCTGTAGATGATGGAGAGATATCACGACAACAGAAGGATAGGTATGAAACATAAACGCTGGACAATTTTAGCATCTACATTAGCCAACATTTGACCCAACTATCAACAAACAGTTAAGACAACATTATCAAATAGATAAGACAACTACGTTTACTGCCAGTTCAATAACAGTAAAAGGAACAACTTCTAACCCGAAAAGGGCATGGAATGAGTATCCCAAAGAGATCATCTCTAATATCACTGAAATCCATAGAATACATTGCATTTTTGAGTCCATGAGATGCCAAATACTCTTCAGATTGCTTAGCCAGATGATACCCTTTATAAACACTTATGGCTGGTTCCCCAACCTGAAGGATCACAGACAAAAATAGAAAATATATTCAAAAAAAGAGAAAAACAAAAAAAAAATCTGATACAATTATTATTTGTGCTCGATTAATCAATCAACTAAGCCTCAACCCTGCACTAGTGGGGTTGGCTATATTGTATCTGCTTTCCTCTATTTCTTAATCAGTGTTCAAAAGCTGGAATTTTTAGACTCTTCTTACACTTGAGCTCTAAGTGACCCCAGAAAAGGTTGACCAGATAACCCTATCTATGGTCCAAAAACAGAAAGTATTAAAAAGGAAACATACAGAAGATCGTAGCAGAGCTTGTAAATCAGTCAGGTTCTTATAGACAGCAATCACGTCCCCTTTACGCACAACATAAAAAGCGTCCTTTTCGTCCGCCATTTATGAGCCCAACTACAATGCGTTTACTTGCCTTTGCAAGTGACTCCACCACTGTATCACCACGTCACAGAATTTCTTAGTAAAAGCAGAAACAGAAAAACAAATACAAGTCCAAGTTCCAGTAAAAAATAAAAAAGAACTCGATTCCACACTCACTGAACAATTTACACTCTACATACTACCCCTGCATGTATGATCAGCGCAATTAAGATAGTACCAATGATACGCAATTACCATATGATTTAGGGCTTTTTTGTCTAATTTTTTCAAAAAAGATGTATTTCATGCAGAAAGATAAACGAATTAGGGTTTGCGAAAACATAGAGAAGTGAAAGCATACAATGAAAATTGTTACCGAGCAGAGGAGAGTGAAGGGAATAGTCCTTGGGAACTCTAATGGAATTTTTGTGAGCTGCTGATCTCTGGACTCAAATACACTCAATTCCGTTTGGTCCCGGGTAACGGGTCAACTGATTTTGGCCCGAAATTGCATAATTGGGCTGTCCAGGTACGTGTCTTTCCGGCCCAATAATTAAATATTAGAACCGAACAGCATAATATAAACGATTACTTTTTTATTTATAGCAATACTATAATAAGACAGCAATTGTATTAAAAATAAATCATATGTAATATAAATGTATTGTAAGTATTCTTAAAATAAACTCTTGTTTGGTAAAAAAATCGAAACAATATATTATATGCATATTAACGTGTATAATAAATATATTATTCATCAATAAAGTTTATATTATATCTATTTTATAAATTGTTCTTTGTACTATGGATATAAATTATATAGTATTATAAATACATTACAAGTGTTCCGGAGAAAAAATGTTATTGCTATATTTTCTTTACATAGTATACTGCATACGAAAGAAAAATCATACCAAATCTCTCTCACATAATTCAAGTGTTCAAAGGCAATATAGGAACTATCTAAATGTAGCACTATTACAAGACAACCTTCGAATTCAGCAAGTATTTTCTTTCATCTTTTCTCATATGTGGGTTGCTTGATATTAATTTAACTGGACCACAACATCAGTAAGACAGGTATTAACGTGCTAGAACATTAGTAATATATTGAAGAAACCTGGCACTTATCCCAACCAATTTTCTTTGTAAATTAGTCTACAAGAGAAGCTACTTTCAATCCAGATACATAATTAAGTTACATGCACATAACTCAGATAATATATCTACATGTTACAAGACGTGGTTTTAGACAACTAAAAATCCAATAGGCGTCTATCTTGGCAGTCATTCATCCTTTCCATTCCAACTTGCTGACTTCACATTATTAAGTTATCATGTCACATTCCACCTGAATTTCACCATCTGCAGAAAGGCATTTCTTATTAGATTTGGGATTTATTTAAGCACAAGAAAAGGGGCCACAAGAGAAAGACTTACTCTTGAGATACACGGCTAAATTTGCCTGGGCATCCGCTTCAGTGTTGGATTCCTGATATGTTAAACAAGTATAACCCCCATAATCGGATGAAAAGACAGCTTGTGATGATTAAAAAAGAAAGGAACAATTATGTGTAGTTAGATTTTAAACTCATCATGCAGAGCAACCAGAACAGAGCGAATTGATAGACTGGGGAAGCATGATTATTCACTTGTAGCAACAAGGTGAACCAATTTCATGGAATGGATTAGCAAGAAAAGAGAAACTCTATATTGCATGAATCAAATATGACATTCAAGTACCCACCATTTGCACCTTTTTTGGTCACAGGAAACCACACTATTGTGCACTTTCATCACAAAAACAACATGCAGTTGAAAGATATAATAAGGACTTCAAAAATAAAAAAATCTGATAGACAAGCTCAGTAAGCTCCAAAATAACAGGAGAGGAAAAATTGGCCATACTCTGTCCATATGGTTGATCTGGAATGACATAAACTGATCTTTAAGCTCTTTCACAATCTTGGATAGCTCAGCCATGTTCTGATTCTTGCATTTCCAGATTCCTTGAGTCTGTTATATGATAAAAGTTTGCAAAGAATGAGAGATCAGCCCAGAAGCAGTTCCAGCTAAAACTGCAAACTAAATAAAAGCCAAGTATAGACTGAATATGTCTCAAATCCTATAGGTGTCCTTATAGTCACTCCTTAACCTGTCACTGTAAAATCTTACGCATTTGGCAAAACAACCACCAAGTTTAACAAGTTTCTTAAAATAATTCTTAACCTGTGCCTTATGTTCTCTGGCATTCAAATTGGGATGTTGAAAAGCAAGTTTTCCCAAGACAATGTGGGCAGCCAAACTTCTAGCCTGCTGCTGCTCATTCTTTTACACCAGAACATCTCTTAGCTTTGCTATTTTCTAATTATAACCGAGAAATCCTCAAGGGCCACTGACGCACAATTCAAAATTTGGTGGATATTGCTTAGCTTTTGTCATTTCTGTTTAAGAGCTTTCTTTGAACATATCTTCCTCTCTCATTATAGTATTTCATGTAGCTAACCTAACCGACTGACTCCTCGATAGAAAAAAGATAATATGCAGAATTACGATTTGAGAGAAAAAAGTCAAGGTGAAGATATGGAGTTTGATTGTATAATGCACGAAAAAACAAGAAAAAGATGATAAGATTGTGCATTTAAAGGCAATGGGATAGACTTTATAAAACTGAAAATATTGGAGCAATAAAAGGTAAACTATATTTTTTTATGACATAAAAGGTAAACTATATTCACTCTCTAATTTTTCTGTTTGTATTAACTTACTTCACAATATTCATAATTTTTTTTCAATTTGATTTGTTGATGCTCCAATCAGTTGATTTTGCCATGAATTACGAGATATGATTAAATGGATTATATATATACACACATACATACATACATACATATTTATATGCACACGCACACATTCATGTATATATGTATGTGTGGATGGGTGCTTTGAGTATTGAAATATATTTGTTCTAATTGTCAAATTTCATATGGGCATATTTTGAGCTCAACCATCAAGCCGCGAACTAAGTATCACATTCGTGAATCTGTTACTTAATCAATATGTTTTTTGTTACTCAAAAAGTTTTATCAATAATTTTATGTGATTATGCAAAATCAATAATTTTAAAATTTCATATGTGATTCATCATATTCATGAATCTGTTACTTAATCAATATGTGTACACTTTTTTAAGTTTTTAAAAGGTACACTTTACCCCCCTAATTAACTTAATCCTACTTAATCTCTAATTAGTAACAACTTTGACCTTGGATGGTCATAGTTGTCACCTTTTTTAATTTGAAGACTAAGTGACACCAACAGCTCAATTTTCACCACTTTCTGTTGGTGTAACCCCAGTATAATATGTCTATGTCTCAGACACTCTCAATGGCTAGCACATCATGGCAAAAGATCTTCAGCAATTGTTTTAGAACTCAATGGTTTCAACAATTAACTGAAGATAGTTGACAGGATATTTAAAGTGAAAAAGCAGAAGAAGTTGACTAATTTGCTAGAAGCAAAATTTGTTATTTTTTTTTTTTAAAGAAAAAGGCATAAGTAAGAAGAAGAGAAAGAAGACCTGCATGCAGACAAGTTTCGAGTCTCCCTTGACTTTAATGTGTTTGAAACCTTTCTCGAGAGCATATCTTAGCCCTAAGATTACGCCTCTGTATTCAGCAACATTGTTAGTTGCCACGCCCACACCTTCACGCAACCGGAAAACCTACAGAAAAGAATCACAAGTCGAAATCCTGTAAATTTGTGGTGACAAACCACATCTTCTAAAAGGATAGGGAGCATACCATACTTCCATCTGCAGCACGCAGCACAGCCCCAGCACCAGCTAGACCAGGATTCCCCTTTGAAGCCCCATCAAACTCAAGAATGCATGAACACTGCATGTAGGGGGACTGAAGGAATCTACTTACAAAATTGTTCCTCCAAGCTTCAAGCAAAGATCACATAAAGATACTAGCACTTTAAAGAAAACAGGGTGGTCATCATATTACAAGCGAGTCCTACCACCCTCTTTGGCAAAATAAGACCAACTTGGCTTCAATATCTTATCTATGTCACAGAGACATAATATTATGACTTGGAACTGAAGTGCCACAAAATTAATGCACTATATAATGTCTCAAAACACAAGTTCAAAGCACATTGTTATATTGTTATTATTGTATATAGTAATTGCACAGGTTTAAAAGTGAGTATATTCTATATTATCTCTTGCTACTATTTTATTTGGGGCAGTCAATAATACTTTCTGAATGTTCTTCATACTCAATCTACACTTGTGCCCCAAGTATGCAGACGTGGATTCGAGCTTCAGCGAAGTTCGGGAGTGAACATTCAAGATCTATCAACATCCCAGTGGGAGCTGTTGAGCTGTCAGCTTGTTCATGGTAACTTAGGGTCTCTTTGTTCTGATTTGTACTCCAGATTGATTAATATTTAATCCTATATACTATCGTATCTCATATTCTTAGTGACTCATGACTTGTGATATCAGTTCCTGAGGTATATCAGATATTGTTCCTTATGCAGCGTTCCCTGTTCTAGATTTTTATTACCTCTTATTTGCAATGTGTTTGAAGAATTATTATTGTTAGTTCTCCCAATGAGTAACATTGGGTGGTTTCGGTCATGACAGGCTAACCCTATCCGAATATTAGCATACAGGTAAACCAGACAATGAGAAAAAATTTGCATATCTTGATACAAAAAATTTAACTTACAGGATAAGATGAAATTGGGGGAGCTTCTAGGAAATTGTCCAATTTGGCATGTTTTTGCTGACCAGTAGCTGCAAATGAAGGAGATGCCACCACCTCCATCTGAACAAAGGAATAAAACAAAGTGAATATCAAAGGTATCATACATTACCCTGTCATAATATCAAAACTGTTTCACATGCTAACCTAAGTTGCTCGGACTCGGGTGCAAGGTACCTGAGACTGGTGCGAATTCGAGAGTCGGATTCAGCAAATTCTAAATTTTAAGATTCGAGGGTGCGAATCCGAGGGTGGATACAGGTGCAGGGATTTGGCTAAAAAATTTCAAGATTATAAAAATAGAGTTATAAAGATATTCTAAATTTGAAAGAATTTCTATAAAATATTGTTTATTAAATATATATATAAACTTTTTATATCTAGAATATTACATTTGTTTATACTATGCATATGATTTTTGGCAATGTCAATTTATTATTATGTTTTAGGGATATTTATGGAATAAACATTCATTATATATATTTATTATATAGAAGGGAATTTTATAAAACAAAATATTGTTGAATATAGTAGGTATATAAATATAATTTGTAGGGTGTATAACGAATTCTACCCAAAATGAAGTAATTCTTATAAACCCAAATATTAAAATAATTTAAATTGCAACATGCAACCCATAAATGGTAAACAAGACATTTCCTCAAACCCTAATTTTATATTCTTTCATCTTATGTTAAGAGCCGCAGCCCTCGTCTCTCTGAAAAAATGTTAAGAGCGCAGCCCTCGTCTCTCTTCTCTATTCTTCTCCAAGAATGTTAAGAGCCGCAGTCCCTCTCTTCTCTTTTCTCCTCCAAACGATAAAGGAACAAGAACACCAAAACCCTAAAACCTCCAAAGTAGTTGTTGCTTGAGTTGTTGACTCTAGTCAAAGTATCCAGCCGGAATTGACTGAATCCAAGACGCACCCCGCGCCCACACCAGTACCACGCCGGGACGGGTTCAGCGGCAAAAAAGAAGAGTCCGCGCAACATAGATGCTAACTCAATTTCAATTAAAAAGTATAATAACTACATCCGGCGAAGACAGTAGGAGATCAACAAACACCAGCAAGAGGGAGGACTTAACTAGACGTTGTGAGTTGAAGCAGCAATAAAATTTGAGTTTTTATGTCCCAAAATAGTCATTTTCATACTAAAAACAATAAACGCAAACCATAACTTTATTGCTGGAAGAAACTACATGTGGCAAAAAAGGCTTATCCACGACATTTATTCTGCTACTAGACGTATATCCTCATTACACTTGAAGAGTTATCAAGGAAATCACCATCATTAGGCCAGACAATTAGTTTCTTATTTCAGGAAAAGCACAAGCCGAATAATAGACAACATGTACAAAATTTTCATCCCGACCAACTTCAAAATATATGAATGCTTTGCAATAATTGATGATATATAGTTGTTTTCATGACTGAAGCTGGGCCTAAAAGAAGTATATCATTTATGATTTTCAAGAAAGATATGCCCCATTTAAACAATGCAAGAATAATATGGATTGACCATTAAGAGATAACCTGCATCCTCTTTTCCTGAATGTTCTTCCCAACAATTTTATCTTTTGAAGAGCCGGGTTGCTGCAAAAACATGAAAAGGTTAAATCTCCCCACATGAAATGGTTCTTGATGTAAGCTTATAACTGGAAAACATGCTAATGTTTGTTTCTTTTCAAGGCACAAAATGTAGTTTATACTATCGACTGCTGAATTTGAAAGGGTAACAGGAGACAGACATTCCGATAATTGGATACCAAAAATATTTAAGAAAATCAAGTTAGGTCAAGCTGAAAAATGTAAAAGCAGTATTATGCTCAGTGTCCTTCTGAGAGGACAAATGAATAGAACAAAGACCTCTAAAACAGCTATTCCCAGACATTAACATCTTATGCCTTCATCAACAGGCTACTGTGGCTGAAATGTGGACAGCAAAGTGGTCGAATCAGCATCTCAGAAGGAATTGAGTGATTGGGAGATACAAAGGATAGATGCCTTCAACAATACTGTGGCCCCATTCAGTAACTTAACAGTGGAATAGAGGACACAATTGTTTGAAGACGGGGCAACAACGGGACTTTCACTGTCAATTCTGCACACAGAGGTCTAATTGCTTCAAACAACAGGGAAGAGAGTCAACTCTTAGTTGCTGGCTAAGGAAGCAGTGTGCCGAAAATTTGAATAGAAGAGGTTTCCAACTTTGTTCCAGATGTTACTATGTGGGGAACAAGCAGAGACAGTCAACCATCTCTTTTACATTGCAAGTGGACAGAGCAGCATTGGAGGATCTTCGCCAGCTTAAGAAAGATCACATGGATGAAAACCAAGGAATGTATAAGAGTTTCTCAAATGCTAGATCAATGTTGGCAATGCTACAGAAAAGGAGGAGAGATGGAAGACTCTCCGAGCATGTGATGGTGGACAGTGTGGAAAGAAAGAAATAAGAGATACTTTGAGGGTTAGCAGAACAATCTACAGAAGTTGAAGAAGAATTGCTCAGCTATTTAGTACTTTTGGTGTAAATAGAAAGTGTCGGCGCAAACAGAAGACTTTGGATTATTTGTAACAAAAAGTACATAGAATCCAGAGATGTGAGTTGTAATACATTTGAAGGGGGGACTACATTTTTTGATTTAGTATAACCGTGGACATATAGAAGAAAAGTTAACATTCTGAAGAAAAGGAACAGTTCAGCCGGACCAAGAATAATCATGCGGTCAAGGTTAGAGGCGCAAGACTATTGTCTAAATCATGATAAAATAAGGATTGAAGTATATATCTTTAAAAGCCGGACAATTTTGGTATCCACGTTAGCAAAAATTTGACCCTACTATCATCAAATAGTTATGAAAGCATTATCAAATAGATAACACAACTATGTCTAGTGCCAATTCAACAACAGTAAAATAATTAATTCTAACCCGAAATGGGCATGGGATGAGAGTCCCAAAGAGATCATCTCGGACATCGCTGAAATCCATAGAATACATAGCATGCTTAAGTCCATGAGAGGCTAGATAATCTTCAGATTCCTTAGCCAGGCGATACCCTTTAAAAACACTTATGGCTGGTTCGCCAACCTGAAAGATTAGAATTAAAAAAGATATTCAAAATAGAAACATCTGATAATATTATTAATTGTGCTCTATCAATCAATCAACTAAGCCGGAACAATTAGATTCTTCTTAGACTAGAGCTACAAAAGGACCAGTAAAAAAAGTAGCAGTAGAATAGATAATAATGACTATAAAAGAAGCTGTCTTTGGCCCAAAAGCAGGTAAGTATCAACCTTAGAAGGTAAAGGAAAACATACAGATGTTCGTAGCAAAGCTTGCAAATCGCTCAAGTTCTTATAAACCCCAATCACGTCCCCTTTTCGCACTACATAAAAAGCATCCTTTTCGTCCCCCATTTTAAGTGTAGAACTCCAACGCGTCGACTCAACTTTGCAAGTTAGTCCAGCACTGTATCAACACATCATAACTTAAGCAAGAGAAGAAAGGGAACAACAACTACAATAATTCCAAGTTCCTCACCGAAGAATGTACAGTCTACGTATTACTAGTATATGATTTAGGGCATTTTCTTATTTTTCAAACAGACCCGAAATTCGGTCACGGATAAATCGAATTAGGGTTTTTGAAGAAGAGAAAAAAGTGAAAGGAAGGAAGATTGAGATTCTTACCGAGCGGGAGAGGAGAGTGAAGGGAGTAGTTGGTTGGAAGGTGAAGAAAGGGAGCTTTAATGTAGTTTTGTCTTGTCAAACAGCTGATCTATGAAATTTCAGTTTTGGAAGTCGTGTAAGATGAGTCAGCTAATTTCAATTTTGATCCGAAACTGCATATTGGGCTGTTTGCCGGAGACATCTTAATTGATTGGGCTGAATATTTTCAAGCGGCACATAGGCTTCTTCAATACACTCGACAAGCAAAAATGTCTCAGTTTATCCAACACTGGTAATGGGCCCAAATAACACGCCATGCTATTTCATTTTGTTTTGGATGTGTTTGGGGAACGGACTGAATGTGTTGTGTAAAAATAAATATATTTTATAAAGAATTACAAAATTAAATTTTCTCAAAATGCAAAGTCAACGTGAATAGTCACCCAACTGTGAATTATTTTCAGAAAAAGTCACCTAACTTTCACTTTCAATTCCAAAGTCACTTAACTATATTCATGTGGTGAACACTAAAAATTGTTAAGGAATTATTTAAGAAGTCACCTCAAAAATTGAATTTGATAATTAGTTGTAATTATATTGTCTGATCTATTTGATTAGTTATTTAATTACCTAGTCAACAAATAATTTAATTAACATGGGATAATAACACTCTCCAATTTACATGGAGGGCGAGGGGGGTTGGTAATTGCATTACAAGTTGAATGCCTTTTTATTTTTATTTTTTCATTTAAAATTATTTCTTATTTCTACCATTTTAAATTCTTTTTATTAGTTCTTATTTCTTATGTTTTCTAAAATATATTTTTTATTTCATATTATTTGTATTCCATTTTCTTCTTATTCTTGATCTTTACTTCACGAGATTCAATAAAATCTTTTCGTATTATCTACTTTTATTTATTTTATTTTTATTTTCACTAGCATAATTTTGCTGATATTTTAAGTGTTAAATTAAAATAGATTTTATTGTTAAATAAGATTATACACTTATGTGTTTTTTAAAATTATATTTATATACATTACGTTGAAATTTGAGACACGAGTTTTATACTAAATTATTTATTTTGAATTTTAGAACTTATGTTATATTGACTCAATATTTTATTTGCAAGTGATATTTTTAGTTAGAATGAAAAAACAAATAAGTTTGTGTTTAATGGAACATAAGAAACGCTATATTTATGGCAAAACAAATAGTATAATTATTAGGCTGATTTCCAAATAAACCAAAATAAGTTAATCAGCTAGGATTCTGTCGTTACTATTAACTGAGCGTATTGTCTGTACATGGCGAAGTAGGATTATGACCTGTCGTGCAGATGGGTTCAGTGAAAAGTGTACCTAACCATTACCTACTCAACAAAATTGCCCCATTCACATTTCTCTCTGTTTTCGATCGAGATTTTCTCTTTGTATCTGTGTCATTGTGAGTGTAGGTCAAATTGAAGATGAGTTTGTGTAATTCTTCTGTCCAGACACGAAAGAATGTACACAGTCATCTCTTCAAAGGGGAGAAGTTGGGAAGCCCAGGCTTTTTATTGATGTATTCACTATTTCTAACTCTCATTTTCAGCTGCTACATGCTTCGTTTTTCATTCACCCCAATCCTCAAGTTTACAAGCAAACAACATTCACCTCCGCCTAATAACATTATCAATCAGCCTCAACCTGCAGGCAAGTTCACTTAAAAATGGAGAGACATGATCAGTGAAGATTGTCCGTTTATTTCTTTATTCTGCAATAATTTTTGTACATATTTTGGCAGATTACAACACGTCTTCCGATTGTGATTTGTTCGATGGTAGTTGGATTCTGGAGCAAGAGGGTAATTCCCTGTATTATACAAATTTTAGCTGTCCAACAATTCCTTATTCGAAAAACTGTTTGTTAAACGGAAGGCCTGATGAAGAATTCCTGCACTGGAGATGGAAACCGGACGAATGTGTGCTTCCTCGATTTAACGCTAAGGCATTTTTAACATTTGTTAAAGGAAAGACGATGGCTTTCATCGGCGATTCCCTCGCAAGGAACCATATGGAGTCTCTTCTCTGTCTTCTATCTTCGGTTAGTCATACTAATTCTCTTCCGAATTCAGATACCCAATCATGTTTTCTTTCTTACATTTTAATATATTCACAAATGATAAAAATACAAAGAAGGTCGCTTTATGTTTTTAAACATAGGGATTAGACTGTGTACATTCAATCCCCTCACTTTGTAATGAACGGGAGCCTTTTGAGGCATGTTATTGTTACAAAGAAGAAATTATTATCACTTGATTTGAAGTCTAACTTTTTATTTGGAGTTTTTAGTTTTTCGTGTATTTCTTCAGGTGGACTGCATAATTTAGTGCACCAATAATTATAGAAAGGATAAAAAGAAAAAAGTTGCATAGAGATGCGAGATCTTAGCTCATCTTTCTAAGGTTAAAAATTATGAAAAGGCGTGAGTAGGTTTTTTGTGTCAGTTTGACTTGGACATTTGGAGGACAACGACAGATATTGCTTCCAGATGTTCCGTTTATTGGACGCTAATTTCGCAATATTGTACGTCTTATTTATTTATTGTTCTTTCTTCCACAAATGCTCGTTAAAAAACACGGAGAATCTCGATGTTGATTTTACTCGTTCATATATTAGATAAAATATTATTTTTTTACTGTTGATCACTTTTGGTATTTTTAAATCTTTGACATTAATTATTTATCCGGTAAATGAATTTTCAGGATTTAAGACTAAAGCAATTAATTTGAATGTTGTCGAGTGAATTGAGAATAATAACACCTACTATTTGCCAATTGATGCAAGGAGTCGTTTAGTAGAGTGTATTAATAAAAATAATACGTGTATTAATTTAGTGCATTAGTAGTATCTTGGTACACTTTTTTATGCTTATTATAACTAACACTCTATGGTGTATTAAGGTGTGTATTATTAATACCATGAATTTTTAGGTATCAGTATTAGTATGATTTTAATGTATGCATTAAAATGATTAAAGACTCAATTGTCCTTCAAAAAAATTTTCACAGATTTTCCGCTATAATTATGGATGGTATATCTGTAAATAAATTTTTTAATGCAATGGATAATCTTTTTAATACATCAAATCATAATTAATGCAAGTATAACTAAGACAAATTAAATATTATTAATACACTCTATTTAACATTATTCTAATATATTCTACCAACGACCTAAGTGTGTCCAAATATTTGCTACGAGTGTACACCAAAGCAAATGAAAGATTCTTTGAACGTATCACAGAACCCCCACCCCCCGCCCCTCCATATTTTTATCAACAAAACTTTTCTTGTATTCTATTTCTAAAACTGTACTAGTGTCGAAGAAATGACTTTATTTTCAACAAATGCTAATCGAATTGTATGATTTTACACTCTCAAATTTGATGGAGGAGTTGAACTCTACGTCAAATTTTTGTGATTCATTCTCCAACTGGTCCCATCTCCTGTCATTATGTGTGATATGCATTTTTAAGTTTCATTAATGTATCTCTCATTTTCCATGTTATTGTTGTCAGTGATAGACTTCAACCGTCATAGTTAAAAGTTAACACTGCATTTAAATCAAAACCAGATTTAACCATTGTGGTATTTTGTAAAACTGTTGATGGACTTGGTCCAAGTTTCATGTTAGAATATTCATTGGGTAGAGGTCTAGATATAAAGATTTGATATCTGGAATTTTCTTCACATTAAGCCTTATTTTATTACAATCATCATGTGCATTGCTGCAAGAATCACAAAGTCATCCTATATTTTTTATGCAACAAGTGAGATTTTGGCACAAAATTTGCAGGAAGAAATTCCAATAGACATGTACAAGGATGTCGCAGACAAATTCAGAACCTGGCTGTTTCCTCGTCACAATTTCACTCTCATGGTCCTCCGAACAGAATTTCTTGTCTTTGCTACTGAGAGAATTATCAATGGTTCATTCACGGGAGGATTTGACTTGCATTTAGACAAATTAAATGGAAATTGGACACAACATTTACCCAACATGGATTATGCTGTTTTCTCAGATGGACACTGGTTTCTCCGGCCCAATTACCTCTTCGAAAATGGCCGTCTTATTGGATGTGTTTATTGTGGGGAAGCAGGGGTTCAAGATCTTGGCCCTGGCTTTGCCATCCGAAGAGCATTTCAAGCTGCTTTCAACTACATAAATAAATGCGTGGAGTGCTCAGGTACAGAGACGGATTCAGGTTTTAGTCTTTAGTACTAAACTTGGCGTAGATATGAAATTATGTTGTTTGATTAGGTATTGCTGTGCTTTTGAGGACATTCTCGGCTGGTCAATTCGAGCAAGGAGCATGGAATGAGGGTGGATTTTGCAACAGAACAAGACCATTTGCTAGAGATGAAGTTACAATTGGTGATCAAAATTGGGAATTTAGGAGCATTCAAATTGAAGAAATTGAAAGAGCAAGAAAAGAGGGAAATAAAATTGGAAACATGTTTGAAGTTTTGGACGTGACAAGAGCCATGTTAATGAGAGGAGATGGACATCCAGGTGCCTACTGGGGCAATAAATGGATGAAAGGGTATAGTGATTGTATTCATTGGTGCTTGCCAGGGCCCATTGATACATGGAACGAATTTTTATTGGAAATTCTTAGAAGAAAAATCCACACTCAATTCCATTGAAGTTAGTCAAGAAAAGCATTCTCATTTGTGGATAGTACGTGGAATCTTAATACAATCTGAATTAGTTTCACAGAATGGCTCACTGAACGAAATATCTTAATACTCACTTGCACGAAAAATTTAATACACACACATTACTTCTTTTTTATTTTGATAACTATACATATTGATGAGGGAGAAGGTCTACTTCTAAGGAATACGGAAGTAAAGTGGAATAGGATTGTGAGGTTCTGGAAAAGAGTCCCACACTGAGAAGGCGCTGTTGGAGTTCATCCATTTTTCAGTCATCTCTTGATAATGGCGATCTAATACATCTTTTAAGCTTTCGGTTGTATTCACCCATTCAAGTCCTTTTTTTGTGTATGTCTCGTCGTTGTACTTGCTGGTTAAAAATTCATTTGCCTCTAACCTTCTGTAAATTTAAAAACCAACTCTATGTTAGTAATTCTATGAATCATAATATTATGCACGAAAGTTTTCTCCTCTGTTCGATCAACTAGATGGATTGATTTTCTTTTAACTTTTAGTACGAACCTTGATGCCATGATTAGGAATATGAAGAAGGCAGTCTCACAGATAGCAAAGCCCTTTATCTTTTTCTCCGCCATGAGTCCAACTAACAGATCCAATTGTTCTACATCATCACCATATACTTCATGAAGAGTTTCAATAACTTCTTCATCATCTGTCAAGTCTTCCCATTTAGTGATGGGAATTTGCAACATTCTCCTACGAAATTCATTGTACCTCGCAACACTCCTTTCTCTGTCCCTATAAACTGGCATCGATCCAAACAACACGATGAATTATAAATACTCCTTTTTTTTATTAGTAGTTTTAGTGAGAAATGAGCTTACTTTCAAGAGCTGCAAGGTCAATATGACCTGGTCTGTCAGTTCCATCGACATCTTGAGCAACAAGATCCCTCATCCATAGCGGATAATTCCAAAGCACAAGAGCTCCACATGCTTGGTGCCCCATTGAAACCATTTGCTTAGTAAATCCGATTCTTGATAAATTCTCCACTCCTTTACCCCCAATTAAATCTTCCATGGGGATCGGCCTATAGTTTCAAGGCAATGCCGTTAGGTAAAAATAGCTAGCTACTTACAATAATTTTAACTAAAGGTGATGAAACTAATAATGCCTTACTCATTAATCAAAGGAAGAGATTTGTTTGGCCCAGGTGTGGCGTTGATATTCCTCAGCTGCAGCGTATCAGGTAGGAGTTGATGCAAGCGATAGACACACGTAAATTCCTCAGTCAAGGAGTAAGGCACTCCATGATTCTCAGGTTTCTTCATTCCCACTAAACCACCCAAAATGCCACCTCCGACGTGCCCAAATGTATCCTTGAACTTCTTCCCTAGCAATCCATACCTGCGACATAACATAGTTTTAGTCTCTACTTGATAGTATGACAAAATAAGAATAATTAACAAGTGTTTATATGAGAATATTGACCAATTGGCGCGCATTCCTGCAAGAAGGGTGTCCATTTTGAGAAGTTCAACAGTCCAATCTATGGTGTGAATTTTTGCAATTACTGCAGAAGTGACAAGTCTTGCATGACGATACAAGTCCTCATCCTTCAATTCTGGATATTCTTTCTGAAAATTTGAAAATCAACACAGGTTATAAGAACACTAAAAGATCCAGGATAAACACATGTTATAAGATGGATTCATCCCATATATACAATTAGTGCTGTTAATATTCTTTCTGTCTTTCTTAGTTTTGCAATAAGGGACCTGGTCCCTTACTACTGTAGTAGACGTGTGCAGTCCATCAAATGCATTTTAACTTGTATTGTAGTATACTCATTAAACGCTAATAACTTTAGTACCTTGAGGACATCACAAACAAGATTATGCTCTTGAACAAAGAGAGCTTGCAGTGACAGAAGTCCAGCCCAAGTGTTGCGAACATCACCAGCGATGATTTTCCCATTTTCGTCTTGTTCCAGGAGCCCATCTGCTGATAGTTTCAATTTTCCGTCTTTAAATGTTCTCACTTTCTTTGCAACTTGTGCGTTGCTCCCATAAATTACACTTCCATCCCTTCATGTGCATGTACAAATTACTCACTCACTGTCTAATTAAATTATATGTAAAATTGCAGTATGCAATTAAATGTTACCACTCAGGGGTACGCATGTTCAAGTGACCAGTCTTGATTTCATTATGGTCCTTAGGAATTTGTTTGGTCTTGTAAAACTTGAAGGACTTGAGAGGGCACTCACTTGCAACTTCCTTAGGTGCCCTTAGCTCAATCTGTGCAACAAAAAGAACGATGTCATTCTTTTCTTAACAGACTAAAATAAAAAATAGGTAACTGACCTGGTTAGTATCTTCCAAATGATCGACCCAATCATGAATCATAAATTGTATCCAAGAGGCAGCTATCATGTTAAATTGTTTTCCTGTGTCTAGGAACTTTCTCCTTGCTAGTAGCTTTGTTGCCACCACCATCGGATCTGGATTCGTTAACTGTAATTAAAAACTTACGATATTAAATATGTCATAGCAATCATTAAACTTATTTTTTTTCGAGAAATATATTCAAAATTAAGGTAAATAGAAAAAAATATGAGTTCTCTGAAAATGTTGACTTGACTTATTGATCGATAGGCGGGCGAATTACAGTAATTTGTTCCAATATGCTCTTACAAATATCCCCAATCGATAGTATTCATCATTTATCTCAACAAAGGCATCACAAATTCGATGGACAGCCAGACATGCATGTATACAAAATTTACATTTTACCGTACGTATTACAAAACTTTTGCACTCCTAGTTCGTGATTAGATATTTATCTTTATAGTAATTTAATACTTTGTGTTTTTTTTTTCAAGTTGGATTTATATTTTTTGTTTTGATAATTTCGAAAATATATTTTATGTTACAAATTTGTGTTTGAGTACTTTGATTAACTATTCTTCATCGCTTAATTCAAATATATTCTTCAAAATATCTTATCATATCACGAGAGATCTCGTTAATTGTTTACGAAAAAAATTATAAGAAAAATTTACTATTTCCTTGAAATTGGATTAAAAATTTTTGAACAATGCATACAATTTATGAATTTTCAAATATAAATCTTTATTTTTATTTAAAAATTTGAGTTTAGATGAACCTCGATGTTTTGTACCGTATCTGCTTTGCCTCTGGGTAATGGTCCCCTAAGTAGGAGTGAAATAAAGTCTTTCCAATGGGAATATACATACATACAATTTATGAATTTTCAAATATAAATTTTTATTTTTATTTAAAAATTTATGTTTAGATGAATCTCGATATTTTGTATTTATTATAATGGTCCCTAAGTAGGAGTGAGATAAAGTCTTTCCAATGGGAATATACATACAATGGAATGTCGCTTTTGCACCAGCGAAACACTTGGATGTCTAAAATTTAAGTTTTGTCCTTTTGCCCCCGTCTCGGGCAATTCAACATTAAATTCAATGATTTTAACTTTTAACAACTTGACAACCCCTATATTTTGGGGATGACTAAGTAATAACTCAAGGAGGTGGTACCTAATGGGAAACTGGAAGTGGTGGGTTTGCATAAATTACGATAGGAGAAAAGCGAGTGAGATCGAAAAATATGAATTATATATTTGTCAAAGTATGTATATATATTTATCAAATAATTATATATGTGAAATTAATATACATATATATTTGTATATCTGACATGTGAGATCGGAAGAAGAGACACGAGTAAGGGAGGATAGAGCTTCAAGAGAAATTAAATATTTATATCTATCAAATAATAGTTTATATGCAACTGGTATTTATATATATTTATATATATGATAAGAGATTGTAGAGAGAGAAAGGAGAGAGGCGACAGAGAGGAATAGAGGAGACAAAAAATAACAATAAAATTCTAATTATAGTTATAAATTATAATTTTTTCAAATTATAATAATATAATGAAAATTCTGATCGTGTTAACACGGGGCCCATATCTCCCAAACAATACTTAATATATTCCCTCCGTTTCATATTAAGTGAATTGATGGGTCATTTCTCTTTTTTTGTTTCTTTTTCTTAATATGTGTGAAATGACCCATCAATTTACTTAATATGAAATAGAGGGAGTATTAGATATCCTCTTTACCAAAAAAAAAAAAGTGGTAACTTTCGAGTTTCGACCATTTACTTTTGGCATATATACAGGAAGGAAAACAACGGTAATAAAATAGAAAAGTAAGGGTGAAAAGGCAATTATGAAGTGTCATTTGGTTTTTCCCTGGAAATGGGGACAGACAATAGGACAACCTCTAAATGCCTGAAAGTACGTATTATAGACAGACTTTTCATTTTTGGACTTTCAGTATAATAATTTAATTTTAAAATATTTTTATTTTATACTTGATAAAATAATTTTTAGCAATATAATATTTATGACTCGTATTAGATCATAAATTTTAAAAAAAAAAATTCTTAAATTTCATGTCAAATCAAATTAACTCTTGTAATGAAAAAAGTAACTATTTTACCTAAATTCCAAAAAATACCCTTATGGTCGGGAAGCACACATGCGACGGCCGGGTATTATAAGCATGAATTTTTAAAACATTTATAAGCAAGGTTATCAGCTTATACATTTAACTAAAAATGGAATTTGAAGTTTGATACAAGATTGAGTAGGTGATTAACAATCCCATTAAAATTAAGGAAGCAGTACCTTTTCATGTTGATGAACAGGCATCAAATTCCTGCCAAAGAAGGGAAATTCACTGGCAGCACCTTCCTTGTATTTTCCGATTGATCTATCGACGTTGATCAAATTATATTTCCGATGAAGATGTCGACGCACCCCCAGATAAATCAGCCCTAAGAACACCGGTAGCCGGTACCACAGGTTCAATTTATCGACAAAGTGAACCATCTGCATGAATAAAATACAGGTACGTACAACAAAGGATATATTAAAAACAATTGTGATGATAATTGAGTGCAATATGTAAGACATATATAACTTGACTCTCTTGCAAATAAATTTATTAACAAATTAGGGGGGTTAATTGGGCGGGTTGGATCAAATTGATCAAAACAACAAACGGGTCAAGACCCAACCTAATCTAAATTTACTAACTTTTACTTATTTTATTTGTTAATATCGAATCTGTTTAGGTTGTATATCAATCCAATTTTAAATGGGGTGAAATGAGTTGGGTTGAACTAATAACCCGCCCAAACTTCAACGACTTGGGCGGATTAGGTTTAATTTTGCCAACCCTACAACAAATCGATTGAGGAGCACAACTAACAAAATGAACAATAATAACAAACAAAAAACCCCATATAAATCTTGTAAGCATAGTCTAGTGCAAAAGTTATTTCTAATAGACCCTCGTGTCAGCGAGGTTAATATTGATATCTCAAAAGTGTTTTTCTTCAATTTTCAACACAATTTTAAACGTAGTTAGGGAGGGGAACAAAGAAAAAATAAATTAGAGTAATTAGTAAAAGAATTACCATAAACAAAAGTTTGTGGAGAAGAGGCATTCTGTCAAAGGCACCATGAAAATCTTTGTGAATAAAACTACGAAGAGGAAATAGCAAGAGATTTATAACAAAAGCCATATTGTTAATATCCTACTAGCTAGAAATATCACTTAGCTTGTAATATGAGGCTCATTTTGGAGGAAACATAACCTTGCTATATAAAGGTACGAGTATCCTACAAAACGAATACTCATAATAATATGTATCACGTTTTATAAAATAAAAATAAAAAAAAATGTTGAACGTTTTATAGCTTTGACAATTCTATATTATTATTAGCCAAAAAAAAAAAAAAAAGAGGAAAAAGGAGTTCCACAGGAACTTGAAAGGTTGGGAATTATACGAGACATGCATGGGGACCACGATGAAAAAGATAAGTACGAGGTAAATATAAAATATAATTACATTTTTTTTTTTGTAATTTTACAAAATTAGTTTAAAGAATTTTTTACCAAAGCTAAGTAATTCTTTAAATTAATTCACTGAAATAATACATTTTTTTTTGTAATTTTACAAAATTAGTTTGAACGTATGTAACATTTTAGGTTACATTTTATTTAATGATGTTAACTTTAGAAACATCACTTTGAGTAACATTTTTAGCATAATGTGTTACTCACAGTCACGTCTTATAATACATTACTGTGAGACACGTTTTACATTTTAGGTGTAAAACGTGTCTATTGTTAACGTATTATAAATATAAAATGTGTCTCATGATAACGTATTATAAGACGTCACTGTGATTAACGTATTATGTTGAAAATATCACTCACGGTAATATTTTTTAAGTTAACACCATTAAATAAAATGTAACTTAAAACATTTCTGAGAAGTACGTTTATATTAGTTTTGTAAAATTTCAAAAATAACATATTATTTTGGTGAATTAATTTGAAAAATGGCTTACTTTGGTAAAAAAATTCGATAAACTATAACTTATTTATCTTTACTATATTAAAAGTGTGAAGACCCTTAATAATGTTGTTTGAACTTTTTGCCCTTTATTAAAAATTTCTTCTTTAGATAAATTCATCTTTTTACTCTCTTTTTTTCCCGTCTTTTTACTTTGCTCCTCAAATTTTTAGTTAGTTTGATAAACACATCTCAAATTTTTAGATTATTAAGAAAATACAAAAGATGGTGAAGATGCACAGAGGTGGCTCGACAGTGTTAGAAAAAAGGCAAGTGCCTTAGGCCACCAAATTTAAGGGGCCTCAATTTTTTATTTTAGTAATAATAGGTTATAGATTTTTTTTAGAAAAAAATACTAAGTAAATACTATTTACAGTAAAGATTATTTATGTCGTATAAAAAAAGAATTATTAGAATAAGTTTGACATATTCGAAGTATCATTATATGATCAATTGAAAAGAATTACTGAATGAAATTAATTATAATTTTTTTAGACAATTTTGCATTTCAAAGAGATAGAAGAATAAAATTTGTAAGAAAATATATTATTTATATATAGGATTATTGATATATTTTAAATACTTTTTGAATAATTTTGGCATCTTATGTTACAATTGATTCTATTGAAAAAAAATTTAAAATTATAATTAATAAGAGAGTTTAAATATTTATATTGTTAGATATGAAATTCACATTCTAAACTCACACACTTAATATTTTAGACATGAGGAAAAAAAATATTTTAGATATGAGAAAAAAAATTAGATATGTTTTAAACACATCTCAAGAGATATCAGATGGAATAAAAACAAAGAGCTTAAAAATATTAATTACATTTGACGTGTTGTCATCAGAAATCTACATTTGCAATTTAAGTTTTAGATGATTGGTTGCATATGTGTGACGGACATGATAGGATAAGTAACATTATCTCATGTCATTTTACGAACTCAACACGAGTTTTGTGAAATATTGGGTCAGCAAATAAAATTAAGCCTTAATCTTAGTACTTTCTCTATATTATTATATGTGATATTTTTTGAATTGATAATGTTGATTCAACATATATTTTTTAGAAATTTTTAGTTGTTTTCACACATTTAATCCTTTCTTTGTGTTTGTCGGTCTCCTTGGTGAAAAAATTGTCGACCTCTAGCTAAGGTACGAAAGTCATTTTCTTTATCACCAACTAGAGGTGGAAAATAAGTGATTTATATCAAATTTGGACTGATTAAAAGCTCAAATTAATTGACGAATCATGACTTAATTTCAATTTTGGGCTGCTTAGTTTAAAATTTATAAAAATAGTGGGTGAAGTTGGTAGGAGGGTTGGGACCATTGGATTTGTCGCTCATTACCAAGTAGAATATATGAAAAATAATATCATGAGTAGAAAAAATTAATTTCGTTTGACATGTTGTGAACTTATTAATGGAGATATATTTTATCTTACTCCAGATATATAATTCAAATTTTTTTAGATGATAAGTTCGTTATGTGTGACTAGTAAAAAAAATGAATGTGATGCAATATAAAATTCCTCGTAAAATCTTGTGAATGGGGAGTGCTGACAAGGAGCTTTTGGTGGCTAATATACTCGATTGGACCACTCAATTTCGAATGATATCAAATATTGATTATATTACTAAAAATTAAATGGTAAATGTTTTTTTTTTTTGTGTGTGTAACAGATAAGTCGAGTGAAGTTGGTGCTGCAGCAATAGCTATTTATGCATGCAAATTGAAAAATTTAAAAGTGAGCAAATCTGCTTTGTCGTCATTTATGACAACTTTTTATAACAAGGCAAATTGTGGATTTAATCAGCTACACCAATTTGTTGATTCGTTCCATTAATTTTCAATACTTTATTTTGAGTGCCAGGTTCTTACTTTTTCCCATCAAAGTTGAGTAGCAAAACTTTCTTTTTAATGAACTGAACAAAGCAAAGACCAGGGGAAGGAGATAAATTGAACAAGTGAAAGATAGATAGAGCATTATATTGAATCTTAATACAAACTTGCAGGTGAAAATTAATAGTCGAACACATTATTTCCTATTCAACTATGATATAAAGTCGATTGATGAGGGAGAAGGTCTACTTCTAAGGAATACGGAAGTAGAGTGGAACAGGATTGTAAGGTTCTGGAGAAGAGTCCCACACCGAGAAGGCGCTGTTGGAGTTCATCCATTTTCCAGTCATTTCTGGATAGTGTCGATCTAGCACATCTTTTAAGCTCTCAGTCGTATTCACCCATTCAAGCCCTTTCTTTGTGTATGTCTCCTCGTTGTAATTGCTGGTGAAAAATTCGTCTGCCTCTAACCTCCTGCAATTTTTGATGAATAAAACTCAAATTAACAGATGGAGGCTAAAAATGAGTACTCAAATAGTTGTCATTTTTATTTACCAACCTTGATGCCATGAGAAGGAATATGAAAAAGGCAGTCTCAGAGATGGCAAAGCCCTTTATTTTTTTCTCCGCCATGAGTCCCACTAATAAATCCAATTGTTCTACATTATCACCATACACTTCGTCAAGTGTTCTAATGACTTCTTCATTATCGCTCAAATCTTCCCATTTAGTGATCGGAGTTTGCAACATACTCCTTCGAAATTCATTGTACCTAGCCACACTCCTTTCTCTGTCCCTATAAACTGCATGTCGTATATAATTGAGACGATTCAGTAACCATACGTGAAATCGATAGTTTTTAAAATGAACTTACTTTCAAGAGCTGCAAGGTCAATATGGTCTGGCCTGTCAGTTCCATCAACATCTTCAGCAACAAGATCTCTCATCCATATTGGATAATTCCAAAGCTCAAGAGCTCCACATGCTTGGTGACCCATCGAAACCATTTGCTTAGTAAACCCAATTCTTGATAAGCTCTCTTCTCCTTTGCTCCCAATTAAGTCTTCCATGGGGATCCTATAATTATATGACTAGAGGTTATTAGTCTCGCCTTTTATGTACGATAAATTATTATGTATATATAAGGCTTACTCATTAGTCAAGGGGAGAGATTTGTTTAGTCCAGGCGTGGCATCTATATTTCTTAGCTCAAGTTTATCGGGTAGAAGCTGATGCATCCGATAAACACTCGTAAATTCTTCAGTTAAGGAGTAGGGAACTCCATGATTCTTGGGTTTCTTCATTCCCACTAAACCACCCAAAATGAAACCTCCAACGTGCCCAAATGTATCCTTAAACTTCTTCCCTAACAATCCATACCTTAAAAAAAAAAAAAAAAATTAGGCGCCCACAAACTAATTAACTAGTGTATATATGAGAGTGCTGACCAATTGGCGCGCATCCCTGCAAGAAGGGTATCTGTTTTGAGAAGTTCAACAGTCCAATCTATGGTGTGAATTTTTGCGATTACAGCAGAGGTGACAAGTCGTGCATGACGATACAAGTCCTTATCCTCCAACTTTGGATATTCTTTCTGAGAATTTGAAAATCAATTCAAATTGTAAGAATTATCCAAAAATCCAAGTAAAACATAAAACTAGGAGTACCTTCAAGGCGTCACAAACAAGATTATGCTCTTGAACAAAGAGTGCCTGCAGTGCTAAAAGTCCAGCCCAAGTGTTGCGAACATCACCAGAGATGATTTTCCCATTTTCATCTTGTTGGATCAGCCCATTTTCTGATAGTTTCAATTTTCCGTCTTTAAATGTCCTCACTTTCTTCACGATCTCTGCGTTGCTCCCATAAATAACACTTCCGTCCCTTCATGTACAAGTACAAATTAGTACTTACACGTGACCAACATATTACTAACTTGGAATCTTACCACCAAGGGGTACGCATGTTCAAGTGACCAGTCTTGATTTCATGTAAGCCCGTAGGAGTTTGTTTGGTCTTGTAAAACTTAAAGGACTTGAGAGGACACTCACTTGCAACTTCTTCAGGTGCCCTTAGCTCCTCAATCTGTACGATAAATACATGACGAATATAATTTCTCATTTATTAAATTAAATTAAAACAGGGCCTATACGCACCTGGTTCGTATCTTCCAAATGGTCCATCCAATCATGAATCATAAATTGTATCCAAGAGGCAGCTATCATGTTAAATTGTTTTCCTGTGTCTAGGAATTTTCTGCGAGCTAGCAGCTTTGTTGCCACTACCATTGGATCTGGAGTCTTTAACTGCATGCATTTCATTTTTTATCAAAGAAATGAAGAAACAGTCCTTCTATAGCAACTAAAAATCGATATAACTTCAAAATTGAATGCTAATTAACATCTTATTGTTAGGACCATTCATGGTAATGGTTCTAATTCGGATCAAACCAATTAACAAAATTGATATTTGATTTGAGGATGTTGAGATGGATGTGCGGTCACACCAAGAGTGATAAGGTTAGGAACGATGCAATTCGGGAGAAACTAGAAGTGGCACCGGTGGGCGAAAAGATGAGGGAGGCAAGGGTGCAATGGTTCGGACATGTGCAGAGAAGGAGCATTGACGCTCCTGTTAGTAGGTGCGAGAGGTTGATTGTGGGAGCTACTCGAAGGGGTAGAGGTAGGCCGAAGAAGTACCGGGGGAGGTGATCAGACAGGACATGGCGGAACTCAACCTCACTGAGGACATGATCTTAGATAGAAAGGAGTGGAGGTCGCGAATTAGAGTAGCAGACTAAGTTCTTCTTCTTCTCCTCCTTCGTCTTCTTCTTAGAATTAGTAGTATTTGTTTTAGTTTTACTATTATTACTCCTTTCTCTTTTCATCACCTGACGTATATATGTTAATTTTATCATATTTATATAGTGTCATGTGCTTTCACTTGCATTTCCTTTTGTCATATTTAGTTATTTCTGCTTATGGGTTTTGAGCTGAGGGTTTTAGGAAACAGTCTATCTACTTCTATGAGGTAGTAATAAGGTCTGCGTATAATCTACCCTCACCAGACTCCACTTGTGAGATTTCACTGGGTTGTTGTTGTTGATATTTGATTTGATTTGATTTGATTAGGTTAGATTAGGTTTAAATTTTATGAAAAACGATGGTTTCATTTTGAATTTATGACGGAGTAAAGGGGGAGCAGACCCTGAAAGAGTGGTTGTCTTATATTCTTCATAGTTTTTGATTTAAATGAAGTGGTCAAAGTCACATATGAACAATATTTTTATTCATTACTCTTTCGTGCAGTTTTATTTAATTTGTCCATATATAACATTAGGTCTTTAATATAATTTAAAAATAAATAAATTTTGTAGAGAATACAATAATAAATAGTGACAACTTCATCTAAAACTTAAAATTATTGAGAGCTTTTTATGTAATATTTAATTATATTATACCTTGTCCTGTTGATCAACAGGCATCATATTCCTTCCAAAGAAAGAAAACCGACTGCCAGCTCCTTCACTGAACGGGTAATCCGCCGGATTTGATCGGATGCCGGTAGGTGTACTGCCGACGTTGATCAAATTGTATTGCTGGTGAAGACGCCGTCGCATTCCAAGATAAACTAGACCAAGGAACACCGGTAGCCGGTGCCACAGGTTCATTTTATCAACAAAATGAACTATCTGCATGCAACGAAAAATATATGACTAGGTCCATCTTTCTTAAATTTTGTATAAAGCCAAACTACATTAGTAGTTATTTTCTACATGGTGATGAATAATTAAGTGAAACAATTACCATAAATAAAAATTTGTCGAGGAGAGACATTCTGTCAAGGACGTCATGAAAATCATTGTGGATGAAACAACGAAGAGGGAAGAACAAGAGATTCTTGAGCACAACAAAAAACATGTTTCCTAGTTTAATGATCTATACGATGTATTAATTAAAGACAATTGTAATATGATTTGTGAGTACATGAGATATATGGTGGCAACCTCTTTACTTTACTATATATAGATAGATATATACGTACAGAAGACCACAAGGTACAGTTCCCAAAAAGCACTAATTATCATGTTGGATATGGCTTTTTAATAATTCTAACGTGCAGCTCTTGAAATTTTCAAATACAGTAAATATCATGTTGGATATGGCTTTTTAATAATTCTAATGTGCAGCTCTTGAAATTTGCAAATACAGTAAATTTGGCGTGTAGTCATCTAGCTAGAATAAATCGAAAATTTACATGTGTCTTGTTCAAGTTTTAGATGATTTATACTTCTCTATGTGACTCATGAATATTACAACTATGCCGTGGAATGTATGTATGGTGTTCTTGGTTTGAGTCGATTATTATTGATCAAAATTAAAATTAAATTAATTTAATTTATTTTAAAATTAAATTAATTATAATATATATTATCGATTTTATTGTTTTCATTTCCAGAAAAGTGTTGAAATGATTCCATGTCTTTGTGACTGTGCAGTTTTATGTGCACAAAATTTCATGTCCTCAGTTTTATATAATAAAAAATCAATAATACTAATAGTGACAATTTTTGCCTACCCAAAAATAAGGGACAGTTTGTGAATCTATCTAGAACAATATTAATCTATTTTTCATACTCTTGAATACAGGATTTTTTAAGAGAAAAACAAGGTTAATAAATGTTTTACTTAATTTGGAGAAAAAATTGATCTAACCTCTTTAGTAATTTTGTTTCTCAAAATTTGAGAATTCAAAGGACAAAAATGTAAGTTAAGTATAAATTATGCGTTCAAGTTTCCTTCTATAAAGATAAATAGTGAACATTGTTATGTTCTAACTAACTTTTTCACTTTCCAGAAAATTTTCTATGCGATTTCAGCTATAAGTTTTGGAGGTTAAATGAATAAAGTGATAGACTCTGTCTTAGAGTTAGTTTGATTAGGCAATTCAGAATTACTTACCTTTTCAAATATTTTTATTAAAATAATTTTCTAGAGAAGTGTTTTTGAAAAAAAAAAAAGAGTTTGGTCAATTCATTTGAAAAGTTTGTTTAATAAGCAAATTGTGTTTTGACTAAATTTTTATAAAAAGAAATGCGTTTGAGAGTTAAAGACAATTATCAATGTATTTTTAAATATCTATTATAAATTTTTTTATTAAATTTTTTTTAATTTAATTTATATAATACATAGACAAACCAAATAAACTATTAAATTATTGATAAAAAATTTCATTTGATGTTTTGGAACTCGCATATGCGTGATTGTACTGTAGGCAGAGGCAGTAGCCAAGATTAGAAATTTGGAAGTTATAAAGTATAAAAAAATATTTTCTAGCATATTTTTCTAGTACGGTTGCCGAGTTTACGAAAAAGCTATTAGAGTTATTCGAATTCGCAAACTTCACCTAGCTTCACGTCTGCGTAGTATCCATTTTGTGACGGTGCTTCCAAAAAAGTGTTTTCTTAGCTAGTATGAATTATATACTTATAGTCACAGATATAACCCATGCAGGCTCCTTCACTAATTAAGAATAAAATAATCACATCATTGTACCACAATTCATGTTAGTGCATCCTTCCCTTCTCCTTCTTCGAAAGCTTTCAGTTTGGTGGAAAAAATAAAATTTTCTAGCTAATTCAAATTTCAATCATTTTAGTTCCTGTTCGATTTAGTAAAAGGGGAAAAAAATCAATACGAAGACTAATCTTACTAGGCAACAAAAAGCAATTCTCTTATTAAGAAACGTTAGATAAAGATGAAGATCATTAATATTACAAACTGAAACAGTTCTATAAAATGGCTTAATGGAATAAGGAACCTTAATACAAACTTGCAGGTAACATTCATAGTTACATTTTTCATATTTCAATTTGGATGAGTATATAAATTGGCTAGCGGTTTAATGTTTAGGGACGCGAAAGTAGAGTGGAATAGGATTGTGAGGTTGTGGAGAAGAGTCCCAAACAGAGAATGCACTACTTGAATTCATCCATTTCTCAGTCATTTCTGGATAATGACGATCTAACACATCTTTCAAACTTTCAGTGCTATTCACCCATTCCAATCCTTTCTTTGTGTATGTCTCCTCGTTGTAATTGCTAGTGAAAAATCTATCTGCCTCTAACCTCCTATAAAATTAAAATAATCTTTCTATCAATAATTCCATAAATTGACATAGTCTATGTGAAAGTTCTTTTTTTTTTCTTTTTGACCATATAAATAAGTAATTTGAGTCAAATTTGAACGGATCAAAGTTAATAGACATGCCACGACTTTATTACCAACTAACCTTGATGCCATGAGAAGGAATATGAAAAAGGCAGTCTCAGAGATAGCAAAGCCTTTTATTTTTTTCTCGGCCATGAGTCCAACTAACAAATCCAATTGTTCTACATCATCACCATACACTTCATTAAGCGTTTTGATAACTTCCTCATCATCTGTCAAATCTTCCCATTTAGTGATGGGAATTTGCAACATCCTTCTTCGAAATTCATTGTATCTAGCAACGCTCCTTTCTCTGTCTCTATATACTGCATGTCATATATAATTGATACGATTCAGCAACCATACGTGAAATCGATAGTTTTTAAAATGAACTTACTTTCAAGAGCTGCAAGGTCAACATGATCTGGCCTGTCAGTTCCATCAACATCTTCAGCAACAAGATCTCTCATCCATATTGGATAATTCCAAAGCTCAAGAGCTCCACAAGCTTGGTGACCCATCGAAACCATTTGCTTAGTAAACCCAATTCTTGATAAGTTCTCCTCTCCTTTGCCACCAGTCAAATCTCCCATTGGGATTCTGTCACAGGTAAAATGTGAGTTTTACTTGTATATACACACAATGATGATAATATACAACAACAACATACTCAGTGGAATCTTATAAGTGAGATCCGGGAAGGGTAGAATATACACAGACCTTACCACTATCTCATAGAAATAAAGAGACTGTTTCCTGGGAACCCTCGTCTACAATGATAATAGTATGACTTACTCATTATTCAAAGGGAGAGATTTGTTTGGTCCGGGAGCTGCATCTATATTCCTTATTTGAAGTTTATCAGGTAAGAGCTGATGCATCCGATAGACACTCGTAAATTCCTCAGTTAAGGAATAAGGCACTCCATGATTCTCAGGTTTCTTCATTCCCACTAAACCACCCAAAATGCCACCTCCGACGTGCCCAAATGTATCTTTAAATTTCTTCCCGAGCAATCCATACCTGCCAAATAGAGTTGTCAATACGGATTAGCTCATTCCATCCAATTAGCCTATTTAGGATTTGGAATTTGAGGAGTCAAGTTGAGTTGGCTTCCTTTTTTTTTTTTTTTTAGCCAGAAAACAGCTAGCACAATGCAGGGCCAGCCCATATTTTTACTATTGTATTTTTTTTATAAATTAAAATTTAAAAATATATTAAAATAAATAGCAATATGATAATATTACATGGTATTACTTTTATTATTACATAATATACAAATATAATTTTTATCCAAATTTTAATATTTAAATTTTTAAATGACTTTAAGTTCGAACTTAATTATTATTTTTAATACTCTATTTTATTTTTTGGACTCTTATTATTTTTAATGCTCTATTTTATTTTTTATTTTTAATTATCCTTAGTTTTTAAATGGGCTCCAAAAATCTTAGTCCACTAAATTATAGACCAAAAAAGATAAAAATATTATTTTGTCATATAATAGTAGATGAAATAGAAATAGTAACTAGTTTATGAGAATATTAACCAATTGGTACGCATTGCTGCAAGCAATGTGTCGGTTTTGAGAAGCTCAACTGTCCAATCTATGGTGTGAACTTTTGCAATGACGGCTGAAGTCACTAGTCTTGCATGACGATACAAGTCTTCATCCTCCAATTCTGGATATTCTTTCTGAAATATTGAATAAACATCATTAATAAGAAATTCTCGATCTAATATATATATGATTAATTAGTACAACCTTCAATACATCACAAACAAGATTATGCTCTTGTACAAAGAGCGCCTGCAGTGCTAAAAGTCCAGCCCAAGCGTTGCGAACATCACCAGAGATTATTTTCCCATTTTCGTCTTGTTCCAGGAGCCCATCTGCTGATAGTTTCAATTTTCCGTCTTTGAATGTCCTCATTTTCTTCAAGATCTCTGCGTTGCTCCCATAAATAGCACTTCCATCCCTTCATGTACATGTACCATTGAATTACTTAACGTCTAAATACAAAAATGTAGTATATGAATTAATCTTACCACCAGGGGGTACGCCTGTTCAAGTGACCGATTTTGATTTCGTAAAAGCCCGTAGGAGTTTCCTTTGATTTGTAAAACTTAAAGGACTTGAGAGGACACTCACTTGCAACTTCTTCAGGTGCCCTTAGCTCCTCAATCTGTACGATAAATACATAACGAATATAATTTCTCATTTATTAAATTAAATCAAAACAGGGCCTATACGTACCTGGTTCGTATCTTCCAAATGATCGATCCAATCATGAATCATAAATTGTATCCAAGAGGCAGCTATCATGTTAAATTGTTTTCCTGTGTCTATGAATTTTCTGCGAGCTAGCAGCTTTGTTGCCACTACCATTGGATCTGGAGTCTTTAACTGCATGCATTTCATAATCACTGTTTTAATTTTATGTGACAACGCTTGATAAGACATGAAATTTCATAAAATAAGGAAAGAAGGCTTTGTCATATTTACCAAGTTGGACATATTAAAGTCATTCTAGTGACTATTTTCAGTCGACCTAGTAAGGGTAAAATAGGGATGTTGCCAATAAATAGTTATCAAATATAGATTATATTTGAGGCGAATTAAAAAAAAATGTGTCACATAAACTTGGACAAACAGAAAATTTATACAAGATGATCATGTCCCCCTTGATGGTTTCTAATTAGTTTCCATTTTTAACCTTTCGTCCTTGCTCTAAGTATGATATCGTTGACTGACGTTATAAAATACACTTACACGATCGAGTTATGTAGAAGACAATTAATTATAAGTAATTACTCTTTATGGTAAGTGTAGATTTTATATATAATCAATTTGAACTCTATAATTAAGCTGTTTTTAGTAATCTCTCTCTGTACACGTAAACCTATAGTACCTATAAAGCAAGAAACATCATAGTATTGATGGTTTATAGTGGTATTTACGTTTAGTTTTTTGTTTTGTTAGGAATGACAACATAAGAGATATTTGTGAGAGACTCTCCATACAAAGTAAGATTAATTATACTTTGGGAAATGTTACCTACTACTTTAAATATTACTCCTTCCGTCCAACTTTACTTGATCCTTATAGTATTTTGGGATATTCAACAATACTTGTTCACTTTATGAAATCAAGAGACAATTTTACACTTAGTTCCTAATTTATCCTATCATTAATTATAGTCATTTTCCTATTACATTTTTCAAGACATCATATTTATTATATTCAAAGGGTACTTTGGTAAAATTACTTCTTAATCTCTGTGCCAAGTCAATAGGGGCCAACTAATGTTGGACGGAGGAAGTACTACTATATAAGAAATGTAAAACTCCGCCCTGTGTTTTTTGGATCAAATCCGGTGACAATTCTCCACTCATGTCCTTCCAGAGCTGGGTAAGTGATCTTCAAGGGCATCTCCCCGATCCATTCTTCCCAGCGCTTTTTCTAAATGGAAAAAGAGACATAAGTCACGCATTCGAGCAAGATTGCCTTTCTTCGCTATGTAAATAGAGGGCCGGAGGAAGAACTTATTCTCCTTTATTATACGGGAACGCACCTACATATGAATTTTCTGGTGTTCGTTAATTGTGTACCTAAGTATATATATTTACATAAATTTTTTTAAAAAAAAAGTATAAAATTAAAGAATGATCACCAATGAAGTAAATCATTTATTTGGTGTAGTGACTGTTTATGGGTGTTTGTTGAGACAAAAGTCCCACATTGGTGGTTATGAAATAGGTGGACTCCTTATAAGGATTTAGGCAATCCTCCTCCTTTTGAACTAGCTTTTGAGGTGTGAGTTAGGTCTAAAACCTAATTCATCATGGTATCAAAGTGGAGGTTGAAATAGACAAGATTCATCTCAGATCCAAAGAAATAGAATCCGATATTATGACAAGTGAAATCCCCATAGCTATCCTTTCTCAATTTACACATTTTTCTTTTAGTTTCTTTCATTATTTTCTCCCATAATGCCCCATGCTGATTTTCATTTTCTCTTTCACTTGCCGCGTTTTACTTATTTTTTAAAAATAGAGTTAATTAAAACAAAAATCTTTATTCAAAATTATATTTATTATAGTTTCGTTTTTGATTATTTTTGGTATCATATTCAAATATGATTGTTTTCCCTATGACAAGTGTTAAATTTTTAAATTTAGACTTTTAATTGCGAACGAGGTGAAAAATTATATTATTTATACATAATTATATATACGATAAAAATTTATCTTCATCGTTGTAGCTAAGAGAACACTCACAACCTTAAATTTCAAGATCTATCACGGATTATGTGGCGATCACAAAAATATTTTTGTGTGCTCCATTTATATTTCTACTTATTCCATTTTATTTTTATTTATCCATTTTAAATTTTACATATATCTTTAATTAATATAATTATTTTAATTCAATTTTTATATTAATCTTTAT
>JAABOM020000049.1:23497376-23533626 GCA_011800125.2 Solanum clarkiae | reverse complement strand
TTAATCCTAACCATGAACAATTCTAAACAAGATTTTGCCCAAATATCATGGGATATGGACCTTTGACAATTCAAATGTATAGCCAAATGAAGAAGATCCACTTGAAATTTTCAAATACGAAATATTTTTTACAGTTGACATGTTGTGATCGATCAAAATTTAATGTCTCTTGCTCCAATTTGCAATTTAAATTTCAGATGGTTTTACCTATGTCTGATGTGACTAAATAGCTTTTTATTCACCCAAGGATGCATGAAGTGCAAATGGAGAAATTATTGATAAATAACCTAATTATATAAAAAAATAGTAAATTTTGGATATCGTGCGACTTAGATTAAAAAATACGAATAACAAGTTTAATTCAGTAGTACTATTTATTTTTCTCAATTTTTTAGGCACATAAATTGTACATTGATTTGACACATATGATACAAAGTGCCAACTAAAGTGTTGTTTGGTTGAGAATAATTTATCTCATGATTATTTATTTTGAAAATAGTTATTTTGATAAATTATTCCATAAATAGTATAATAAATTATCTCAAATTTGACAACTAAATAAGATACAAAAATAATTCCTCCAATATTTTTTTTATATCCCATAACTATTTTATTTTTTTAGCCCTCACAATAAATGACCTCTAAGAGATCGGATGAGCTGCTCTCTAGGTTAAACTTTTTTTTTTTTAAGAATTCGTTGAAGTCAGGCAGGCGGCTAGGTTAATTCTAAAATTATTTTTCACATTCATATTCAAAGTGAGCAAATCTGCTTCGTCATCATTTGGATATGATAGTTCAAATGTGTACAAACGATTAATTAATGTATGTAATTACATACACTAATTATTTTAAAATTTGCATTCATATGTTAATAGTTTAAAATAGTGTAACTTGGAGAAAGAAAGAACAATAAAATGTAGAAATGATGTCATATCGTGTGACTTTATGCAGTTTCGAACTACCTAATTAATCCTTGTTTTTATGTGCCGCAGTTTTAACTACGCCATGAACTGATTAATATACTAACTAATATGTCTTCCGTGTCAATTATCTATTGTTTTTTTTTATTCAACAAATAGTTTCCTTAATAGTTTATTTTTATATTTTAAAATTTTAAGATAAAATTAATTATTTTTTAAAATTTTTTTATGTTTACTGTAATTGTTCTTGAAGAATATAAATATCTAAATGGAATAACTGTTTAATGAAAATAAATTGTATTTTAAAATTTAAATGAGGGTAAAATAATCAATAAAAGATATCTAATTCACGTTCTGAGAGGATATTCTAAACATGATCGGCACTTGAAAATCATTGTTGATCTCCAAGCAATTCACTTAACTCAATCACTCATCCAATCGTTCTGTGGAAAATTCAAATGGATGATAAGGAGAACAATTGGGTGGGTTAGTCAAATCATTAACTCGATAAGGACATAGTTTTTAAATAAAATAATTCAAATCAACTCAACTCGATAGATAATAGTTTTCACAACAATATCTTTATGAAGATTCAAGGCCACTGCGGTATAATTTACACTGATCCAGCAATATATCTCTTGACTTGTCCCCTCTAGGATACAACCGTCGAACAATGTTATATGACTCAAACAACACCGGATTAGTTGAAGAGTCCAAAACACCACAAAAAGAAACTTTCTTTCAATGTATAAATACTCTCTTTTTTATATCGTAAATATAATTAAAGACTTAAAATATTTTTCATTAGTTTCAAGTACTCTCTCTTTCACTATAGCACATTTCACTAACTTCATTACACACTACAATATTTACCACACTTCTCGTTGTGTATTTCTTCTTCTCAAAAATAAAGAAAGATCACCACTATTTATAGATTAGGAATTTTTCCTCGTCTTGAATAAGAATAAAGTAGATAATAATGTAGATGAATGAATGGAGGAATTATGCCTTGAAAGTTACAAGGCATAATGATGTAGAACATGACCTACTGATTATATGAGTTACAAGACTCTAATGATCATATAAGTTATTAGAAATCAATGACCATAAGAGTTACAAGAACTAATGGTCGTATAAGTTATAAGAACTAATAACCATTCTACCACAATTTATACCCACCAATAAATACACTTAATATTTTATTTTAATAAGACAGTGCATATACTCCAACATACTTTTTTACTACTAAATCAAATTTAATGATCTTACAAATTAAGTATTTGAATAGATTAGTCAAAGATATATCTTCAACATCCGTCACGTTCGCTTTCATTTATTAGTAGCAGATGAATCCCTAAGAATCAAAGAATCATTAGAAAATTGTTACATGGATCGGATTATACTTAAATATTATATAATAAGGTGGGTTTTAATATCCATTTTTCTAATCAAGGTCTCCAATGATACGCTAATTCCACACAATTTCGAATGGAATGTCTAACACGATACATTAAAATAGTAATTTAAAAGAAAGGATCATTTGGATATCGTAATAATTTAAAGTTAGTTGTTTTGAAAGGAAAAGCTTAATTCCAATGAATAATAAGAATATGAATAACATGTCCCTCTATTTCTAATAATTACAACTAGTATTAACACATTATATAAATATTATAAAGTGATCCGCAGAATAAAATAGCAAAAAAAAAATTATTTCTTTCGATATTTATTATTAATTAATTATCATTCAATTGATTCCTCATTAATAAGATGAAAATTCAGTTAATCAATCAACCAATAAAGATGTTAGTCATGTTACGATCCCCTTTTATATTTAGAGCTTATGCTTTGTGTTTTTTTTTTTTTGGTCTAATTTGAATCGTAATCTTAAATGGTGACTCTTTCAGCTCCACTAAACTAGAATATACTCTTAATTGTAATGGCAAAATTGATTATATAGGCCATTTTATAATTTTTTTAAAAAAAAAACTGAAAATGTCAATTCTTCTATTCAATGATCCCCTTTAAAAAAATTCCTAGCAATCAACAAATATAAATGGTGTAAACTAAATTATAGGAGTTTGGAACCACACAATTTGAATACATCGGAATCTCACTAAAAGTTTGAAGTGGAAACCAATTAACAATTCTTAGTATATTAATCTTCTAAAAGTACGAGGCCAACAACTACTTAAGTAGTCATTTAATTATCTTTCTTCACAACTAATCTTCCCATTCAAACTAGTTAGGATTTCATTACTTTAATCTGTGGTGGCACAAATTTAAAAGAATTTTGCTCTTACACGTTTGAGTTGTTTGAAATTTTCCTTATCAAGCTTATCCAATTAAAATTGATACTAGTAGTAATATATAGATTATTTTTCTTGACACATTATACACATAATTTATGTATATGAAAGTTACATTTTTAATTACTGCATGATTTAGGCAACGTTTAAAGATTGGATGTACAAGTGATACAAAATTCATATCTAATTTTGTACGAATTGTAATTATTTTAGTCGTGAAAACCTTCCCCACATATTAAATTAGGTGCAGATTACTAATTAAAGCAGATTATTACAGCTATCCATCACCACTACAAGGACGCTTGTCATCTTTTTCTCCTTGTCATCAACAAACAAATCAATACCATAATTATGTTTACGTTATTAATACAAGTAGGTATATTTGTAAGAAAAAAATTATAGGAAGCGAGTTGTTATTTTTATTCATGAAGTTTTAGCCTTTGAAATACTTAATTCTATAAGCTTAATAGAATCAATATATTATTTAGCATTTGTAAAAATATCATAAAGTAAAATAGTGTTTACACTTTGAATATTTTTAACTGGCTGATTAACAATAACAATTAAAAAAATTTAATGAAATTTCACTAATAAAATACATGTTAGGGCAAAATAAATTTACCATCATCTTTAAATTAGAGTTGTTGGTGGGGCTATTCAAATGCTGGAAAAAAGAAAAGAAAATTCTATAATAACTTGATATTTTGAACTTTGAATTAGTAAAAGGTTGTCACTTTTCACTTTTATGTAACTCTTTTTTTATCCTTTTGAATGAATAAAAGATTTATTAAATGGAGTCAACTAATGCAATTTCTTATTAGATTTTTTGACACTTTCAATCAATAAACTAGAATATTTTAGTTTTTTGTACAAGCAAGTTACTAGTACGACTACTACTCATGTCATTTTAAAATGGAAATAGTTAGAAAGCCGTCCTTAAGATATTAAAACTAAATAGATAATCATTTTTAATCCAACCAAAAAAAAAAAAAAAAAAACCACCAAGTGGGAGTATTTTAAGAGAGACGTGCCAAATGACACGAGTTGACGTTTCATCACCTTGGTGTAAAATGTTATTACTTTATTAGCATAAAAATATTTTAAACATTTAAATGGAGCATAACATTTGACTTGAAAAAGATTGTATATATTGAGTTTAATTAAGATTGACTATTACACATAGACTCATAGGCTAGTACGTAAATATTATTATTTGGTGGATGTGAAAATGGTGGTTCAAGATGTGACAAAATTGATTCATTATCACGAGTGATTTGATAGATTTATTTTTATTTTTTATTTTTTGAGGAAAAATGGTTTTGAAAATTAATATTACTTATTACACAATTGGTGTATAATTTTGTCGTATATTTTATTTAACGATTTTAGTTATTTTTGATCAAGTAATTGAACGTTGTTATAAGTCTCAAAAGGGACAATACCTTCAAGCTGACTGGGCCTTATTTCTTGGCCCATGACTTTAAATTCGCGGCTCAGACTACTTTGGGTCAGATTTTCATTCCAAAATTCACAAAAATGGATCAAAATTATAAGGAGGAATTTTCGCTAATAGCCCATTTAAAAATATCTTACTTATACTTCATAGTTATAGTTTGGTTAATTACATTTTATAAATATATGTATTTGTATAATTTGAGCAGCATTCGTATATGTTTATACGCTATGCAATTTGATTTGCACACAACTGTTGGATAATCGCATACAATGTTTGTATAATTTAACAAAACTGACACTGTAATTATAGGTAGATGTTTGTTGTGAGTCATAATTAAACTAAACTACAACTATGTTAGCTAATTAACTAGTATATGTTTGCTTAGCGGTGTAATATTTTCAATTAATAGTAGCTACACAATTACCTTTACTAAATATATTTAAAGTTTGTTCACTTTGAAATTTATGTATCCACACAAATCTTAGAAAAAAATTTCATATAATTCATCTCAACTTTGAGATTGGGTTGTGAATTATGACTAATGGAGATATATTACACACAGATAAAGATGAAAATCGTTTAAACTGAAACAGTAGTGCTTGTGAATGAAATTACGAAGAGATTCTTGAGGTATATGGTTATAAGCATAGACATTATATCAATTTCGTCGTTGATTTAAATGATGATATAATGTTGTTTGCTTAATTCAAAATAAATATGAAGGAACATTCTCCCTATAGAGTTAAGAATGTAGAGACACAAGCACAAGCCATTAGATATCTACAAAAAAAATTTTTTAGCACACGTTATATGATTTAGATAGAAATCTTACGTCAAATATTGTAAAAAAAGAAGGGCTAGTACCTAGTTATGAATATTAAATGAACGAAGTTGAATTGAATTTGAATGAGTTAAAATAATATGAGTAAATAAATAAAATAGGTCGGATTTAATGGCTATAAATGGAACCATATCGTGAAGATTACAAGGTACAAGTATTTTAGTCCCCTCCATAATTTTATATATATATGCCAATAAATAATACAAAAAGAAAAAAAGAGGGAGTTTTTACATGTCTTTTGCATTTATTTTTATTTCGTATATATAATATTATAAAACTAATTAAGATGACTAGCTGAGTTTACGTGGAGTAATATAGTAGTATTTTATATTGTCTATCCTGATTTATTTAAGACTGAGGAATAGTATTAATTTTTTCATAGTTATTTTCGTTTCTGTTCGGTCCGAGTATGTTTAGATAATTACTTTTAAGAAGTCAAAATAGAAAATTCGTGTTACAAGAATTCTCACTTGTTTACGCTAAAATATTGAAAATAATATAAAAATTATAAATCTTTTATCAAGAAACAATTAGTCAAACATACATATGATTTATCATATTTCAATAATTAAGTGTATAACTACTGTGGAGGAATACGAAAATATAGAGGAATAGGATTGTGAGGTTGTGGAGAAGAGTCCCAAACAGAGAATGCACTACTTGAATTCATCCATTTCTCAGTCATTTCTGGATAATGACGATCTAACACATCTTTCAAACTTTCAGTACTATTCACCCATTCCAATCCTTTCTTTGTGTATGTCTCCTCGTTATAGTTGCTAGTGAAAAATCTATCTGCCTCTAACCTCCTGCAAAATTAAAATCAATATTCTCTTAGTAATTTTTTAATATATATAAGTGAGTAAATTTTCTTGTTTATTTACAAACCTTAGTGCCATGACAAGAAATATGAAAAAGGCAGTCTCTGAAATGGCAAAACCCTTTATCTTTTTCTCTGCCATGAGTCCAACTAATAAATCCATTTCTTCTACATTATCATCATATACTTCACGGAGTGTTTTGATTGCTTCTTCATCATCAGTCAAATCTTCCCATTTGGAAATAGGAATTTGTAACATCCCTCTTCGAAAGTCATTATACCTAGCAATACTTCTTTCTCTATCTCTATAAACTGCCATCAAACATAAGATCTAATTATTCAAAAAACAACAACAACAATAACATACCCCGGTGCCTCAAAAGGCTCCCGCTCATTGCAGGGTGAGGGGGTCGGATGTACGCAGCCTAACCTCTATGTTTAAAAACATAAAGCGGCTGTTTCCAGATGACCATGAGGAGCGTCGAAAGGTACATTGACTAACTGCTACTTCACAAATGAAAAAAGCGCAGATAGTTTAAAGAGCCATTTTGCTCTATTCCATCATACTCCAAGGCCAAAAAATAGTCAATCTTTGGCTCCATCCGAGATTGATGGAAAAAGAATTTAAAAAAATCTTTTTAGAAAATATACTTACTTTCAAGGGCTGCAAGATCAATATGATCTGGCCTGTCAGTTCCATCGACATCTTGGGCAACAAGATCTCTCATCCATATTGGATAATTCCAAAGCTCAAGAGCTCCACATGCTTGGTGACCCATTGAAACCATTTGCTTAGTAAACCCAATTCTTGATAAATTCTCCTTTCCTTTGCCCCCAATGAGTTCTTCCATGGGAATTCTATAATATCAAAGTCGCACAAACATAATTAAAAGTAAAACTAGTTACGAAAATTCATGTTATGCTCAGGTTTAATATTTATTCATAAATTTATTTTTTATGTGATATTAATTAAATGATATTAAATCATCTCATCTACTAATGCACTTAATTAATACATACGTTATTTTTGTTAATACACTCTATCAAATGACCTCTAAATGTAAAATAAATACATGATAAATATGATTATTATTGATAAATAAAATTTTTACTCCAAAATATATTATAATATATATTTTTGTGGCTGTAAATTATCTCTTTTTTTCATGCAAATCTAATATGAAGAAATCTATTGAGACGTCCATAATTAAAATATTTTTCATTATTGATCGTTAATTTTTTATCCAAAGCAATTACAAAATATACACAAATATTAGCAATATTCAAAATAACAAAACTACAACTAAAGAATATAAATTTAAAGCTAAAGGTCATAATTCAAATGACTCTCATTACTTTATTAAAAATAGTACAACTAATTAATTTAAAATAAAATAAAAAAATAAAATTTTTACAAAAATACCCTTGTTAACGCAGACATATTGACGAAAATATATCCACTTCATCATCAACTCTCTTATTCTTTTCATATCAAATCAAATAACTAAGTTTTAATTTAACCAAACTATGGTTGTAAGGTTAGTGACTATTTGTCACTGTACGAAATTAAAAAAAAAAAAAAATTGTGACTATACTAATCATTGATGACTTACTCATTAGTCAAAGGAAGAGATTTATTTGGTCCAGGTGTTGCATCTATATTCCTTAATTGAAGTTTATCAGGTAAGAGTTGATGCATTCGATAGACACTCGTAAATTCCTCAGTCAAAGAATAAGGCACTCCATGATTCTCAGGCTTTTTCATCCCCACAACACCACTTAAAATGGAACCAACATGTCCAAATGTATCCTTAAATTTCTTTCCTAGTAACCCATACCTGCGTATAGTTAATTAGACACACAATAAATAGTTAATGTCAAAATAACTAAGATTAATACTAACCAATTCACACGCATTCCTGCAAGCATAGTATCCGTTTTGAGAAGCTCGACAGTCCAATCTATAGTGTGAACTTTTGCAATGACGGCTGAGGTCACTAGTCTTGCATGACGATACAAGTCTTCGTCCTCTAATTCTGGATATTCTTTCTGAAATATTGAAAAAGAAAAAGATCTTATTTTTCGTGTTACTGATAGTTAAAACTCCAAAATGGTTTATTAGTACCTTCAAAGTGTCACAAACAGCATTGTGTTCTTGAACAAAGAGAGCCTGTAGTGCTAAAAGTCCAGCCCAAGTGTTACGAACATCACCAGAGATAATTTTTCCATTTTCATCTTGTTGGATGAGTCCATTTTCGGATAATTTCAGCTTTCCGTCTTTAAATGTTCTTACTTTCTTCAAAACATCCGCATTGCTCCCATAAATTACACTCCCGTCCCTTTATACAACAACAACAACAACATTACTCCAATGTCTCAAAGGCTCCCCCATCGCAGGGTAAGGGGGGGTCGAATGTACGCAGCCTGACCCCTATATTTAAAAACATAGCGCGACTGTTTCCGGATGACCCATGATGAGCGTCGAAAGTTGCATTGATTAACTGCTACTTCATAATTGAAAGAAGCGCAGACAGTTTAAAGAGTCATTTTGCTTTATTCCATCATACTCCAAAGCTAAAAAATAGTAAATATTTGGCTCCATCCGAGATTGATGGAAATACGCCCGGCCCTTTATGTGAAAATTAAAATACTAATTAAGACGTCTTCTTTTTCTAAAGCAACATAAATTATTTAAGAATCTTACCACCAGGGAGTACGGTTGTTCAAGTGACCGGTTTTGATTTCATAAAATCCCGTACGAGTTTCCTTGGACTTGTAAAACTTAAAGGACTGAAGAGGGCATTCATTAGCAACTTCTATTGGTGCCCTTAGCTCAATCTGTCCACAAAATTCACAGTTATACCAACAAACTACGTCACAGATAAATATCATTTTAATGTCTTTGGGACATTGAGTTTACAAAATACGTACACAGTAAATATAGGTAATGTACATAACATATACAATTGAAGTGTGTAATGATTATGTAGGCTGACCTGTTTAGTATCTTCCAAATGATCTATCCAATCATGCACCATAAATTGTATCCAAGAGGCAGCTATCATGTTGAATTGTTTTCCGGTGTCTAGGAATTTTCTTCGTGCTAACAGCTTCGTTGCTACTACCATTGGATTTGGATTCTGTAACTGCATACATTTCATTTTGTTTTATTCTTTATGATTAGGAAAAATGAAAAGGACATGTTTAATAATTTTTTATTATTGTGCTACCTAAAAGCACACCCGTCTATTAAAAAAAAATAATCAAAGTTTAACTTATTTGTCCTTTTATATTATCACCTACCTACCTCTTAAATTTCACTCCCTCCGTTTCATATTATATGTCATTTTTTATTTTTCAAGAATCAAATAGTTTGAGTTTGACTGAGAATTTGTGCATGAAATCTTCAAATTTTTTGAAATAAAATTTATATATTTTCAAACTACATAAAAAGTATTACGAGTCACGATAATTAATAATTCAAAATATTTAAAACATATATGAAAATTTGATGATCAAAAATAAATTAGTTTGACTCTCAAAAAATAAAAAGTAACATATAATATGAAATGAAGGGAGTATATTCTTTAAGATAACTAGATAACTATCTCCCTTCCAATTTAAGTGTTTTATATTTTCTTTTTGAAGTCCTGTCCTTTTATGTCCCACTTCACTGAGATGAGGAAATAGACTTTTTATATGGACTTTTGGATAAATAATGTTTTTTTATAGTTTTTTGGTTGAGCTATCAATTTTTTTTAGATGGTATCGAAGTAAGCTTCATCTTAATTTATGATTTAGTATCGATGTTGGGTCATAATAATAAATCGTCCACACATCAGATGTCCATTTCTGAGCATAAGGAGATGTTAATGAGTGTCACGTCGATGGGATGAGGAAATTATGGACTTGGGCAACTCCCTCATTATGAACTAGCTTTTGAGGTAGAGTTAGATCCAAGATTCATTGTTTTACATCTCTCAGAAAAAGGCAACTTTAAGATGACGAATATATTTGAAGAATTACACTCATAAATCAAACTAAGACACTTAAATTGGTACAGAAGGTCAGAGTATATCATATAAATATTTTTGATTGATGTAGAAAATGAAAGATGATTAATACAATTATACATACCTTATTTTTCTGATCAACAGGCATCATATTCCTGCCAAAGAAAGAAAATTGACTGCCAGCTCCTTCATTGAAAGGGTCATTAAATTTTCCATCAGCAGTCCTATAAGGGTAATCCGCCGGATTTGATCGGACTCCGGTGGGTGTTCTACCGACGTTGATCAAATTATATTGCTGGTGAAGACTTCGTCGCGCTCCAAGATAAAGCAACCCAAAGAACACCGGTAGCCGGTGCCAAAAGTTATGCCTATCGATAAAATGAACAATCTGCATGCACGATCACTTTATTAAGACAATTAAATCAAAGAAATATCGAATCATGATCAACTAGAACATAAAATAAAACATTGGATCGAACTCTTCTTTACCAGAAACAAAAATTTGTCAACGAGAGTCATTCTCTCGAAGATCTCATGGAAATCTTTGTGTATGAATTTACGGAGAGGGGATAGCAAGAGATTTTTTAGCATAACAAAAGACATATTTGTTTATACGTACGACAAGTTAATATCACTTGCAATATGATTTGGAGAATATATGGAGGCAACGTCCTCTATATATAATATAACATAAGCAGAAGACACTAAGATAATATATCCAAATTGGAAATAAATCAATAGCATGTAGGGTGACTTTGACAATTATTCCATTTTTAGCCGCCACGTAAATGATGAAAATAAAATTTGAAAATCGTATATATGATGTGAAGACAATATATGAGTCAAAAGAAAGAGCTGAGATATTATTTATCATGTGACAAATATACTAATTTTTTAAGTTACCAACTACTCAATAATAGAGTATAGATGGCAATTTTAACATTAAAATATTTTAAATTTGAGCGTTCGAAAATTTTTGGATAAATCAAGCTAATGAATTTAGTAGCAGATAAAGTTTATAAATATCACGTTATCTAATTATGTGCATATTCAATCTGCTTTATCATTAAAATATGACAGTTGCCAATTGTGGAATAAGATTGAAAGAGTCGACATACAAGAAACTTTTTAAAATTCTTTAACTTTTAAAACTGAAAAAATAACAAAATATAGGAATAATTTCTTGTCGTGTTCGATCAAGTTTGAAATCGTCAAAAACAAATTTTGAACTTTCAGAATTCTAATAAACACGAGATAAATTAAAGTAACTTTGAATATTCTTAATTTTAATTAAATTAAATGTATAATAAGTATACATGCCTTTTGCCTCCTAAAGGGTAGTATTACCTTTCTTCTTAAAATTCACTAACCCATTTTTAGTGAAAATGCAACGTATTCAGTTAAATTAGTAATATAGGGAGGGTTAAGAATAAAGATTACTTTGGAGTTATTTTGGAATGACGGATGTGCTTTAATGTATAATAATATGATGATGAATATGATATGAATTTACAACAACAACATACCCAGTAAAGTTCCATAAGTGGGGTCTGGGAGGATAGAATGTGCGCAGACCTTATCACTACCATAGAAGTAGAGAGGCTGTTTCCTGGGAACCCTCATCTCAAAACCCGTAAGCAAGAAAGAACTAGATATGACAATATGAGGGGAAGGGAAAAAAAAAGAGCGATTAATAATGACAGTATATAAATAAGATAAACTAACACATAATACGATAGGTAATGCGAAACCTACCTTAAGCCTGCTACTCTAATTCGCGACCTCCATTTTTGTCTATCTAAGGTCATGTCCTCGATCAAGTTCCGTCATATCCTATCTAATCACCTCCCCCAGTGCTTCTTCGGTCTACCTCTACCCCTCCGAGTATCTCCCAAAACCAACCTCTCGCACTTCCTAACAGGATCATCGATACTCCTTCTTTGCACATGTCCAAACCATCGCAGTCTCGCTTCCCTCATCTTTTCGGCCACCAAGGCCCCCTCTAGCTTTTCCCAGGTATGATATGAATTTAAATTTACTAAAAAAAAAAAAAAAAGAAGATCTGTATAGTCAATGCAAACTTATTTAGAGAAGTTATTGTAGTTGTTATGCTGAACCCATTGCATTTTTATTATTTTTTGCATTAATGAGGTGAAATTTAATTTATTGAACAGTGGCATATATATTTTTTTTACTCTCTGTTTTTTTTCATGATATATTTTTTGAGGGTAAATTTGATTAATTTTAATTAAATTTCGTAATATATAACTGTCAAAAAATTGTGATAGCTTAAAAAGAAAAGAAAAAACTACTCTCTTTGTTTTCTTTTAATTGTTATATTGCTTTTTCGAAAGTTAATTTGATCAATTTTTAAAAGCTAAATTATATTAAATTAATTTGATATTTTTAAAATAAAAATTTAGACATTCAAATATTATACAAATACTATTATTGATTGCAACCTTTTTTTTATATCAATACATACTAAAATATTAATCAATTTATATAATGTGATTCTAAAAATAAAAATGGTGATAATAATTAAAATGGAAGGGGGAGTATTTTATTGGGCTATTTGTGAATGGCTCTGGCTTCTTGACATAAAAATATTCCGAGCTTTCTAATTATTTTTATAATAGGAAAATTCAATAATTAATTACGTGGTCTTTTTAATGTCTATATTTAACTAGAATTTAGAGTCCTATTTCTAATAAAAAATATGATACATATTAGTATTATTTTTTGTTTTTTTAAGAAAAATGAGTTTTTCTTCTTCTTTTTGAATTGGGAAGGTCTTCTGTAAGTAGGGGTTTCCGTAACCTAGAAACAAGATTTTAGTATTCTTAATAATATTTGTCCACCTAAGTATTGAGAATTAATTGGGGATCATCTTAAAGATGGTAAAACTGTAGTCTCATTTGCTTCAAGATATTTGCTCACATTTCAAGAGTATTCCTTGAATTAATTTTCAGCATATTTTTTGTGTTATGTATTTGTATTTGTGGTGTTGCCTGCTTCTACTATGTAATATTTTGTATAAATACATATCACGTATGTTGAAAATTAATCTCAAGAATACCTCTTGAAGTGTGCGCACATATCTTGAAGCAAATCAGACTACAGTTCTAGTGTCTTCTACAATGATGTCAAATTAACTGCCAAACTCTCTTATACTTAGATGCGCAAGTATTATTTAGAAGGATCGGTTCAATCAAAGAAGTCTCTTCCCTTCCTTTTTCTTTTTATTACTCCTATTATATTATTTCTTTAGTTTAATAAATAATGGTGTCAAGTTTCTTCGTGACATGTTTAAAGCCACAAGGATATTTTGATATATTTAACATAATTATAATTTAGGATTATAAGATTGAAATTTTTTTTTTCTTTTCATAAATTCTATACCAAGTTAAATTAGATTTTTTTTAAAAAAAAAAAAAAAGGAAAAAGTACCAATTAAGTTTGCATTGTTTCTTATTTAATGAAAGCGCCATGAAATCTCAGTAATATACGTATTTGTTTCTAGAAATTGTTTCGAAGACTTTGAACGTTCTGTCCTACTTTTAAAGCCTATTAAAATAATTCAAAATATATTTACTTGATTAAAATGATGCAAGAGGGCAAAAAATTGTTTACAATTTGCACGGGCGTTAGGGGCATATTTTAATTGATTTAAATGTTTCAAATGTCAAATTAATTTTTTTTATTTTAAAAATAAATTAAATTAATAAAATTCAAAATTTTCAATTTATTCTTTTAATTTGGATAAAGCTTCCATATAAGCATATTAATTTTTTATTTAATTACTTTTTAATTAAAATTAAATTAAAACGATCCTTTTCGTTGAGACTATTAGACTGGGAAAATCAAAGAAACAAGATATCAAACATAATAAGGGTAAATTACACTAAGAGTCACTTCACAAAAAATACCCTTCGTTGGATAGACATATATAGTTAGTGTATATTTGTGATCATAATGTATATTTAGTGTATAGATCATATATAAGTTATATACATTGTATAGTAATATATACTTTCTATAACTTTTGACAAACTATATTGTATAGTCATGCATAGTTTCTTTGATTTTGGATAAAATATGGCAATTCTTTTTTGTAAACTTTTTTTTTTTTGTATATATATGTAATTTCCCCTAATAATAAACTATTAAAATAAGTTAAACAATTTGCGTTGTAGCCTGAGTTATTCAAACACAATAAACTAGCACATGTTACAAAGTGCCGAATTAACAAGAATTTAACTTGTATATACCATTAATAATATAAGAAAATTATCTAAATATACAGTTTGTTATATCATATTATTAAACAATTTCTATTATTCAAAAAAAAATATAAATACTTTTCTTTTATTAAAAATTTTCTATTTATAATTCCGTATAAATAATATATAATTATGTATCAAAGATGTCTATATATATATATGTGTCTATACAATATTTATACATTGTATACTGATATATTATTATGACCAACTCAAGTCTCTTCTAAACATATCAAAATTTAGGTATGAGCTCCTCCCAATGTTTTGAGTATTAAAAATATATTATTTAATTAAAACGATTCACGTTTGTGATGCGCCAATTTATTAAAGAGGACGTTTCGAACACGGAGGATGAAAGAAGAAGTAAGTAAGCTAATGGCCGGAAGATGACCAAAGAAGGAAAAAGAAAAAAAAAATGAATCAAAATGCACTTTGCGTGAAATAACACTATCCGAATGGCCAATTTAGGTAACAAGTGATAATTAAATTATTCTGAGTATTTTTTACTGAATGGATTATTTATGTAAGTTTTGCTTGATTCTACCATAAGAATCCATCTGGCACGTTTTAGTGTTTAATTTGGGTAGAGCAATATGTAGATAGATGGATCCTCTGTAGTAGAATTTAGTGTTGTGAATCATGATGAGGTTTAACAATCTTTTTACACTATAGCCCATTGCGATACAATCCTGTTCATCTAAGATTAAGTAGCAAGGCCTTAATATCTGTTTCATTCCTCAGACACAAGTGAAGCCAATGATAAAGTCACTAGTAAACAAGTTTTTTTTGTTTCCAGAACAATGGACGGATATTGGCTGCTCCTTTTTTTCCCCCACAGCAGCATCTTGTTTCTTCCTATACAACTTGATACTCGATAGCGTGTTTCGTGAGTTGCAGCTACAGCCTTTAGTGTGCATTCCTTTATGCTTTCCAACTAACTGTTTACTTATTTGAGATTGCCTTCATTTTTGTAGTTGTGTAACAACGGGAACTTTTGATCTGGAGATGACTCGAGATCACTAGAAACATTATATTCAGGCATCTCTTTTGCTTTTCCCCACATTACAGTGTAGAATCCAATGGCAATTATCGTTGCTCCAATGATGCTGATTGTCAAAGCAGAGAGCAGTCAATTGGATTATGATGACATACGTAATTCGTCAAAGAAAATAATTGTGTCAAGTGCCGAAATATGTAATATGTGAAGTTTGTACCTTCCCAAATAAAGAGTATCTCCTAGGAGAACGACTCCCATGGCAACAGCAATGGCAATGGACAGTGGTTTAAACATAGCTACATACACTGGTCCTTTCACACGCAAAGCCCAGGTGTGAATTGTATTGTTTAGGGATGAGCCTAATATTCCCTGTGTGATGCAACAACACACATTTCATCGTACAAGAACAGACGAAGCAAAATATATATAAAGGAGATTAAATGTCAAGAATACTTCTTGTTTCACTTACAGAGCAGAGGATGGAGGCCAGTGCGATATCCGGTTTAATTATCCATTTGTTGGAGTCGGGTTCGGTGAAAAATCCTACAATACCAGCTAGGATGCTCACACACAAATTGTAGAAGAAAACTACAGTTACTTCTGCTGGATATTCCTTCATAATCCATGTCTGTCGTAAAAAAAACACAAAAAGAACTCCCTATTCAGAGACCAAGTCTGTATCGGAAAATACTTGCCCGCACATATAATCACGAGAATCACAAAATAAAGCGACAATATATACATATTGCTCACTTATGGTTTAAATGAAACAAAAAGTAATAGTTAAGACACGTATTTTCTATTAATTTGCTTGTCATAAACATCGAGCATCAGTAAACAAAATCATACCTGAACTATATACCACATGGGGACTAAAAAATATTCAGTTGTGAGGAAAAGGCCACCAAGCATCCAACTCGATTGAGATGAGTTGAGAGGTTGATATAGTAAATTGGGTGAGGACGTGGTAGGCACTAATATCTTTGGGCCTTTGTATAGAGTCACTACAAATGCTCCAGCTATGGATACCACCGTGCCCAACACTTTGGCTCGAGTGCTTGATCTTTTCAATTCTATCTTCTCCATCCTGTTTTACAGTTCCACTCATCAAATTGCTTCTTCTAAAACATAAAATCTAGAAAGCCGAAGAAATTATTCGTCATGTCAAAACAACTACTTGACTTCATTTTAGACCGGAGAGACACTTTTGAACTTGACACCTCAGGTCTAATTTTTAAAAAAGGCCAACGTCTAAATACAATCCACAAATGTGTTCTTTTTGTAAACCAACAACAACAACATACCCAATGGAATCCCACAAGTGAAATGTACGCAAACCTTACCACTACCTCATGTCAAAAAACCATAAGCGAAATAAACTAGAATTTTGTAAATCAACAAAATAATAAATTAATTGTGCCGTATGGCGTATTGAGACGTCATTCTTTAAATGTTGTCCCCAGTAATTGGTTGAATAGAATAAACTTTGCCCTTCAAAGTAAAGTTGGATGGATTTTTCTTTTACACAGACAAGTTTGTTTAATTTAGGGTACCAACGGTGATACCATTTAAATGGTAACCTAGTAGGGTCATTTGTGCAAATGGTCTGAATTTTTTCTTTTTCCAACCTTTGGCCTACAACTTTTTGTTCATAAATAATGGATCAAATGGCCTACATGCTACAACTTAGATATCACAGTAATCGTGGTCGAGTTTTATCTTTCTTTCAACTATTTTTCTCGGTTGGGAATAATTGATGACACAAATAGGAGATTAAATTAAAAAAGAATCTAGTGACGGCAAAATTAAGAAAATGACATGAAGTTAGGCCATAAGATTATTAAAGATAACCTGAAAAGGACAGCCAGAAGGAAAGTAAAAGCGGGGACAAGATTGCTGATGGCGGAGGCAAGCGTAGGAGAGCTATAGTTGATGCCTGTATACCCCATTATCTGTGATGTACATCTGCATTTCCAATTTATGCAAATATAATATATGTTATGACAAAGCAAGGAAACATTATTATATATTTTACAAGACTAATTTGTACAAGTTGATGACTGATCATCAACGCAGACAGTCTAAAATGTTACTTTCCTCTGTTCCGAATTATTTGCACCGTAGGTTAATCTTTATATTCTGTCACTCTCGTTACAGTAACTAAATTTTGCCTTTAAAAGCAAGTGGATGCATTTTTCCTTTTTCACGGACAAATTTAGCCTCAAAAGAGGTCATTTGTGCAAATGGTCATTCCCATTTCCCTTTCTCGATCTCTATTTATGCAAAATTTAAAAAATCAAATGTCGACAAACAAGTTAAAAGAGAAAAGTACAACTTTACAAGAATTCTTATCGACCTTGTGCCCTAGAAAATTTCCAAAACCGAAACAGAATTACTATTGAAGTATCAATCAATTGTACTTTTAATCTCCAATCAATTAGGTTTGACTTTTTGATACCTCTTTATTGGTTCAGCACTAACTCAACAATTTCTATAACGTGCAAGGTCTGATCAAATAAATATCATGTCAAAATTGGGCTTTTTGGGATAACAAACGCATCAGAAACTAGAGAATTGTCCAAGTCTTATAAATACATCAGATTCTCATCCTGGTTCGAGGTGGGATTCATTCTCATCAAAAATTCAATTGATTTCCTCATGAATAAGAATAACGACGTCCAACCATCCTAATTTTCTCGAAAATGACGATACATATTTTGGGGTTTTAGCATATCTAGAGTGAAAAACACAAGAAAAAGAGTAAAATTGGTACCCGATAACTCCAAGAAGAAAGATTTTGGCAAGAATTGAGCAATTGAGAGCTGGAAGTATTCTTGATCTGCACCAAATTTTGAATTGTTGATCAAAATTCAGACATGCAATAGAAAAAACAAGCAATTCTTTCCAAAAAATTACCTTGTGGAGAAGAAAGGAGAAGGAAGAAGTAGAAGAGCAGCAAGACCATAACTGTAAACAACAAAGACATGATTACTCATGCCTTTGTTAGTAGCAGCTTTGTAAAGTGTATTTAACCCAACATTTATACATTCCATAGTCACCATAGCTGTAAATGGAAGAACTTCTTTGTAAAAACTTGACTCTCTGTTATTGCTTCCCATTTTTTCTGCTCTTTCTCTCTCTGTTTTCTGCTTCAAAAACTTCAACCTTTTTTTTGCTTCCAAATATCAATTTCTACGCGTGGCGGACATGAGCTCTACCTCAAAAATCTGCTATATAATCATAGGAATCTCCGTTTATTAAGGACCAGAATTAAAGCAACTGTTTTTTCAGCTAAGCTTATGTTGAAATTAAAGTTGAAATCTTTACACTTTTTTTATTCTTAAGGTCCCACATTTAAAATGTTTCTTTTTGTTTTTCCGCTCGATGTTCGAAGCTAATAAAGTCCAACTAAATTCAAATCACGTACTGCAAGATTCATTTAGAGGAGGTGCTCCCAACCAAATTTTTTTCATTTTCAGATATCGCACACGAAACCTTTGATTAAAAATGAGCAGCCTCACTCTCATCACTGCATCATAACCCATATTGGTCCCACATTTAATATGTCATTTTCCCTTTTTTTATTTTGTCCAGAAGTTATGCAAATTTCATTAATTTCTAACCATCCATTTCATCAAAAAGTATCTTTGTTCATTTTCCAATCAAACAGCACTTTCAACTTGCAAAAATTATTTTCTAATTAAGCCTTCTTCTTCGTACAATTTATAACTAAACCAAGCCAACAAAACTTTTTTATGTGACCAAAAAGGTGCTGACTATTTATGATTGGCCCCAAGCACAGAATATCAGCCCATAACTGAGCCCCATTTTGATGAATTTATGATTTATATATGTTTGATGTGACGTGAAAAAATATGGAATAAAAATTGATTTTACTGTATCTTTATAGCCTACTTGATCCGGAAACAGTCGCGCTATGTTTTTAAACATAGGGGTCAGGCTGCGTACATCCGACCCCCCTTTACCTCGCAATGGGCGAGAGCCTTTGAGGCATTAGGTAATGTTGTTGTTTATAGCCTACTTGATATACCTATTATCGGGGAGCCCTAATTAAGGTCCATTTTAGAAAAACTTTAGCTCATAAATAAATGATTGTTTAAGATCATATAAAATAAAATCAGTTATCTTATTAATAATTAATATGATATTTGTTCGCTTTTCATCATTTTTGACACATAAAATGGATTTTGAAGTGAATGTAAAGGTCCAAACTATAGAAAAATATCAATTTTATCTTGCAACACGTCTTGTTTGTTTTGAAGAGACATTTTTTTTGTATGCCAAAAGAGCAATGCAATTTTCGACGCTCATCATGGGTCATCCGGAAACAGTTGCGCTATGTTTTTAAACATAGGGGTCAGGCTGCGTACATCAGACCCCCCTACCTCGCAATGGGCGGGAGCCTTTGAGGCATTGAGGTAATGTTGTTGTTGTTTATATTCTACAAATCCATTTAGATGCTCTCCTGTGCTTATTTATTTTTTTAAAAAAATCCACTAGTGTTTGATCGAAATTGAATAATTGATCATATATCATTTTGAGAGAATTAGGAAAATTGGATTTTGCGTTGCTGCATATAATTAAAAAAAATATTATATGGATTGGCACGCTAAGAAGAAGTTTCCCTCATGTAAGATGAGAGTTACTTGTGGGAGTGATTATGGTACGTTGTGTGACAAAGGAGCAATCGACAATCTATCCATAATTGGTCCCCTTTCAAATAAGTCGCATTCGATTTGATTAAATTTGATTTCATATCGAAAAGTTTTATAACTTTTCAATAATGATTAAATTCAAAATCGAGTCGATAAAAAATTAAAAAAATATTTATTATTTTATTGTAATTCTTCCAAAACACTCCACTAGTTTGCTTTTAAGTAAAGGAAGTTGGGAGTGAGACGCTAAGTACTGTGTAAGGTGAACGCTGACACTGATAGAACATTTTGATTTAATATGTTTGCCTTCAATTATTGATACTTTAAGCACTATAATAATAATGCTTTGGATGACAAATTTAATGAGACATAAATTGGGAAATTTGATCCTTATCAAAAATAGATTAAATTCTCCAACGTTAACAGCATTTTAAGTAATTTTAAAGTGGCAATTTATACTTGACCAAAATTTTATTAGTGTTTTGTTTTTTTTTACAATAAAGGAAATCTCCCGTTGCTATTTTTTGGGCGCACAGAATAAACCTCCATTCCTATGTAATAGCTTGCAAATCACACAAAAAATATTTTTACTACTTCTTTCGTCCCAATTTATTTCTCATAATAAGGTTTGACACAACCCTTAAGAAAAAAATTAATTAGAGCGTTGTTTGACTAATATACCCTTTATAAATAATTAAACTTTTTCCTCTTAATTCTCGAGTAATAAATGCTAAGGACAAAATTGGAAAAAAATAATTAATTCTCCCCTGATTATCCAAATTAACAATTATTTTGAAATAATTATTTTTAGACAACCATTCTTAATATACATGACAAATAAATTAGTCAGAGAGAGTATTACTTAAAAATATTTTTTCTTTTCTTCTAGAAAAAAACTAAGAAAACACCAATTTGTATTTATTGGAATTACTTGTTGCACTGGTAATCACAAGTGGGTGCTGAAAGTACATTTCACTTTACATTGTTCTCATTCTCTTTGACCACTTTTCTCCCCTCTTTATCTTTTATCTAAAACCGAATAACCTGGTTGGTTTGTTTATTTTTCAAAATTGTTTTTACTTCTTTCTAAGAGTTTTTTCCATCCTTTTTGCTTCTCTCTTATTATTAAACCTAGCATAGAAAATCAAGCTTGGTTGGTCTAATGGTTAACTCACTAGGTCGCTTAATCAAGTGTCGGGGGTTCGATTCCCGTCTTGTGCATGCAACAACCAATTGGCAGCGACAAATCCTTAAATGTCGCGCAGATTTGCAAAGGATTAGTCCTTGATCTGTCGGGCTAAAGAATATCTTGGGAAACAAAAAAAAAAAAGCTAGTATAAAAAATATGTCAAGCATATAACAGGTTCCTTCAAAGGGAGAATTAACCATCCCCCTTTGACCGAATGAAATCCTTAAATAAGTTGCCAATAAATTCAAAACTGTATTGCTTCAGTTAATCTTTATTAAAAAAAAAATTATACTTTTCTATTTTCTCACGTTCGATTCATCAAAATATCTAAAAAGAGGCTTAAGAATAAGAAAAATAACTTTATTAATAGAAGTAGGAATAATTAAGAGAGGTAAAAAATGATACTTTAAGTGGAATTTCAACCCTGAGCATGAGGATTCATTTAAAAGGAGACCTACACTATACTAAATTTTACCTATTGTTTAAAAGGTTTAACATTAATATACATACACACGTAAATATAGAAAATTTATCTTATATATACCGTGTATCCTCCCCCTCCCTGGATCCGCCCTTGCCTATATTGCTTATACATCTCACCTTCAATTCTTCACCCCACCCCTGACGCCCCATCAACTCTCATAGTATTTATCTAGATTATATATAAATGATTTTAGAAGAATATTTTTGCATACATGCCTAACACAAGAAAATAAGCATGCAACCTGTTTATTTTCCTAAAAAAATATTTTTTAAGAAAACATTTTACCTGAAAAGCATTCCTTGTACCAATCACACCCTCAATCCATCTGAGAGTCCTACTTCCGGAGATTATGGAACTCCGAACTACAAGATTATGGTAACAAAGCAAATAAATATATATGAAGTAAATACTGATCAGTTGGAAAACTGACCATATGAACTTCAGTGAAACCATACATTAAGATTGACGTCATCAAGTTTAAATCTTGAATCCATTTACTTGTCTACTCCGAGCTAATTTGCGTTTCCTCTATCAGACGCCTCAGCCTTTATCTTCTTCACCTAAAGTTAAGCAGCACTCAGTAAGTTCATTCAAATAAGAATTGTGAAGAGTAAGTACTTAAATCATATGTTTTCTCTAGTTGTAAATTACTTGTGCAATAGAGGACTTCTTTCATTTGCTGATGAGTCAATTACACAAACAATGTCCTCAACCTCAACCATGGACTTGATCTCCTTACCCTTCCCCCAAAGCACAGAATAAAATCCAGCAGATATAATTACTGCTCCAATAACACTGCACACGACATTGAAACAAATAATTCACTTCATGAACATCGTTCTTCTTCTTTCGATAGCAAGTATATATGCTATGACATGTTTAAAGTTACACGTTTCAGGAGTCTTTTTTTCTTGTAAACTAGTCAAACAAATTCACATCAATTCAAATGGAGGGTGTAATGCAAGGGAAAAGAGCGTACAAGCAGTTTAAAGGTTGATTCTCAAGAACAAGCACTAAATAGATGCATTAATCTACTTTTGAACAACAAAGATGGTTTAGTATATAATCATGTATAAGCACAAGCAGAAAGATGGCGTAATGTGTATATTACGTGCCTTCCTAAATAGAGTGGATCTGCAAGGAATATGATCCCCAAGATTGCTGATATGACCATTCCCAAAGGCTTGAACATGGCTACATAAAGAGGACCTTTCTTATCCAAGCACCATGTCAAAACGTTGTAACGGAAGACATTTCCAGAAATCGCCTAGAGTTTAAGATATATGACTGATGAGCCACATACATAATATACAAAAAAGAACAAGAGAACAGAAAATGAAAATGCTATCAAATTTCTTACCGAGAAAACAATGGCTATCATCCCAATCCCAGGCTTCACCATCCATGTCTTTGGATTGCTTTCTAATGCCAGAGTTAAAATTGCACATTGAATACTCCCAAAGAAGCAAGTGAAGAACACTATCGTCATGTGTTCAGGGTATTTCTTCACAGTATCTGTCTGAGTAAATACAAACAGAAGTGAGCATGTGAATGATGTTCTACATTGTGAGATACAAACTCATTTATATCTATGAAGCAATATAGAAGCCACAGTGTAGTGTCTAAATTCCAAAATGATTGAGAAAAGGCCTAAGTAAAACTAAAGAAGTGAAATCGAAATCTTATCATGTACAAAATGAATCGAGCCCACCAAAAGATTGCTAACGAGAAAATGTTTTATTATGAACTTGTAAGGTATGAACTGAAAACAGATTGAACCATCTTCTACCAAGGCGTGTTTTTAAATGAAGTATCATTAACTATATAAGTCCTACATACATGAAATGCTCTGCTAACTCCGGGTGATTGAGAAGATGAGTTTTAACTTTAAATAATTCATTTTCTCAGTCTTGAATCGCTTTCTGATATGTTTACCTGAAGAATGTTCCATCCAGAAGACATGATGCAGGTGGTGGTAATCAGAAGACTTCCTAATATCCAGTTTGATTCTTGTGAAAGTACTAACTCGTGATGAGATGAATCAGAAGGTAAATTTGACCCTAGTACTCTTGGTCCTTTGTATAGAGTCATGATGGATGCCCCTATAATCGCCACTATGGTTCCCACAGATTTTGCTTGACTGCTAGCTTTTCTTATATCTAACTTTTCCATCCTGAATATTGCAAAAGACACGAATGAACAAACTACTAGTAACAACTGAAACTTATGATCTAACATAGTACCACTTTTACGGTAAAATTAGTGCTAGTGTCAATGACACAAAAAACAGAACAGAGATCAGTAAATTCATTATTTGTCATCCATCACACAATTATGGACAAATATATTATGTTTCAACAAATATTCAAGCACCGGTGGACCTATATGAACATTACTAGATGCTTGAGCACCCATTGTTTTCTACATGACCACTTCATTTTTAATAGAATACCAGCATTATCACAGAAATAGATTCATCGAGCACAATGGGTTCGCCACTGTAGATTAAGAGCAAATGGGCATTCATAACCTATAAATTCTGAGTCCGCCACTATATTCAAGACGAGAAAAAGCTAGTGGCCCAAAAGCCAAATCTAGTGATTTTGGAGCATCAATTAAGCTTTTTTGCACATGCAAGAGATGACTTTGATACTGGAAAGTGGAAACCCCTAACTGTGCAGGTTATTCAGACAAAAGTGAACTTAATTTGTACAGCATTGACTAAATCAAAAAGAAATTAGGTTACAAATTTTTACACTGCATATAAATTCAACAAGAAAGTAGGAGTTGTAGTTAAGCCCAATTTGGCAGCCCTACCTGAAAATAATGGCAAGCAAAAATGTAAAACCTGGCATCAAATTCCCTAGAGCAGCTGCCAGAGTAGGAGTGCTGTATTTAATACCTGTAAAGGCCACTGCCTGCACCAAACAAATTCTGCAATACAGTTTACAAGTAAAGTTCTGATTTTTTTAAAATCCCAATTTGACAACAATAAACAGAGAAGAAATTAGTACAATACCCCAAGAGGCCAAGAAGGAAGAATCTCCACAATATAGGCAAAGTAATAGGAACCATATTGCTTCTGGAAGAAAAAGATAAAGAGTTTGATTTTAATTTGAATTAATCCCAAGAAATAGGTAAAGGGAAAATTGATGATTCTTGACAAACCTGCGCCTATGGAAGATTAAGCAAGGTAGAAGAAAAAGAGTACCAAGGGCATTATAGTAAACAACATAAACAAGATTATTGAGTCCATCATTCATGGCTGCTTTTCCCAGTGTAATCATCAACATTTCACAACATTCCACCATTACCATCACCAGAAAGGGCAAGAAATCTATTGACCAAGATTGCAGCACCATTTTTCTTCTTTACACTCCCCAGATCCAGTGTGCTCTCTTGTCTGAAAAATCAAGAATCCTTTTTGTTCAGAATCTCATGAAAGACAACAACTTTTTCATGGATGACCAGTGTTTGCCGCAAATTACTTTTTTTTTTTGTTTGTTTGTTTGTTTGTGTAATGTCATTAATCAAGTTGAAACCTTTTTTTAGTTTGTCTACACTCTTTTAGTATTGTCGTGTTCTTTTGCTTGAAAAGAACAGCTATTTTAGTGACACCTCAATCATAAGATTAAGGTAGAGCTGCCAACTTGAATATTGTTGGTTTCGTATCCCTGAGATTTTTTAAGGTGAAATTTGGAAATTTGAATTTGATTACAAAAGGATAAAAGAATAGAGATTTGATTACCGCAGGTAAAGAGATAAGGCAGAGCTGCCACGACTTAGTTTAGCTAATTACATTTTATAATTATATTATAATATTATTTGTATAATTTGGACAGTATTTATATATTTTTATATAATTCGTTATATAATTTATAGTTTTTGTATAGAGAAATAGTATTTGTATATTTCACTATACAATTCATTAACAATATTTATATAATTCGTTATACAATTCGCAGTATTTGTATATTTCGCTATACAATTTGATTCGCATATAATATTTGTATAATCACATATAATATTTATATAAATTGCATGAATTATACAAAACTCAAACTATTGTTTCAGCTAGATATTTGTTTATGCACATAATTTTTCCATATTAAAATGGGCCTGGGAACTTTGATGCAAGCCCAAATAAAGTTGTATTTAATGCAATTGGACTTACAGGCTTGAATGAGCGCATAACGTGTCAGAAGGTTATTGTAAACTTTGACTTTGTGAACCCAAATGTCTACAATATTATTATATTAGCAACTTATGGTGTGAAGTCACAAAAACTCAAATGTATTTTGTGAAGTCATAATCATGAAATAATTATAAAACAATTTCGTCCATAAATTTGAATAACTTAAGAAGATAAATTTGAAATATTCATAAATTTGAATAATTCAAGAATATTTCGTGTGGCGCAATGTGGGGATTATAATGTATTGTTTCTAAGCTTCACCCTTTTTCAACAGCTAACAATTGTTTTTAATTAAATTCTTCACCTAATTATAATAGACTTCTTATTAATTCTTAATAAACACAAAATAGACTATTTGCATTATTGCGTATATATTATTTATTCATTAACAAGTGACAGCTAAATAACCCTATATTAAGCATAGTTTTCTTAAATTAAAGAAATTAAAGAGGTTTGGCGTAAGCCATATCTTTTACATTCGATGTGTTATACGTACATAGAATTTTTTATCTTTCTAACGTGGCTTGATAAGTCGTAACATATGTTATCAAGAAAAAAAAATATTTAGTAACAACTATAATAATATACTTAGTGAGATCCCGCCAGTGAGATCTGAAAAGGGTAAAATATACGGAGAACTTACCATTATCTTATAGAGATAGAGAAGTTATTTCTAGATGATCCTTATCTCAAAAATATCAAGCCCCAAAAGCAGAAGATATTAAATATATATGAAAAAAGAAAACTGACTAAAGTGGAAAGCTAATGATAATACATAAATATAATAAAAATAACAAATATGAGCCATACAATAATAACAGTAATCCTACTAACCTACTATATCACAAGACTAGACAACATCTTATCCCTACAAACTTATCAACCTTCTACCCGAATATGCGACCTCCACCCATTTCTATCTAAGGTCATATCTTCAGTGAGATGATGTTTCCCCATATCCTGTCTAATCACCCCCCTCCAATATTTTTTCGATCTACTTCTACCCTTCTGTGTAACGTCTATATCCAATCTCTCGCATCTCCCAACAGGAGCGTTGATACTTATTCTCTACACATAACCAAGCCATCGAAGCTTAGATTTTTTTTGAACTATAATATTTTTTTTTACAAAAACATTAGTGGCTGTTTATTACTTAATATTGCTGCGTTCAAAATAAAAGATTTTAACAACATTTACATGGATGGCTATAAATACACATAATCTATTATTGCTATTAAAAATAACATAATGACAATTATATTATTTTCACTAAATAATTGCCGCAAAATTATTTATTTCTTGTAAGGTACAAAGTAACACTTTAATTTCACAAATATTTTTTTTCTCAGATCCAATGCAGTGTAAACGGAATCTAATCCTCTTAAACTTGCAAAAAGTACGTTGTATTTGCTTAATCTTCAAGAAAGTTAAAACCTTTCCTTTTTTTTTTTTTTGAAAGGAAGACATTAATATAAAGTATTTTGCGCTCAAAATAAGGCCATCAAAATTTGAAAGTGGTCCAGTTGGCAATTAGTAAAAATATCAAAAAAGAAAAAAAAAAGAGTAAATATATCATTAACATGCCTAAATTAAAGGAATTAGTAAGTATAATTATTAATTGTATCATAATATTTTTATTTCAATCTTTTCATCATTAATATTTCTAATAAAATTTAAAAAAATTCCTATTAAAACTGTAAAGAGAATCCATTAATAAAATTTCCATTTCAGTTTTTTCATCATAATGTCCTCCAATTAAATCATATTTATTTCCTATTAAATCTTATTGATTTTCCTTTTTCTCTCCTTTTACCTTTTTTCCCCCTTTACCTTTAAATTCTTTTATTTATAGGGAATTAAAAGGTGCAACAGTAGCGAGTATTTCTTTTTGTCATTTTTTACTGTTTATTTTGGAGAACAGTGACGCTTGTCAGTTGCCAGCTTTTGGCTTCCAAATAAGTCAATGTCCTTTTCCAGTTCAAAATCACCCCTTTAACTTCTCTGTTTATATTTTACACTGCTACAAATTGTTTCAACAGAAATTGGCTCAAATGTTCAAACTTCTTTTTCTTTGTTGTATAAGGGATTTCAAGATCCTTTGTATATCTTAGGGTTTTGCTGCAGCCAGAAGTGATTCTCTATATAAGGTGTTGTTGTAAGTATTGTTTTTCTGTCTAATGGTGACTAAGTGGGAATCAAGACAGGTAAAGATTCTACCTTTAGCATTTTCTGCTTGGTTTCATCACTATCTCCTGTTGTTTGCTCTGTAAAAAAGCAATTAAAAATTGCTGCTTTAACCTTAACCCACCAAGACTCCAACTTTCTTGAATCTAAGGGTAGTGATTCTGGGTGTTTTGAGCTTTTTTGGCTTCTGAGATGGTGAAAAGAAGTTAAGAAGTTGGTTTCTTTTGAATGTGTTTTTTGAGATGATTTGTTCATTTGGTGAAGTTGAATCACAAAGATGGGTTTATGGGGATACCCATTTGAAAGGTTCTTGGATTCAACATAGAAAAGATGGTGTCTTTACATATCCCCCTCCTCTGTTTCCCCCATCTGCTCCTTCATTTGATGGAAGTTCTAATTTTCACAAGGAAACAGACTCATCTACTTCACCCCCATCTGGAAACAAGATTAGCCCAGCTGTTCTTTTCATTATAGTAATATTAGCTGTCCTATTTTTCATATCTGGTTTGCTCCACTTGCTAGTTAGGTTTCTTATCAAACACCCTTCTTCTTCAGCATCATCTCAGTCTAATGGATACCCTGAAGTTTCTGGTTCAGATGCTTTGCAAAGACAGTTACAGCAGTTATTCCATTTACATGATTCTGGTTTGGATCAAGCATTTATTGATGCATTGCCTGTCTTTATGTATAAAGAGGTTGTGGGTCCTAAAGAGCCCTTTGATTGTGCTGTTTGCTTGTGTGAATTCTCTGAGAAGGATAAATTGAGATTGCTCCCTACTTGTAGCCATGCTTTCCATATCAACTGTATTGATACTTGGCTCCTCTCAAACTCAACGTGCCCTCTTTGTCGAGGAACTCTTTACAATCCCGGGTTTCCCATTGAAAATCCAATTTTCGATTACGTTGAGCCAAGAGAAGATGATGGTTATCATGGTAATGTGGATCATGAATTGCCCACTTCTCAAAAGACAGTGGAACTAGAGGAAATTACAGTTGCTAAAGCAACCTTTCCCGTGAGACTTGGGAAGTTTCGGAAATTGAATGATGGGGGAGGGGAAGTGGAAGGAGTAGGAGAGAGCAGTAGTAGTAATTTGGATGCAAGAAGGTGCTTTTCAATGGGTTCATATCAGTATGTGGTTGGTGATGCTAAACTTAAGGTGTCTTTGCACAATGAGCGAAAGACGAGTAATATAAATCATGCCAATTCGGCAGAGCGTGATCCTAATCCATCGATTGATGAAGATAATGAAGGAAAAAAGATAGGTATCGGGACAAAAACAGATAGTTACTCTGTTTCCAAGATTTGGCTTTGGTCGAAAAGAGGCAAATATGCAAGTTCTTCAGACTGCCAAATGGAGAATCAATCTCCTTCTAGTACTGACTTACCATGGCTTAGAAGGACAGAAGGCATGTAGTGAATTCTGATCTCTTATTCTCTTTGCTTTATCTCCTCTGTTAAATGATAACATAGAGTTGAGTTTGCCTTTTGTCTAGTATTCTTTTAGATCCTAATTCAATGAAGCATGCCATCATACTTGATAAATGATAATCAGCTTGATTCAGGAGTGTGCTCTACTTTACTATTATTCTTTTGTTTCTTAAGTTCTGTAAATGTATAGTCATCTCTTATTCTATTGGTTCTTTAGTTTTTTCATGATTAACATATGAAGCGCAATGATCAGAGTTTTGGGATAATGATTTTTTCATTTGTCATAAGCCATGTTAATGTACATGCCCAAAATTTGTAAGTTAGCCCTTAAGCTGTTTCAAACTGACTTGTGATGTGTGACTTGAGGGTCTATTGGAAACAACCCTTCTATCTCTACGAAGTAGGATAAGTCTGTGTACACTTGATCCTCCCTAGACCCCAACTGCGGGAATACGCTAGGTATGTTGTTTTTAGTCCTCAAGCATAAAGCTCATGCCACTGTTGTTCCAAATGATTTAAAAGATTGTCAAAGACAGAGAAGAAAAGAAGGCTACGAGGTCTGCAAATGTTACCTGGGAAAGCATAAAAGACCAGGAGCTTGTTTTGTTTCCTGAGAAAATTGGCTTCTGTATGTTCCTAGTCACCTATGTGAGATACATAGTCAGCTTGATTCATTTTTCTGATAACTGAGAAATTTCCCATTTCTAGTAGGTGCAACACCGACACTCGATAGATAATGGACCCCTGTCTACCCTTTTCCACTTAAATACCAGGTTTTCGTGTGTGGCAGTACTCGAATTTGCGACATGAACTTAACTCATATATCTGCCACCGGCTGTTCTCTTACCACTGAACCAAACCAATGCCGTATGGCACTGGTCTAGGTTCATAGTAAATGAGGATTAGGATTCTCTTAGGTTCACAAAGCATCCGAATAATTTGGCTTACATGGAATATTTTTAGGTCTTATTGACCTATTTTTTGCCTTAAAAACCTCCACCTAAGCAAACTTCACTCTTTCTTTTCTTCTTTTATCTTTATGTTGTGCTAGAGGAGAGGGTGTTTCATGTTTGCAGTGGCGGAGCCAGCATTTTCATTAAGAGCGTTCATACTTTTAGAATATGGGTGGATGACTTTTGTATTAAAAGTGTTCAACAATTGATATACATAAAAATATCTATATATAACCTATATATTAAAAAAAAACTTTTGAATGTTCATTTGATAAACCTTGGGTGGATTTAGCTCCGTCCCTGGGTGTTTGAGGAGAAGACCGGTGTTTGAACATATCTTTTTGGTGTAGTGGTGGGATCCACGAAAGCAGTGGCTTTGTTGTAGACCAGATTAAGTGGCATCAGTTATGTGTCATTTGTCTACATCAAATATGCCCCAAAGGTTTTTTGATTCTCCATGAAAGAGTGCTGGCAAAATCATCAAGTTACAAGTAGAGATTAGATATCGTAACCCCCTTACTAATTATTGGTGAATGACAATACGACTTTTCTAGTTCTAATGATGCGGATCCTTTCACCTTTAACAAGATGTTTGGGGCTCGAGTCTTAGAAAAGGAAAATCGAAACCTCTTGCTAGACATAGATTTTCCCGTTATGGCTTCGCGAATCAATGATTATACTGAAAAGTTTTTGTGCCTCAAACTTTCCCTCTAGTTTTTTTCCATTTTTCTTCTTTCCGTCCCTAGATGTAAGGGCAAAAGATGGCACAAATTATTTTATCCTGCAAACTTGTCTTTGCGAGAAGTATAGTTGTCAGTCCCTCTACCCTTCCTTCCAGCTTAAATACCAAAATCACGTGGCCTATATAAAGTTCCCTTTGTTATAAATTTATCCCTGACTCAAATAACTTGGAATCACGAGTGTAGATAATAGTCCTTATCAAAGACTAAATCTTGAAAATCTGCACCACATGACAACTTCCATTGATAAAATGGACCAGCAGAATTTTTAGATTTATTGAACAAGTGTATTTTAGAGAGTAGGGGTTACACATTGTATTTTCCATCGAGTAGGCAATGAATTGTCAATATTCTGCAGTGACTTGAAAATAACTTTAGTGGTCCACACATATTAGTAATAATAGCTGAGAATTCCCCTTTCAATCATGGTGAAGTAGGTCCATTATTGTTTATTAATCATAGTTTCTTTGTCTCTTCTCTGGTTCATTTGATCATTATGAAATTTAAATGTTAGCTTATTCTTAGTGTACTATGTCGATTTTTTATTAAATTAGGTTAATTTTGTCTTCTCAGATAACCCCAAGGAAGCTGCAGCCACCAACACCTTATATATGATCAAATAATAATAATGCTAGTTGGTATGGAGAATTACTTGGGCCAAGAAACGTAGAGCATGTAGCGAACATAAAATTTAACGAATTAGTATAGTATATTTGGGTGTATGGGTGATGAAAATGATTATAATTTGAAACAAAGTTGGTAGCAATTAGCAAATCTTGGTGAGGAGTTGAGCACTCTGTGTAGTATGTTGATTTAAACTTTAAAAGTCATACTCATTCCGTTTAATACAACAACAACATACCCCAGTGCCTCAAAAGGCTCCCGCTCATTGCGGGGTGACGGGGGGTCGGATGTACGCAATCTAACCATACTCATTCCGTTTAATATTAACTTAATTTGTGAGATAATACACACATACTAGAAGAAATATTTAAGGACATAATCAAACTATATTTTTCACTATTACTTTTTGTGAAATAAAAAATGTAGCTTTGTAAGTAGTTTAATTTATCTCCTAAAAATATAAAACTTCAATAAAAGAAAATGTAAATATAAAAAATATTTCAAACATTTATCTTGAACTTTAAACAATTAAACTATTTTGAACAGTAAAAAAAAATCTAATATGTGACAGAAGAAGTAATATTAAAAAATATATATATATCTTCTTAAATTTCAGGTCAGTAATGTGTAAGGTGCTTGTTATCAACTTAAAATAAGTTGTTGATTACATTTGAAAAAATATATATCAATTCAGCCCTTAAACTTTCCGTAGTTAAGCAATTTAGCCTTTGAAGTATTTCGAATTAGCAAAGATGACCTCGAGTTATTCAATGAATTCCCGAAAATAGGTAATAAGATAGGTGTACAAAATCACCTAGAAACGCAATTAATACCATTATTAAGCCACATGAAAATTTGACGACATGAGCTCATGACATGAAATTGGGTACTATAAGTTATAAAAAAAATATTCACTTATTTTTTGATCCGAGACAGTTGTCGAAAGAAAGAATTTGCATCTACTTTTCTTATTACATAACTTGTCGTGGTAATTTCCCATCAATGGGCTCTCGATCTACAGATTTAGAACTCAATTAAATTCTTTTTTACAGTTAATATCTTTTTATAATCCAGATTAAGTTAACATTTTCTTCCTAATCAATGCCATAAATCTTCTTTCAATACTAAATATCCAGTTATAGACATTATATTAATATTCTCTGAATCAGTATAATAAATCTGTTTCTGGTAAATATCCTTCTAACAACATATGATAATCTACTCCGAATCGCTTTTTTTTTTTCTATCAATTATTATGTATACAAACAAAAGTTAAACATTTCCCAATTAAAGAATTCAATTGAATAATACTCCCCTGCAGCAACTAACTAATCAATAGAATAAAAACAAATACCTACTAGAAAAAATTTAAAAAAAAAAGTAATTAAATCTTTTGTTTTCCCAAAATCAATCGACCGACCAATTTTATGTCAGAGAATCAAACCACCTGTTTCATCACCGTCACAAGTGTTACAGATAACAGAGCTCAATCAATTTCTCCGCCGCAATTCTCGGCACTCTGCCGCCGCCGCTCGTCCAATTCCACATCATGGAATTTATTCTTTTTTCGTAATTCGCCGCTTCAAGCAATTTTTCCGGCGGGTGAGGAATTCACAAGAAGGATGGCGGGTCCTTGCCTATATCCATTGAAGTCTTAGCCGAAACCGGAATTGATGCAAATCTCGACGAGAAATCACGGAATAAACGATCATCTTCCGATTGATCGTTTACCCCTGGTCCATCGTCGAAATTCAACGCGTAACTCAACGGGTCGTAATTGAATTTATTTGTTTTGGAACGGTGTTTATTAAATCGGCGAATGAATGTCTTCCATTTTGGACCAGCCACGAGTTCCGACCACTCCCTGACTTTCATAACGGCGTTCAAACCCTTATCCCACCAATGGGGCTCTTCCTTTTGATCGCTAGTGTCGACCCGTTCCCAAACGCCTCTGCCACATCTGAACGATGGAAGCCAGAAACAACAACCCCTTTTCGTGGATTCAAGCTCCTGCAATTCTTCGTACACGTCTGGGTCTTTTGGGGAGAATTCCGGGTTTGATTGACCCGCCATTATTCAAGAAATTGACAGCAACAAGAAGAAGAAAAGAAACGATCTCCACAAACCGCAGCCCGTTTAAATTAGGGCTTTTGTTGTTTGCAGTTAAATGTGGAATTTTATCAGAAACCCTAAAGCGTTGAAATCTCTCTCTCGATTTCTCTGTGCATATTAGTTGCCAATGTTTTATTTATAACGGACATATCGGAAGAAATATGGGAAAACCGGGAAATGCCGGTGACAAATTATGAGTTGCAAACAACTGTTATAGCGACACAGCTGGAGCCAACCAATTTAGGACTTAGCTTTGGTTGTACTCGTGGCAACTTTTGATTGGTAAATCAGTTATCAGCTGTGGGCCTGCGGCGCCTTTCCTAGTTAATGTGATGTCGTCTTTACCAATTAACGGACAGTTTGGTTGAAAGTCACCTATTATTGCCGGTAATTTTTACAAGGGTATTAAAGTCCTCAACGGTCGAAAATCAAAGTTATTTTGGTTTTCTTTTTCATAAAACTCATTATGCTTAAAACTTAATTTTTTTTTGGTATGGTTTATGCATTAATTTTCATTTTCACCTCTCTTTCATGGGTTACCTTACTGAATTCGCACTTCAGATATTTTATTTTTTTATCTTGCTTAAACGAAAAATATTTATACTCTTAAATTTGTCTCCAAATTAAGAGTATAAATATGTTTTTGAATATTATTTTTTAGTTTCATATTTACTTAATTTTTGAGATTTTTTTTTATTGTTTAAAATAGTTGAATTGTTTAAAGTTTAAGATAAATGTTTGAAACATTTTTTTCTTTTATTAAAGTTTTATACTTTTAGGAGATAAATGAAACTACTTGCAAAACTACAATTTTATATAAATACTCTTATATTTATATAAAAATATTTATATCTAATATTTATCTTGCTTAAATGAAATATTTATACTCTTAAACGAAAAATATTTGTACTGTTAAATTATATATATCATAACATCACTTTTAAAATATGTTGTTTCAATTATTTCATCATTAAAATATATAAATACGGACCAAGAACTAATCCATGGTGACACCTTATCATGACTCAAAGGTTAATTACTTGGTGAAAATATAGACTGTGAGTAATTTTTCATGTGCTGACAGTTATAGAAAGTCATTAATATTTAATGTTATTTTTTTATTTCTCATTTGATGTTCGACATCCATATTATAATTTGAATTTGTCATATATCCATGTTCGAGTTGTTCCGGATTTGTATTGAATAGTTCCCATTAGGGGAAAATCTTTCAATTTTTTAATTGAAATAAAATTTACATAATTAAAAATTATATGAAAAGTACTGTAGGTAGCAATAATTGATAATTAAAAATATATGAAATAATTATGATAAATAAAGACTTGTTTAATCTTAAAATTTTAAAAATGTGGCATAAATTGAAACAAAGTAATTAACCATGATTTTGTGTGGAAAAATATTATGCAAATATGTATGTTGCCATGTATCTATTAATTCAATATAACCATCCAATATGAATAATTTTTTTTTTAAGAAAATAGTACATTAACATGCCTTGATTATGAAATGAGTTTATAAATTCTATCTAAAAGTCTTGAAGTTTGTTATTTCCACCTAATAATATTCTTCAAGGTGAACATTTATATGAAATATGAAATTAAACTCTTCAGTTCTCCTATTTTTCACCTAATACTATTGTGTTTGTCATTCATAGTAGCTTTTAGACTAAAAGTTTTAGTCAACTTTAAGCTAGAGAAATAGAAAGGAGACTGACTCTTATTTAATCTTTAATATAGTAAATAAAGTCATAGCAAGCATTATATTCCACCAAACTTAAATAATTTGATTTATATTAATATAAATGACATTCACATTTATTAATTACTAATTGATGGTTGTACATGAAATTTCCATCAATCTCGAACGGAGCCAAAAATTCACTACTTTTTGGCTTTGGGGTATGATGGAATAAAGCAAAATGGCTCTTTTTACTGCCTGCGCTTCTTTCAATTGTGAAGTAGCAGTTAGTCAATGCAACTTTCGACGCTCATCATGAGTCATCCGGAA
>JAABOM020000049.1:23482102-23496660 GCA_011800125.2 Solanum clarkiae | reverse complement strand
ATGCAACTTTCGACGCTCCTCATGGGTCATCTGGAAACAGTCGCTTTATGTTTTTAAACATAGGGGTTAGGCTGCGTGCATCCGATCCCTCTCACCCCGCAATGAGCGGGAGCCTTTTGAGGCATTGGGGTATGTTGTTGTATATGTATTTGATAAAACTTTAATTAGTTTTGATTATAATTATGTATTCATTCATGAATCATGGAGTATTTATGATTGAAACAAACAAAATAAAGATGGCTAAAGATTTGGTATATTGTTTGGATTTTCAATAATATTTTCTCCAGTGGTTTGATAACAGAAATTTTTGTGATGGTTTTGACCAATTTGACGTTGAAAAAAGAGAGAAATATTTTTCAGGTTCCCATGTTGTTCGGTTTAGTTGTTGATTAGAATTTAGTAGTAGGTCGAAATTGACGTTAAAAATGCAATTTGTATGGTAATCAGTCATTTGTTTATATCGTAAGTCTCCACCATTTCCCTATCAAAACTAAATATATTTATTATAAATACTCATAATTTTTCTCAAACTTGTTTCAGCAAGCCACTTTATTTAACATTCTTTCTACCTATATATAAACAGAGAGATAGCAAATCAAATATGAAAATGGGCAGAACAAAATGTTTAGCTATTTTCTTGTGCTTTTTTTTGTTACTCACTTGCAATATCCAATGTCGTCCAATTTCAAGAATCACAAATGATACCCTTCATTCTGAAGAATCAATCAAACCCAAAGTTCATAAACTTGGTGGCTCGTCATATTTTCTAACTGAAGCAAAGAACTCGGGTCCGAGTCCTGGGGAAGGCCATGGAGTGGTACACAACAAACATAATTGATATTCTTCTAGCTTTCATCACGAATTGTTTAGCCTTCAACATTGGTCCAGAGAATCATCGTGCGTTATGCTATTTTAACCCCATAATTTAGCTTTTTGAGTTGAGTTTTATGTCCAAAGTTGCAGGAGTTAGGATTTTAGTTTGTCTAAATGTACATAAAATGTTAGAAATTATACATCATTGCATTTTTCTTTATTTTTTTATTTTGTTTATGTAATATTTTAAGGTTCGGATCAAATTATTGGCTAGAGGTTGATGTTTCAACTTTCCATCATATTGCTTGACGAGCCGTGGATTATGCTTGCAAGAAATTGATTTAGAGTATTATATAATGACACTGATGCAGCAACTTTATTAAGTTGCCACTTTAACATTATTATTATTTTAAAAAAAAAAAGGACTGTCGATGTGCTAAACTCATACTGCGTACGAAATTCAGAAAAAAAAAAATCTCATTGTAAAGATCTATTATGCATAATCTTATCCTGTAATTTTGCGAGATATTATTTCCACAATTATTATTATAATGTGGTCCAATAAGTCGTCGGATTTTTATCACTCATAATTAAATTAAGTTTTCAAAACTATCAAAAATTCCCATAATTTTGGCACAAAATTTTCATTTTTATATTGAACTAGAAATAGCATTATCTCAAAATCATAACACAATATTTTAATAAAAACTACTAAGAATAAAATTAACAGTTCATACAATTTGTCAAATTATAATTAGTTATAAAGATTCATTAGTGAAAAATTAGAAAATGTAAATAATAACGATAGTAACTAAATACTCTTTAATATAATCTTTTCATATTCTACCAACAATCTATTCATGACGAGCACTATGCATTTTTAGTTTATATGGCCAAAAAGGGTAAATAAGAATTACTCCTCCCTTATAAGGCTTAGGTAGTCCTCCTCCCTTTAAGTTAGCTTTTGGGATGTGAGTTAGACGTAAGACCTACTTCAATAATTATACTGTTAACGAGTGTGTCTAGTCATGCAGTGACAAATCAAAATGTGCGGAGGGAGTAATTGGTTGGGACCAAAACATTTAAATACTACTCTAGTATACAAATTAAATTAAATTAAATTGTGACAATAAATTATTGCTTACACAAAATTTTGCGTGCCATCTATACTGAATGACCACGATGCATGTGTCCTCTTTCAGTTAGTTATCCACACAGTCCACAGCTGTTACTTGGAAAAAAAGCATTACAAGTTGATGGCTTGAGTGATTAAAAAGTCATATTTGTAAATTATACTCCTCCATTGGTCCATCTTTACTTGGTCCCTATACTATTTTGGAAATGTTTAATAGTTTATAAGATCAAAAGATAATTTTACATTTGTAAATTATACTCCTCCCTTCGTCCATCTTTACTTGGCCCCTATACTATTTTGGAGATGTTCAATAGTTTATGAAATTAAAGGATAATTTTATACTTAATTCCTAAATTATCTTTGTCATTAATTATATTAATTCTCCTATTATATTTTTCAAAATATTATAATAAATATATTCAAAGGGGGCTTTGGTAAAACTATCCATATCATTTACTACTTCTTGATCAGTGTAAAGTCAATAAGGGCCAAATAAAATTGGACAGAAAGAGGAATTATTAATTAAATCATTCGCTTCAATTTTTAGGTATTAAAGTATCTTAAATTCCAATAGATAGCGATATCTGATATATATTAATAAGTACTAGATGAAATAGTGTACGTAAACTAAAAAAGTTGCAAGGCTAGCTAGGGCGTAGTAAGTGGAGGGCTACGTTACATGTTTAAATTCCATAAGTCATTTCAGGATACCTAATTAAGAAGGCAAATTCACGTGTTTGCTTTGGGACAAATTAAAGTTCCTTTGAAAATTCAAGTTAAACTTTTTTCTGGACAACAGAACAAGTATGCATCAGCATGACGATAGAGATTTCTTCAAGTTTACTTTATTATTGATTGTTTTTAAAGGCAATTAATCTCTACACTAATCAACGTCTTATCAAAAGGTATTTTCTTCATGTTGTAAGTTTCCAAGGTCATTGACATCATCCAGAAACCGGCTACAATTGCTTTATTTTTTAAATTCATTTAATTAATCTTAATTTATTTCTTAGTTAGAGCTTTTCTTGCTTATTTATTTCATTATCAAATTTAACTGTATCTAGTCAGGCTTCAAAATCCATTTTCTTGGCTAACATCACATTCCATCCCATCTACATTAAAGTGTACTACTATGAAAAAACAATTATCAAAAAGATTACAAAAGAAATACAGACTTGTTATAGTACTTTCTTTGTGCAACTTTCCATGAAAGATGCAAGAAGTGAAATCCAAACAGAGTTCGACTTGATATTTTTCTCAATGGTCTAGCTCTTCCCATCAGCATTATGTAACGTTATTCAATGTCCAAATGAGTAACCCGAGCTGTAGTTGTACCTGGATCGAACGTTGTACTTGTTATAAGCAGGATCACCATAGTCAACGGCTTTTATCACCATTGTTTCACGTCGTCCATCCTGTTCTTGAACTGCTCCAAACACAATCTCATTCGTTTCACAGCTTTGTTCGTAGTATGTCTGAGGACTTGATGATTGGTGCTTGTCGTGATGCTGATATATTTGTGGTAGAAACTGTTGTTGATGTTGCTGAAAATTGCCATGCCCGTGTGCATTGCCATTCCATCCACCATAATGTGATTGACTTTGTCTCATATGTCGTGGTTTCTCCGGGTCTTTGTTCATACTTGGATAGGTTTTTCGGGGTGTAGGATCTCTCGTGTCTAGGGATGGGGCCTCGTCTTCATCTCGAATCACATAGCTGTCTTGCATTGGCCATGTGCTCGATTGTTTGTGATTGTAATGGTAATGCTGCTGTACATGATGGGGGTAAGGGTTCTTTCTGAAACCCGAGAACATTCCTCCAAATATTTCAACAACAGTGGAACCTGTGTTCATAACGAGCCTTCCTAGTGATAAAAAAAAGTTTTCATCCTGTTTCTCATATTCATCTTCTGGCGGAATTAAGGGAGGCCTCACTGACTTCATATTTCTCTGGTATGGTGCATGTTGCATGCCTCTGACAGGAGCCCGCTGATCGTCCTGCCAATCAAGAAGGAAATGCATAAAAGATTTGCATGATGTTCTGAACTAAGTGCTCCTTTCTATTAATCCACATGTGTAGAGAGCACGGTGTTGACATTAATGAAAGAATTTCTTTTTAGTTCCTAGTAAACATTATGCTCATTGTATCCATCTTTCATCTTTTTTCTATCTTCTTTTTGTCCATATTCCTAGGGAATGATAATGCTTAATAGATTCAAAACTCAGGGAAAGAACAAAGAAAGGGATTCTCAAGGTCATGGTTTCTTACATTGTTCGATGAGAAAAGGGCTCCAATTCTACGTTGTAATAAGGCCAGTATGTAACCGAAAAATACAGCAGCACAAAGCAGTGCAACACCTGCATGGACAAAATCTATTCTCTTCTGAACATTCTTTCGTAATCAGTGGTGAATTAATTGGTAACACCAAGAGGTAGAAAGGTTGTTTACCAAGTTGGAGATTGTTGTCGTCATACTGGTGTGAACAGTCATCATCATTGAGCTGTATCTCTCTAATTGCCTGGTTTCCTCTGTCTATAACTAAGAGTGAACAGCTGCTACCAACAAAAACCACATCAAAGTCATCAGAAAATTGTGCATCTTCGCTTGGCCCATCAAGATGACCTCCACCTCGGGCTGACTTCCCTCCAGCAATCGTTACAACTCCTGCATATTATATATAAAAAAATGCTGGAGTCTTACTTGATTGAGTTTCTAGTGACATTAATTTTCTTATCGAACTAGTATTTACTGTATGATTCTACAGTGTTCATGTGCATATAACATTAAGATCAGCCAAATGCTGGTATGTTTTAGATCTCATAGCAGAAAGAGCTTATGCATCAATCAGGACAAATGTTAGGCAGCCATCGAAAACCTTACCAGCATCACTGATTTTTCTGATTGCCATATTCATGGTATCCGCAACATATATATTTCCTTTATCATCCATGGCAAGTCCTTTAGGATGGTCCATCCTTGCTTCTCGTAGCCTCCCATCCACATGCCCTGAGTACCCTTCGGGAGATCCAGCAACCAATTTTGGACGGCTATCTACGGTTCAATCAGTCGCATAATCACAACGTCAAAATTTGATAGAAGTAGAACATGATTATATAGAAGGTAATAATATCATCTGCACTGTGCTGTTTCTTTCTTGTATTCTACTAATAACACTTTTGAGCAAAAAGTATTTGAATAACTGTAACTCCCATAGGAGGACCACCTAGCATGATTCAAAATTTTGTAGTAATAATATTTAAAGGAATAATGAACAGTGCAGAAGCATGAGTTCATTCTTTCCCCCACAAGAGAACCTTTTATTTTGAATTGGATTCGAAAAAGACGGAGGACCCCATGGAAATGGTTGCCTCCCTCTTCAATAAAGAATAAACCCAAAGAAGTTAGCCTACCACTCAAGGAACTTGGTCCCAATACAAAAAGCAGAAATTAACAAATTCAGAAAAAGATGTAATGCTTCTAAGAGAAACAAAAGCAAGTACGAGCACGCAACATAAAAGACCATAGTAATAAAATTCAGATTCAGATAAAGCTTGTAAGTGAAACATTTAGAATAAAAGAATATTTTGAAAACGACAAGAGAGAAAGGAACATTAGCTCTCGGGATTATTACAGTGACAACAACAGTGAAATCTATACGCCTCCCTCGGCTCAAGTGAATCAAAATAAAGGAGTAATGACAAGGGAGCATACAAGCAAAGAGCGATAACATCAACAAAATAGTGCAAACACCTAAACATAATAATTAACAGATGGTAACAGATAATAAAAGCACGCACTACGACAAACACAACCATAATGAATATAAAAAAGATACTGATTTTGTAGTAATTGCAACTAATTCACAATTAGGGAAGAAAAACAAGAGCCTTTTGTTAAACCAGTTCCATTAGTGTGTGAATTACAGAATGCTCTAAGACAAGAATCATCAACTTACATCGAGATAATGGTGTTGAAACCCTGTAAACATTACTATTCTCAGAATCCAAAATGAGAACTTCTCCAGTTGAAGAAACTTCCACTGAATAAGGTTCAATTCCCAGTTTGCTTCCATCAAACACAGTTTCAACAATGTATCCACTCTCAAACTTTATCATTGAACGGCTAGAAACAGCTGAATTAATCAAAACAAACAAACCCCGTCATTTCAACAAACACTTAAAAACAAAAATATACACCAAATATACCTGTTTTTGTCGTCGATTTTAGCGACCACGCCCACTTAAATAACACAGAAGCAACATTAGCAACAACCCCACCAACGATTTCTGCCAAAAAAACGAAAAAGATTGAAACGTTATTTTAAAAACAGAGATATGAACTGGAAAAACAGAGGAAATGCACTAACTTGCAGCAGGGGTTGCTGAGGCTGATGAAAATTCAAGCAGTAGAAGAAAGACTATGAGAAATAAGACGATCCGATTCCTTGTCATGATTCTTGCAAGTTAGTAAACAAGTTTACAACTCGAACAATTTAATACTACAAAGGTAGTCACATTGTTGTTAAATTTAGTGAAAGAACAGAGGAGACAAATATACAGAGACACAGACCAAAAAGCGAATAGTGGTATTATAATTATGGATACTAAAAAACTTGAAGTTAACTCTATTCAAAATTTGGTAAAAAGTAAGAGGGGAATCAAATGCTTCCACTTTTTTCTCGTTAATTTTTGTTTAACAAGGCAGAGTGAGATTAGTGAGGAGATGAATTGTCGAAAATAGCCTTGGGTATTGAGGTACTGTAATCGAGATTGATAAGGTTAATGGTGACCTTTCGAGTAGATAGTGATGTTCCCGAGACAACAACAGAGACACGTGTCAGATAGACCAGATGTATCAGAGCTCATGCGTGCGTCTGCTATGCCGGTAACTCTCTATTTTTTATTTTTTAAAAAAATAAAATTTAATAACAACAAATGGGTCTGGGTAGAATATACGCAGACCTTATCTATGTAAAGAAGTTGTTTGTTGGAAATCCTCATCTCAAAAATTCTAAACTAGATATGATAAAAATAAAATTTAATAAATTACTGATTAATCTAACAAATTACACTTATAATTAATATTTTCTTTAATAAATAGATGTGTCAAATTCACAAAGGAAGAGGTATAAAAGAAAATTAAAAGTACTATCAACGACAATAACACTAATACATAACTGTTAAATATATCGTGTAGTTACTTTTGAAATAAATATATTTAACAATAACCAACGTAATTTTAAATGGAGTTAGAGAGGAAAGGAATATACATAATTTCTATGTCATGTATCATAATTAAAATATTAAAAATCATGATATTATTGATGCACAAAATTTTAATGCATATATTAGTATTGTTAAAAACACAATTGCTCTACAAAAACTTTTCAACATCCTTTACATGATATTTATGGAGGATATTATGTACTTTAAGTAGAATGATAAGAGGCTTTCATATTGGAGTTTCTTATCTTTTGATCGAATCCGTCCCACCAGACTTATCTATCTCCTATGTGATTTGCGAGCAATCGCATAAGAGCGAGGACTTACCCTAATTGCAAGATAGCAATCGCGATTTTCTCTCATTATAAAAATATTTTTTTTTTATTAAGAGGCATTCAACATTTTTATTAATTCTCACACAGTTTTATCAAAGAACGTAATCTGGTGGGGTTGGGGTTCGAGCTTTGAGGAATTTGCCTAAGTTCTTTTTGTTGAATTCGAGACGGATAATGAGATTATTCATTTGCCCTTATTCCTCATCATCACGTTTTCTCAAGAAAGAATTGAGTAAAAGATTCATTGCGTCTTCTGCACTCAAGTAAAAGATTCAGATTCATCCCAAAATTCCAGTTGTATTTTCTTTTTGTAAAACAAGAAACAACCATAGATTGACACATCACACCCGTTATATTACGTTTCGGCACTCTTTCCCCCGCAAACAATTTATTTTTAAAATTAGCCACACAAATACCTAAAAAGTAATTTTAGACCATATGTTTTAAAATTCTTTTTTTTTTAAATAACGTATCAAGTCAAAAGATATCACACAAAATGAAGGCAGTAATGAAATATTATTGGCATGAGTAATAGTACCAGTTAACCTCAAAAAGCTTAGTATTTCCCTTTTTTGGTGGTATTATTGCCTTGTATACAAGCAAGAAAAAACATATGTTACAATTCTATCCTTTTAATTAAAAAAAGTAAAGCACAAATTATACATGGTAGATCATTCCAACCTCCAAAGTTGAAGCTCGAGGGAAGCTCAATGCATAAGTTGGTCCACGACAATTCCTTCTTAAGAAGTCATATCCTAGGTTAATCACCACTTTTTTTATCAAACTTGAACCCCTTTTAGCTCTTACATAACAATGACCAAGTATAAATGCCATCCCTGCTTCCCTAGCTTCCATCAGTTCTTGTAACTCTTCGCGAACGCTTAAATCCATTTGTGGACTCTCCGGCACCAGAAATCTTACTCTCTTTCGTGGCACTTCTGGTGACCTGATCTCTATCATTTCTGTATCTTTTGTATCTACATGAGTCAACTCTCCGTTGTCCTCGCACATTCTTATGCCATCAATGTGTGTTGAAGTTGTCCCAATAACCGTCAGCCTTTCATTGGCATCTATATCTTCTACAGCTTCAAAACTCTGTCCTCGTCCCTCTGAGCGGATGAATTCAGCTATGCTACACACTAGATCCTTTTCAAACTCTACATCGTCCATGTGAATGTCTCTATAACCATATCGTGCTATGCATCTGTAGACACGGTACTCTTTGGGTCCGATTCTTCCAACAAGGAACCTTTCTTCAGGTCTCACGTGTGGTACTGGAACGGACTTGATGCAAATGAAAACAAGAACCTGGTGGAAAGCAGGGAGGTTGGTGACAAAATGGGAGAAAATGGCTGGAATTCCTGTAACAAGCTCGGTGTGGATGAGGCCAATGCCACGGACCCGTGTAATACCCAGGTTGGGACTCAAGGTAAGCAGCCAGTTGATGGGAATTTTGTTTTCAACGTCAAACTCGTACTTTTTCAGGGTTCCATAATGCCAACTGTACATGACAGCTAGAAATATAAAAGAGAGAACAATCGGTACCCAGGCCCCTTCGAGGAACTTGATTAGGGAAGCTGAAAAGTAGAGGGCTTCAATGGAACCAAAGAAGAATATAAAGAAAAGGGCAAACAACACGTTTTTGTGCCAGCAGAGGACAATGACTAGAGACATGAAGCAGGTAGTGACCAGCATAACAGTTATAACTGCCAGACCTGAAAGAGAAAAGGTTGCGCTGTAACAATTACGCGTAGTGATTTCAAACAGAATTTAGTCCTATCAAGCATTCTTATAACCTTAGCAATACACAATTGCCATCGTCTGTCTACAACATTTTCTGTGAGGTTGAGAGTTAACTAACTTCCGAATAGTATCTTTTTAGAAGGCTGTCTTCCGAAATTATGCAGTTTCCCTATTAACGTGTAACTAATCAAGTAACTCTATTGTTATTACGAACCAACAAGACCACTTTGAAATCAGAAAATAAAAGGGAAGTGAATTTTCTCTTCTGTCCACCAATGTACTAAAAGAGAATTCTGTTCCAGCCAGGAAAGAAAAGGAGGAATAAGCAATGAAAACATGAAACTTAGTCAGGCAGTTATATAATAATGCATAGCATTATTTAGCTGTTGATGATACCTGATGCATTGCTTATGTGTTTTGTGTCACGGAAGCCGATAGTAACCGCCAAGCATAGCACCATCAACGTCCAGTTCACCTCTGGAATGTAAATCTGGCCATGGATTTTGGATGATGTATGTACTATTTTGACTCTTGGGAAGCAACCCAAAGCAGAACATTGCTTGATTATGGAAAAAGTTCCAGTGATGATGGCCTGGCTTCCAACCACTGCAGCAAGTATTGCAATAGCAAGAACAGGATACCGTAGTTTTTCTGGGATAATGATTAACATATGAACAGGTTGAGATGTTAAAACAGATAACCATGCTGCAAATTTCAAATGCATTAAGAGAAAAATTAAAGTGAGAGTGAAAAGAGGAGCAAAGTACTTACCAGGTACTGATACATAGAACCCAATGTGGTAATCACTTGCGATAACGTGATGCTTGGAAAGATACGCAGCTTGTCCCATATAAGCAAGAATTAATGACGGATAAACAACAAAGGTAAAAGCTATCTGCAGAGAAGCAGCTCTTGTTAGGACTTTAGTCGAATTTGCATTTGTCAACATAGCATTTTAACTCGGTACCTCTAAAAAGAAGTTTATTCTCATTGAACAAACAATCAGCAAACATCTTATTTTGACAATAAACAATTTAACACACATCAGCTCTGTATCCTCCAAAATGTGGGGTACATATTTGACGACACTCTTCTGAGGCAAAGCACAGGAAACTGATGCAAAACCATATGTGTCCATCTTTTCGGAACAAACAGAAGGATAAGAGTGCCGAACATGCATGGACAAAGGGAGTAAATAGAAGATGGGTTAAATAATCAAAAGCAGTAAATTTAAGTCACAGCTTAAGGCTAATCCATTATTTCAAATTAACCTTGTAAATACAAGTTCCATGCTTGATCAAAGAGTCTCTATCTGAAAATTTAGCCTTACTAATATAAACTTCAAGACTTGCATAGCAAAAATACTCTAATTAATTACCTTAATAGACAATTGCGAGAAGTGTCCAAGATCAGCAAACATAGCCTCTGAACCTGAAAGATGGACACGCAAAGAGAATACAAAATTAACTCAAATAATTTGAGGAATTTGACAAGCAATGAAATGTCGAATTTCCCACCATAAAAATCAAGACAACAAATTATGCCCTACCTGTCATACATAATAAAATCCCACCCAGTGACATCCATCCTCCTCTTTGGGTCTTCTTCAAGAATCTGTACATGTAGTATGGAGATAATGCTTGGTAAACATGGGGGTTCCACTGGATGATGTTGTACACCCCAATTGTGCTAATGCACAAAAGCCACGTAATCACAATCGGTGCAAATAGAAATCCCAATCGATGTGTCCCATAATGTTGGAGAAAAAATAAGAACACAAGTATGACACAAGCAACTGGAACTTCTACATCTGAAGGAAAAAAAAATTTATTTCAGCACATTATTCATTAGTTCCACTGCTTCTTGTTTCAACAACAAAAAAAAGTATGACCTAGAGGATAACAATAATTAGTGACATCCTTCAGAAGACGAAATCAAATTCATAGAAACAAAATGAGTTTGCTTCTGACACCCATAATTTCAAAAGTTAACTGAATAAATTATAGAAACTCCAGACTGGTTAAGAAAGCATCATCCAAAAACCGTCCAATATCTAAAAACCAAGGGTAATTAGTAACAACGGCTTCAGATATTACAGACAAAAAGATTATCGAAGGCGTGGAAAACAGAACTCACAAGGGGTAGAACTGGAAAATGATGAGATCTGGCAGGTCTTATTACATAACTCTGGCTAGATGGAAATTAAAGCAATGAAACTTTCTTGAAGCTAAATGAAGCAGTATCCGTAAACATAAATATCAGCAGATCTTTTTTCTTTGGTTCCCCTCCTGTTTAACTATCACAGACATTTATGGTGCCACTCCAAGGTAAAAAATTTCATTCATACAATTGGAATGGAATTATTCTGTAATTATATGATTGATTTGAACCACATTTTCAGATTATTTTCTGCCACATAAATCCATAAGTTGCTAGTAAGAGTCCATCTTAGAGAACGAATAGCCATGTAATGATTTCTATGGATAATAAGATTTCTTAGCTGATTCTTCAAACAGTCACAATGAAATTATAGATCGGTTATCATTATGCTTCCAAATGGATGCACCCAACTATTTGGATAAATATTTTCTACATACCTTACCATAATCGCAATCCACAATTTTAAGACATATCCGTAAATCTTTTAGTGTGTCAGGATGTTCCAATATTAGACTAGATATATGTTGGAAGAAGGTATTTCGTATATTCGCTAAACTATGTAAAAAAGCTCATAGGTTTACTTGCGAATGCATTCTCCCAGTCTATTCTCACATTCCTCACATTCTAAATACCAGATTCGCAAACTGTAATACAAGCACAACAGAGAGGGCACTTGTCTTTAAGGAGCTCCAAGAGACATCATACCAGCGGTGTATTTTTTTCCCTTCTGAGTCAACAGAATACACATGTTAATCAGACTTAACATACTTTATGCCTACAATAGTGGTTGTGCAAAACTACTACGTCTTTTTCATCTAATTATATACAATTTCTGATATAACCAAACATCATCCACCAGCCTCTTGCTTTATGAAATAGAAACTTTTAGTCTCAAGTTGAATCCTCACTTTAAAAATTAGGATAACATCAATGTGGTCTACCACAATGGGGAAAGAACCTAACTTTATTTATTTATTGATGTTGATATGACTTTGATTACCATATACATTTGTCTTTAATTTAGTATAAAGGGACCCACAATAATGCATCTTCATTAGATATTGGCAACCTCTACATGTCACAAATTGCACATCCATTAGAAAAAAGTTTCCTGATAAAGAGAACCAATTTTAAATCCCCAAGCCTCGTCACGTCTAACCCAAATACATCTGATCAAACTATGCACACAGTGGAATCCAAAAGCTAAAGACAATCCCTTGAGATCAGCCACAAGGAATTGATCTCTATCTCAATATTCCCTCAATTTCAATTTGTTTTTTCTTAGTTTCCTTTTAAGTCCGTTTCAAAAAAATGTGCCTTGGCAACTTTTCACATGGCATGTTTAACGTCACGACATTAAAGAACCTTTTAGTATCTTTAGTTTAAGAATACATGATTGAAAGTCTTCTTTGCATTTTTTACATTATGTGCAAAGTCAAAACTAGACAAACAAATTGAGTAGTTGATGATGACCACTTTTAACCCGACACACACTAAACCTGAAACTATTTCCAATTATTATATTCTACACTTGGTCATAAACAGTCCTAGGTCTATTCAGTTAATCAGTTAGCTAGAGCATCAGAATATCATCTAATACTAATTTGACATAACAAGAATGAGCATCTTTTATTAATATGGAAGAAAGCTGTAAAATAAAATAGATATGACTTCTGATTCTTCATTTTCTACAAAGAGATATGGGCAAGGGGGCCATAAGGGAACAATAGATCTGCCAAAAGATATGGACTCACATTGGTGATGATGCTTTGCCATTGAAAGTTCTAGTCCAGAGACAGCAGAGAACACTGCAGATTCAATGCACCATAAATGAAATTTAAAAAAGGGTTAATTATCAGCAAAATCACATCTCCAATCTGGCAATAAACTAAGTCAAAGAAGCATCATACAGTAAGCAGATCCAAAACAACATGATAGTAATCAAATCATAATGATTTTTTCACACGCATATCGAAATTCCTGATCATGTATACCTGAGATTGCAGGTGTAAGGACTCCATCACCAATAACCATACAAGTACCAATCAATGCTAAAATAAGCAAAATTTTCTTCAAAAATCTATGCTTCTCCAGAGTTGATTTCAAGCTCATCCCAATCCTATCAGCTGATAAATTTCTATCATTCTTGTACTCATACAGATCCTCATCAGCCAATTGGCCATTAGGCAAAGTGCTAACACGGGCATATCGACACAATAGGGAATACAAGGCAAAAGTTCCACCTTCACCATTGTCATCAGCTCTCAGGACTATAAACACATACTTTAACAATGGAATAAGAGTTAATGTCCAAAACACAAATGATAAAACTCCAAATATCTCATCATTAGACTCTGAATGTTGAATGTCCTCTGCAAAAGTGCTCTTGTACACATATAGAGGCGAAGTACTCAAATCTCCATAAACCACACCTAAACTCTGATAAGCTAAGGCTAAAACTGTCCTCCATGATTCTTTCTGCAACAAAATTGGACTATCAAAAATGACTCAAATTTTTCAAACATTGGCAACATAATAAGGGCAAAGTTCTGACCTTTATAGGATTTTGACGGCCCCAACTTTCAATATCCATTACTGGGCTAATCAAACACTTGAAGAGAAGTTCATACTACACAAGAAAATGTAATCTTTCAAGAAATTAATGACCCAAATGGCTAGTGATTGAAGTCCTTAAGTTCAAGATATTACAAGCAAAATCCAAGAATTTTATGAGTGGACAGAGCAATTGAGCGACCCACAGGAGAGAAGATCAAAGGGACAGACACAAAACACCATGAGGAAAAAAACAAAGATGATAGTATTGGGACGAGGAACAAAAAGTTGGTGGGAAATTGGAACTAGCTGCTTTTTTTATATATACAAATGGAATAAATGATGACAAAATATATATGCACACTTTTTGGGTTTCACCTAAAATAATGACATTAATCCCCTGTAAGAAAGTGCATTACCAATATCACATACCTAACAAACTTACTTATGGAATATAAAAATCTCAACTTTATACGACAAGAAGAAGAGTGGCCTTAATAATGTGTAAGATTTGGGTCATCTTCCACACCCACTTTGTTTCTTGGCTGGAGCTTCTCTAATGGAGTAGAAACTTTTTTTTTGGGAGGGGGGGCGGGG
>JAABOM020000049.1:23449052-23482002 GCA_011800125.2 Solanum clarkiae | reverse complement strand
TTTATGGTAGTGGTAAGGTCTGCGTACATTCTACCCTCCCCAGACCCCACTTGTGGAATTTTACTGGGTATGTTATTATTGTTGTTGTTTATCTCACATTTAATTAAAATGGTATAGAGAGTGCTATTTATTAGCCTTAAATGTGACAGCATTCATGTGCAAATAACTTACGGCAAAGTTTAAAACTTCCATTTGATGAGGTAAATAGTCTTAATCGACAAATATCCTTTAATTGTTTTATTACTTTTTCTGTCCCATATTAATTGAATTTCTAAGATAATACATACAGATTAAAAAATATATTTTAAGAAAAAATTTTAATTAAATTTTCTACTACTATTTCTTTGTTTATTCTTAAGTCATTAGTTAAAAAAGATTTAAAATATGACCAGTAAATTAATAATAGTAGTAGAAGTTAAAGATGCCTCTTGAATTCTAACATTCGTTTTTTCCAACAAGCATACATTAATTTTTTGATTTTACGTAAATTTTAAATTGCTCTATTTTTCTGCTAACTGTTTGTACATGGAATCAAAATTTTCAAATGAAAATTTCAATACAATAGATACTCCTCAAAATTCAATAAAAAAAATTATACTTTAAAACTTTCAAAAAATTTAGAAGGAACCAGAATTCTAATATATTGAAACTAATAAAAATGAATTTTATAAAAATATAAACAACCCTTTATGAAAAAATATAGACTCATAAAGATAATTAAATATGAATCATAAATGACTTTGTAAAGATGTAGTTTAATTTTTTAAAAAAAGTTTAATTTTATTAAAGGGAAGGGTAATATTAAAAAAAATTCAAACATCTATCTTGAAATTTGAACAATTCAAATAATTTAAACACTAAAAAAACTTTAAAAATTCAGTTATATTAAGACAGAGGAAGGAAGTACATTTTACCACCATTAATTATTGTCTTTTTTAAATAATACTTTTCACGTTCTCATGAAAAGGAGGAGAAGAAACATTGAGGAAAAGTCTCGAGATCAAATATCTTTTTCTTAATTTATTTTACTAGGTTTTTTTTCGATCCAAATTTTTTATTTCTATTAGTATCTATTTATATTATATTAAAAGTATAAAGACTTTTAAAAATTATTTTTTCATTATTTTTCTTTAAATTTTTATTTAATTATTTTTATAATATTATCTTTTAAAATATATGAAAGTAAATAATAAAATAAGGACTTGTGGCCATGGAAACGACTCCTAAATATTCCTTATTTAATAAACTTTTACTTTTTCCTTATTTGAATCGAAAAAATACTCTACACCTGCTAAGAAAAATTTTAATTTACCATGACATAAGGACCTTTATAAATAAATAATTTATTATAATTACTTTTGTAATGAATTATTTATCTTTTCATTTTGTACAATATTTGTTACCAGATGAAATACATGCTTCGATCATGCACAAAGCACGTATAACAAAACTAGTCATAAAAAGCACATCTATATTAAAATTAATATCACGTGCACGTCCGAAGCTTTAAAAATTTTATTTGAATATTTTATATTTTACAAGATAAAATAACTCAAGGAGTTGGCTGGGACGGTGACATGAGAATTACAAGAAAGAATGTGGTTATAGTAAAAACAAAGAGTGTAGATCAAACTTATAGAAAAACAAGAATATGCTGAGAATAGACAATCAGGAAAGAGAAGTGATCGGTTATTGTCGGCCCAATATCTACAAAATACAAAATATTTTAACAATTCTACCACTTCTCATTTTTTATGCAATTGAAAAAAAAAATTCTACTACCAAACAAATCTCAATATTCGTCTATGACAAAATTGATTGAAGTAACTTTATATTAGTTTATCGTCAATTCCTATATAAGCTTGTAACTTGTCTTCCTTTTATTTTTTGCATTACATGTTTATAATTCTTGTTAGAAAAATTAATAACACTGTATAAAAATGAACGTCAACTGTCAGTATAAGTTATAGACATCATGCATAACATTGTACAAGATTTGAGATGATTAAATGAAACGAAAGTCGAGAATAATGCATATAACAAATAATGTATGTGTATATAGCTTATTAAAGATGTCTGAATAAACTACATATAGTTTGTCATACATAGCCAACTTATTTTGAATGTTTGAATAACTAAAATCAAACGAAAATTATACCTCAAATCTTTACCCGACTTTTAATTTGAAAATTCTAGACATATTCTTTAGCGATGGCCAGGTTGATAATTTTTGACATTTGATATAATAATGAGCACCACAAATAAAGGAAAGTTGTCATTTTATGGTATGTCACGGATGTTGAAATATGTGAGTGTGAAATGACCATAAAATGGGACCAAATTTGGTTGTTTATATAAATTGTGGACCACAACTTTAGTATCGGAAACTTCAAGAGAGAAAATTGACAAACTAAATTAAAGGAAAGGGGGCTATCAAGTAACCCCTACTATAAAGTACCTATTGCACTTGACAACTTATCATCCTTTTGTTAATTTTCTTTTCCAGTCTTGGGGCGGAGAGCATTAATTATTAAATATATAAATTTGTTCGTATATATATTCCTTGTATTATATTTTATATGATATTATTTTTTTCGTATTAAAAAGAATATTATTTTACTCTAATTGAAAATAATTTAACTTTAAAATCTCGCTTTCAATCTTAATAAAATAATTCTCAGTTATATAAATATCTCAGAATGATTTTAGACGACAACTTCTCTACCTCTATGAGGTAGCGGTAAGATTTGCGTACAATCTACCCTCCCCAGATCCCACCTGTGGGATTTTACTGGGTATGTTGTTGTTGATTTTAGACGATAAATTTCAACAGTCTTCCTTTTATCCTTAATACTAAAGTGTGTCACATAAAATAAGACAGAGGGAGAGTAATATATTCTTTTATTTCAAAATAAATGAATTGTTAGAGTATTGTATACTTTTTGAAAAAAGGATATTAAGATATTCTATTAATTAGATATTATTTATTCTTTTTAACCATTGCCGTTAAAGTTTTTTAAACTCATTATATAGAAAATTTAAATAAAAGATAAAAATAAAAGAAAATTTTAAAATTATTTTTGAAGATCGAATTAAGTTAATTTGAACTATGAAAGATGACTCAATAATTCACTTATTTTTAAATGAAGGAATACTATTATTGTCAATTTTTATATTTATATTAAAAAAATTATAAATTAGGTTATTAAAATAAGTTATAAAATTTATGACAAGTAAATTTTACATTTTGGTTTCATCTTAGTTTTGAAAATTGAAAAGTAGGGACACCAAACCAAACTATAATAACTATATCTTGTCAATTTATTTATAAGTTGAATTTGTCAATATTTGCAAATACCTAACTCTTTGAAATTCCCCTTTACGTATTTGGTGGAACAATTAGTTTTTTCCACGAACAAGAAAAAAAGAAATAATAAAGCCTAAAATGTTGGCTTTTAGAGCCTAAAAATGTTGGCTTTTAGAACCTAAAAAGTTATTAGTAACACTTTGCTTTAAAATGGAGATTGAAGAGATGGGAAATCAATAAAAAGAAAACTTAAGAACTACTCCCTAGTCGATCATATTACTTGTCGATATTTAAAAAAATTTCTCACATTACTTATTTATTTAGAAAATCAAGATAAAATTAATCACTTCTTCTATTTCATAGTAACTTAATTTGTGAGATAATGCACACATATTAAGACATACATTTAAAGACAATAATTTAACCATATTTTTCACTATTGTTCTTATAAATAATTTTGTAAGTAGTGTAGATTAATTTCTAGAAAATAAAAAAAATCATTAAAGAACAAAGTAAGCATGGAAAATATTTCAAACATTTATCTTGAAATTTAAACAATTTTTCTATTTTAAACCATGAATTTTTTAAAAAAATTACTCCCCTTGTCCCTCTTTACTTGATCCCTATATTATTTTGGGATGTCCAACAATATTTGTCCACTTTATGAAATCAAGAGATAATTTTATACTTACTTCCTAATTTACGCTTATCATTAATTATAGTCATTTTCCCATTACATTTTTCAAGACATATTATTTATTATATTCAAAGGTTATTTGGTAAAATTACCCCATCATTTACTACTTCGTAATCTCTGTGTCAAGTCAATAGGTGTCAGGTAAAGTTGGACGGAAGGAGTAAGTTTATATGGAATAGAGGGATTATTATTTTATAGTATGACCATAAACACATTTAGCAGTCATAAGAGTGCATTAGTTGTCTGTATAAGACACATCAAGGTGGTGTATGAAAAGTAATTAAGGGGTAAATCAGTAAAATACTCTTTTTATTTATGTTTTTTTTTTTAATTATTTTAAAAAAGTTGATAACATAAATGGAACCGAGGGATGAGTTAGTTGACTAAAAAATTTTTTAAAAAAAATCAAGGCTTTACATATTTGGTAGTGTTTCTCTCACTTTTTCCATTTATATCTTTTATATAGTGGTGGGGTTTTCTCTTTTCTTTTTTTCTTTTTTTCTTTTTCTCTTTTTCTCTTTGTTGTTGTAGTAGTGTTCCAACTTGCAAGCATAATGTCCCATGCTCCACAAAATTATGTATGATCAAAGAAAAGCGGGAAAATAAGACACAATTTCTGAGAAATAAAAGTTATTATATTTATTTGTGAAGATTAAGATTCAAAATAATAGTAATTAAAATTAAAAAAAAAAGATGTTGAATAAGATTAAGGTAACTATAAACGGCGACTCGACAAATTATAGAGTCGTTAATCTACTTTCTTGGAGTTTGTTCTAACCACCAGCGGCCGGCCATTAGCAGGTTCTAGATATTTTAGGCTAATTAATAATTAGTGGTATTAAACTACTTAAATAAAAATCATTAAAAGTATGATGTCAAACTTTATTAATGGTAAGTATATAACTATGTAACTTTCTAAATATTTTTGGCCTACGAATTTAGGGGCTAATATATAGTTTGTTTGATTAAGTTTTTGACAATAAATAAATATTTTTGAGTAATATCATCAGGAAAATTAAAAAAATAAATTTGACATTATAAGTTATCGTCTCTTGTTTATTGACGTCAACTCGTCCTTGATAAATTCCACTGGGTGTTCACTGTTGGGATGAAACATGAAATAATTCGAAATTTGACATGGTGTGAAACTGATATAAAATAATTAGAGTTATGAAAGGGCAAAGAAAAAAGAAAAAGTTAGTGGACACATTCAGTTGCATGACCAATCCAATCTGCAATTATTGAAAATATTTTATTTTAATATTATATAAGAGAGTTTGAAGATGAGATCAGAGTATCAACATATGATACTGTGGTTTCCACTTCCCAAAGAATGATATATTCCTCCGTTCCATTCGGAACTCTTTAAAAATATCAATAATATATATTAAAATTTTCAATTAAAAATAATATATTTTTAAAAAAATCAACGTGAATGTAGCATCACAAATAAAGAGTCTACACAAATTATTCCTCCGTCCTCTCAATCTATGAGACGCCTTTTAGAATTCAAAATTTTTTAATTATTAGTTATTATAATTTATAATATATTTTGTTATATAAACTTTTGTCCTTATTTAAAATAAATTAAGACAAAAAGATATTATTTTAATATTAAGTATTATGGTGGAATAAAGCTTACGTGGGAGAGTAGCGCCATGGACGGATTAATGTAGTGCTTTCTCTGGGCCACAGAGTTAAAAGGTAAGGTGTCGCAACTTGATTTTGTTTGTGCCAAATAATATTATCCATCACTCAACACCAAATAAATACGTGTAAAGCACATTGTATTTCCCTCCTCATGTGATTTCTTAAAATAATTATGGAGTATTTATTTTAAAATTTTTAACATAATATTTATTTTTTTGTTTTACTAGTTATCATATATTTTTCGTTATTAATGTTTTTTTTTGTTTTTTTTCTCTCTTTTTTTTCATATCTGATTTATTCTGCTTTCTCTCTTTTTTTCATATCTGATTTATTCGCATTTTTTAGACGAGGGTTCCCAAGAAATAATCTTTCTATCACAAGTAGTTATAAGGTCTGCGTACATTCTACCCTTTTCAAACATCACTTCTGAGATTCCCCTAAATATTTTGTTATTTTTGTTATTTTTACTAGTAATCATTTTAAAAACTATAAATATCTCAATTACAGAAGAGGTGAAACAAACAAAGTAAATAATCAATGAACAACGATTAAATTTCCCTTTAAAATATAAATAAGAATAAAATAGTTAAATTATTCCTTATAATTATATTTTTTTTTTAAAAAAAACATGCAATAGAGAAGTACTACATATAATTTAAGCACGATATATAATTTATGTAGTAAGGAATATATATTTGATGAATGCGAGCTTTATTTTATGGTGAGTATAGTATTCCTTCTATCCTATTTTAATTGAATCTGTGAGGTAATGTATAAAGAAAAATATTCAATAATAAAATTTAAACAACACATATTACTCTTTGTGAAGTCATAAATATGTTTGTGTAATTTATCTCTTATAAAATTTAAAACTTCAATAAATGAAAAGACAAATATGAAAAAAATTTAAAACGTTCATCTTGAACTTTGAAAGATTTAACTATTTTGAATCTTAAAAAAATATTAAAAAATTCAAATAATTTGAAACGAAGAGAATATATCTTATTTAGTTTCACTATGAAGAGCGACTCTTGAGAAGTTCAAATTGGCTGCTAAAATCAATAAAACTGCTACGATTTTCATGGAACAAATCAAGTTATTGGAATAAGAGTTTGATTCCATCTCCATAAAGCTTTGCTAAGATCTTAATCAACGTTTATGTGCCTTTTTTCTATAGATTTTTCACACCATCATATTATGTTGAATTACAAATAACAAATAATTATTGAAAATAAATAGTGCTACTATGATTTATTAAACAGATACTTATAAGTACCATTACCAATTATTGAATTGATTTATTATTACTAATAAGGATCAATGATAGTGTACCTGAGAAGGAAAGGGATATTGAAAAAAAAAAAAAAAAGCACATCGATCACTATCAGGGGATTGTAGTGAAGATTGAAAAAAAACAAAGTTGTAGGAAACGTGTAGCATCTTTATTTATTTTTGTATATATCCAAACCATATCTTTCATCATTCTCACTTTTTATAAATCAAGTGGCCTACCAATTTGTCACCCTAATTTTGTGGAAATAAATGCATTTCATGTTTTTTTTTTTTTTTTTATATATTTTGCATTAACATTATCATATTCATTTCTCCCTTGAAAATAATCTCTCTAATTTTATTTTTATTTTTTTGGAGAAAATGGTTAACATTGTTTTAGAGATACTATGGGGATTAAGGCTTGAAACGCTGTTGTAGTTAATGGGATTTGGTAAATGAAAAAATAGTGTTGCATTTGGTAAAATATGAATCTAATTTTGTATATATGGGATTGGGATTCCCCCCCCCCCAACCCAAGAGATGACCCAAAGAAAAAAGGATTAAAGGAAGAGGAATTTTCACATATAACCACTCAAAAATAATTTAATTATGTTTCAAAGTTATAGTCTATGTAATTACATTTGATAACTATAGTTATAGCAATATTTGTATATTTTGGTATACAATTTGCGCAATATTTGTATAGTTCGCCATACAATTCGCAGTTTTTTTATAACGTTTGTATAGTTTGCTATAAAATTCACAGTTTTGGTATACAACAACAACATACCCAGTGAAATTCCACAAGGATAAAATATACACAAACCTTGCCTTTACTTTATAGAGATATACAGTTTTGGTATAATGTTTATATATTTCGCGATACAATTCGTGTACGACATTTATATGATTCGTTATAGAATTTGTAATGTTTGTATAATTCACTATACAATTCTCAATTTTTATATAACCTTTGTATATTTTGTTGTGCAATTCGTGCACAATATTTGTATAATTTTGCTATCCAATTCACAGTGTAGAATTCGCTATACAAACTGTAATGTTTACATATTTGACAAAATTTGCTATACAATTCATTATGCAAATTCAAACTGTAATTATGCAAATATGCAGTAGTTAGCCGTAATTATTTTAAACTATAGTTATGTTAGCTAATTAACTAGTATTCCCTCTGCTCAATTTTATGTGGCAGCCTTTCTTCTTTGGTCCATCCAAAAGAGAATGTCACCTTACTCTATTTGGTAATATTTACCTCTAAAATTTTCTTTTTACTCTTAATGAAATGATTCTCAGCCACACTAATGTTTAAGAATGATTTTAAATCACAAATTTTAAAAATATTTATTTTTTCTTAAATATCGTACCAAATCAAAGAATACCATATAAAATAGTACGAAAGAAATATATGGTTGCTTATCCGCATAATATTTCCTTAAAGGGGTCCAATTGGAGCCTGGGCCATTTCGTTCTCGCACTAGTAAGCCCATTTTCAGTGTATTAATCCCCACTCCATAATCTCCCGCGTTCTCTTATGATATACAAACTTGGATGGGCTCTTTTCTCTTTTATTGATTTCCCTATAAATCAATAGAATCATAATTAAGAAAATTTTAGTAACATAATGATTACCCATTCTTTCATCATCTCCCCCTTTTCAACTAGTATTAGATAAAAGACCAACTATAAATCTCATTAGTTTAGAGCTTAATTTTATATTTTTTATTAAATTTTAAAATTATCGTTCGTGTCAAACAATATATATATTTGATGTATTCATATATATTAGATCTATAAAGTCAAAATTAAATATTTCAAATACACTGTATCCAAATGAATCTTCATGATTTAGGGAACAAACCTTCTAGCTCACGTCTCTCTATTTTTGTTTGTCTCTCTCCCTTCTCTTGCTCGTCTTTCTTCTTCTGTATTTACATTTTAAAATTTAAGTCAACTTTTACTTAATTGTTTATTGAGTTCCCCTTTTTGTAATTTTGTTCGACCCTTTATATGCTGCTCCTTTATTTCATCATAACTTAATTTGTAGTGTAATACATACTATTAAGAAAAATATATTTAAGGACAAAATTTTAATTATTATTTTTTACCATCACCCTTATAAATAATTTTCTAAAATGAAATTTAATTTCTAAAAAATATAAAATTTCATTAAAGAAAAAAAACAAACATAAAAATTATTTCAAACATCTATCTTGAAATTTGAATAATTTTATTATTTTAAACGGTGAAAAAAATTCAAAATATTAAGTGAATATGAAAAGAAGAAGTACAAATTTATACTTCCTATGTGCTAACTTATGTAGCATTTTTAAATTTTTGAGAGTTAAATAACTCAAATTTACACATAAACTTTTAAAATTTGTATATACATACACTACATAAGAAGTACTCTCAATAAATTAAAATAATTGATAATTTAAGACAATGTTTATATTAGAATCCATAAAAATATAATGAGATCAATTAAATTTGAAACTTTGACATATGTTGTTACCGAAATCCTACAAAGTGCCGAAGTCACAGGTTTTCCTCACAGAAATTTCAATGGCAGAGAAGGAAGCTTTGATGAAAAAAGGACCTTCAATGGAATACTCTTCCTTCATTCTTACTTCGTTTTCTTCTCCTATTTTTCTAGCCCTAATTATACTCACAAATCCATTCATTTATTCGAAATTTGTTTTTTCGATAATCTTCCGGAATCCGATTATAATATCGGAGTCCGCCATGGAAGATGACTAAAATACTTGCAAGGCCGGTGTATCACCTCCGTCATTTCCATCAATCGTTGAAGAACCAATCGTATTCGAGTGATGTGCCATGGTGGCGTCAGATTTTTGATCCAAATAGCGATATCGTAAACCGCTGGAACTATGTCTTCCTCCTTACCTGTCTCATCTCTCTTTTCATCGATCCTCTTTACTTCTTCGTCCCTTTCGTCAGCGAAAAGGCCTGTATGTCCACTGATGACGAAGCCGCCAATGTCATTACCGTCTATCGTTCTCTCAACGACGTCTTTTACTTCCTTCACATTATCATAAAGTTCCGTACCGCTTTTGTCGCTCCTAGCTCTAGGGTTTTCGGCCGGGGTGAGCTTGTCACGGATCCCCATGAAATTGCTATGAGATATCTCAAGACTGATTTCATCGTTGATCTTACAGCTGCTCTTCCCCTGCCTCAAGTAACTACATATTTGTTTTGTTGTTAATTCAATATTACTAGTAGCTTTGGTTTTTTAAAATTTGAATTATTAATAATTGCAGATTGTCATTCGGTATGTAATCCCTGCAGCTAAAAGAAATGGATCTGGTCATTCCAAAAGTACTCTTGCCCTTATCGTTCTCATCCAATATGTGCCAAGGTTATTCGTTATTTTCCCCTTAAATCAGCAGATTATCAAAACTACAGGTTTTATTGCTAAAACAGCCTGGGCAGGAGCAGCTTACAATCTCCTTCTTTTCATGTTAGCCAGTCATGTAAACACGCATTCTCTTTCATTTTGTTATAATATATATACCTATTCTAATGCAACATATTTGATGTTGAAGACGGAATCACCTGATTTGATAATTGTGCCTCTGTGTGTAGGTGACGGGAGCTTCCTGGTACGTGGCGTCTATAGGAAGACAGTTCTCTTGCTGGTCAATTGAATGTAAGAAGGAGCGTGATGCAGTTCCACCCTGCATTCTTGATTTTTTAGATTGTAACAGTGCTGAGGATAGTTATGTGCGCGATTACTGGCGAAACAGCACGCAAGTGCTTGCAAAATGTGATGCTAAAGATGACGAAGATTCGGGTTTTAAGTTTGGAATTTTTGCTGCCGCCTTTACTAATGAAGTGGCTTCATCAACATTCCTGGAGAAATATTTATACTGTCTTTGGTGGGGTCTAAGAAATTTGAGGTTTGATTTCTTGACTGCTAATTTACTCCTCCTCAGTTTTGCATATTCAATGGTGTGGTGATTATAATTGATGGTTGGCATCTCAGAGTATTTCCCCTCATGACTGTATCTGCAGGGACACCAGTTTTTTTGATATACTCCATTTTTACAAAATTTATTTGACAGTAAATCAATAAGTAATTTAAGAAATAAAGAACGAAATACTATTCATACATATGCTGAATATAGGTGACATACCAAAAGAAATTCTTAGATCTTTTGGTCTTAATGCCATATTATTCCCATAGTTACAGAGACTAATTAAGAGTAATATGGGAGCATCAGAATTGAAGGCGTTCTATATATTGAAAGGTGTCAATCTTCTTGAAAATGGAACTTGGGAAGAATGTCGTATGAAATGGAACCAAGGAAGTATATTGTTTCACTTTAGCTGCTTTCAGGTACAGTTTATACAGACTGATATAATATGTGTAATCTAGTCTGGCTTTTAAAGGACTCTTTGCTTTAAGATCTGCATCCGAGAATATGCAAGTCAGTCTGTCTGTTTGGTATGCAGTCTCTTATGTTTGGTTAATCCATCATGCAGCTAAAGAATTGGACTAGGATTTCGTAAATATTCACCATTGTCTATCTTGGTTACTTAATTTTTGGCAAACACTTCCACTGCTGTTAATCATAGTAAATGCTAAAGTATGTTCCCCTCTATCTCATAGTGGTCCTCTGAAGAGTTTGTCTTAAACATGTAACTACTACATAAAATGTCACAGACTTTAGTTATTTTGGATTACATAGATGATTTAACGAAAATGAATTTCTTGTTGCCTTTGTTGCTTAGGATACCATCAAATTGTTTGGATCTTTTGCCAGGTAGAAATCTTATATTTGTCTTTTCAAATCTTGCAGTTCATATGCGCAAAATTTGAGTACTAGCACATATATTGGTGAAACCTTATTCAGCATTTTCATATGTGTCATCGGTTTAGTTCTATTTGCACAGCTAATTGGAAACATGCAGGTAAGATTTTGAGGATAATATTTATCAATATGGATGATTCTTATCATCTAGTGCAGTTATGCAAATTGATTTCATCATGATTAATATACATGAATAATTACCTATACACGTTATGTCAGACACCTTCAAGTTGTCGTAATTATTCACCCCTAGAACAATGTTAAGTATGATAACACTGTTGATAAGACTTTGTTAATTTGTGATAGTTGATTTACATAATTTTGTGGTAAAACTTTCATTATTTTTCAAGTTAATATGCCTGCTATGTGCCATTACTCTAGATATGTTCCAGAAAATCTCAAATTATAAGCTGCATTGGGATTAAAAGTATAATCATTATCAACATTTTCTCTGGGTTGAGTTGGATACTGCTTTCAAATTGTGCTTAGATTAGTCGGTGATTGTTATGGTTTTTCAAAAATTTGAGTCATCATTTTTCATTTGTTTCATCTGGTATAGGGCAGACTTCTTTGTCCTTGATATACTTCTGAGTTTCTGCCTTTTCCAGACTTATCTGGCATCTATGACCGTAAAAATTGAGGAATGGAGAGTTAGAAAAAGAGATATAGAAGAATGGATGAGGCACCGCCAGTTGCCTGAAGACTTGCAAGAACGTGTTCGCCGTTTTGATCAATGTAAATGGCTTGCAACAAGAGGAGTTAAAGAAGAAGAGATCTTGCAATCTTTGCCTTTGGATCTTCGTCGTCAAATCCAAAGACACCTATGCCTTAACCTAGTTCGACGAGTATGTCTTTCTGGCATTACATATATCATTGTTTTAGTTGGCTTGTGCATTATATATTGTACTATCATCACATATTGATTTTCTGCTTGTGACTTGATGGGTTGGAGATACCTCAAGCAGAAACTCTGTCCACTGGTTCCCAGGAAATCCTTTGTTCCTAAATTTGCATAGCTATCTTGATATAAATAGTACATACCGACTTTCGCATAGCTTAACAAATTTGCAAATACCATGATTTTATGTACCTTGTTAACACTGGGAAATGAGAGACACTCATTGTTCATGGCTTATGACATTTGCACCAGCTCTTGTTGATGTCTGATGCTAGAAGTATTTCCTATCGAAGTTGCCCTTGTCATAGTGATCTTTAGTTATACGGCATGGCCTGATGAATAATATATGGTTTTTGTTATTGTTTCACTTCTCTTGGAATTAAAATACTTTCAGGCGGCAAACATAAAGGAAAAGAACTGCAGACACAAATATTTGGCCACTAGTTGAACAAAAATGAAGGACTTGAGCAAAAGAAATGCATTAGTAAATGTTGTATTAGTGAATGAATAAATAAAATAGTTCCATATTTTCAGTCATCAAGTTAAGCTTTGACTTGTGATGCACCTTTACATTTTGTATTTGCATTAGCCACATATTTAGACATTTATTTTTACTCTGTGAACACCTAAGCTCATCCACTTTTGTTTGCTAAGCTTTAGAGATCCCAAAATCTCCTGACTACGCAGGTTCCATTTTTTGAGCAAATGGATGACCAGCTGCTTGATGCAATATGTGAACGTTTAGTGTCGTCCCTGAGCATAATGGGTACCTATATTGTTCTAGAAGGTGATCCAGTGAACGAGATGCTCTTTATAATCAGGGGACAACTAGAGAGCTCCACGACAAATGGAGGAAGATCTGGATTCTTCAATTCGATCACCCTTGGACCTAATGACTTCTGTGGTGAAGAATTACTGACTTGGGCCTTACTGCCCAACACAACGCAGTTGCCTTCTTCAACCCGAACTGTGAGAACACTTACTGAAGTTGAAGCATTTGCACTTCGAGCTGAAGATCTGAAATTTTTTGCAGTTCAATTTAAACGTCTTCACAGCATGAAGCTACAGCATGCATTTAGGTACTACTCTCATCAATGGAGAACATGGGGTGCCTGCTATATACAGGCTGCATGGAGAAGGTATAGGAAGAAAAAGATGGAACATGAGTTGCTTCAACAAGAGAGCTATTATTATATGCAAGATCCTAACGGCGAGGATAACTACGATGAGCAAAGTTTGGACGATGCTGGTCCTGAGCAACCATTAATAGACAGTGCTTCTCGTGGTCCTCAACAACTTGGAGCTACAATTTTGGCCAAAAGATTTGCTATGAATACGAGAAGAGGAATAGAACAGAAGATGGCTGATTCTTCTTCCAGCTTAAAAATGCCCACGTTGTTTAAGCCAGATGAGCCTGATTTTTCTGCAGAATGAAGGCGACAGTATATTAATTAGTTAGAACACCCTGCATTACTGAAAGGTACTAGTGAGTAATGACAAAGCTAGTGCCCTTTTTTTAATCTTCTTGTAAATTTCAGGAGCAATAGACCTTTTGACAATTTTGATTACAACATTATTCCTTTTTCAATCTTGTGAAATATAAACTTCTTTTCCAGTTGATTGTGCCTAGAAATTCAAATCTGTTTTATGTGACTAGTTCACTTCTGAAAAAGGATCAGCATTTTCCTCTCACAAAGCACAGATTAGCTGGAACATGGCGGGCAAAATAAAAAGAAGAAAAGAAAAAAGTGATAAATCAGTCAATTTTTCCATTTCTAGGGATCAGGAAAGGAATAGTGGAATGGAACACAGAGAAGAAAACTTCAAGGAAAAGGGATAAGCTTTGGGGCTAGTTGATGACAGTTGGACACACTACCTCTGCATTTTTTCTCAACTGATAACAGCAGCAATTCTGTTTTCATCGCAGATCGAAAAATTACACTCTATAGTGTAATTTTTTTTAATGTATGTATATTATTTGCAATGTTCTTAGCCATTTCCTTCTCTTGCCTCCAGTTGCATGGCTATGGCTGCTCGACGGAGTTTTTCTCTGCTTTCTTCCTCCTCTCTTCGCTCTTCAAGTATATACAATAGTTACCTTTGTTTATGTACAAAATAATGGAGTAATTTAGATGCATCTTAATTACTATTCCTTCTATCTGATTCTAGACTCTCTTGCTTATATATACCGATGGTGTAAATAATTTGGACTCTTACAAAATTTAATCAGTTGTAACAAGTTATCGATTTGTCTTATTTTCCAGATGACTCAGTTATAACGGGTTGATAGTATAGAGTAGACCTGTGAGGTATTTGACAAAGTTTTGAAGGGAAATAAATTTATATTGCTTCTAGTTATAATATACCAAAAGTACACTTTCAGATTCTTAGGTTTTGCAATTTCAATCTGAAGGTAGATACTCAGAGTACTGGAGAAATGGAATCAGAAGGTTTTGTAGCAGCGCTATGGTGCATGAAGAGCCAATCACTCCACCTGTTGAGGTTAAATGTAATCAGCTTCTCATTAATGGACAGTTTGTTGATGCTGCCTCAGGTTTTGACCTAAAATCTTTCATTTTATTATCTTATTCTATAAATATAAAGAGTAATATGGAGAATACTGTGTCTTCAGGAAAGACATTTCCTACATTTGACCCTAGAACAGGGGAAGCCATTACGACTGTTGCGGAGGCTGACACTGAAGATGTCAACCGTGCGGTCTCTGCTGCCCGTAAAGCATTTGATGAAGGTCCATGGCCTAAAATGACTGCTTATGTAAGCGTACATATAGTAACTGAGGCTTCTTACCTTTCCATACCCTCTTCCTTAGTCTCAACAGTGTAAGGCGAATTCAGAATTTAAACTTAATGTGTTCAACCTTTTTAAGTTCTTATCATTGAACACATTGATCTATTGAGTCAATGTGTTTATATTTTAATATTTGCTCTCACTTTAGTACTTATCACATATATATTTTTGTCCTATATCGTATGGTCCATTCCACCTCGTCCAAAGTAAATTTCTCAGGAAGTCGTTTTCTTTGTCGAAGAAAATTGGAACCAAGAAGAAAAACAACTTTTCTGAGATAATAACTATTAGTTGAGTCATATGAGAAACCAATCCGCCTCTGTGGAAAAGTGCTGCTTGTTTGCAGCCTTGTCTTACTTAAGCATGAACCATAATGTGCTCACTTAACCAATTTTTTCCAGGAAAGATCGTGTATAATGTTGCGGTTTGCTGATTTGCTTGAGAAGCACAGTGATGAAATTGCAGCACTTGAGACTTGGGATAATGGAAAGCCTTACGGACAAGCTGCGAATGAAGAAATACCGATGCTCATTCGTCTTTTCAGATACTATGCTGGTTAAGAAAATAAAAAAAAATGACATTATATGTCCTGTTGACAGTTTAATAGTCACTTGTTGTATATCCAGTGACGTTCTAATGTTTGCCAGATCATCCTGAATGCTTTTCTAAGTATTTCTGCTTACATTCTTTTTCAGGTTGGGCTGATAAAATTCACGGTCTTACAGCTCCTGCTGACAGTTTGCACCATGTTCAGGTCCTGCATGAGCCAATTGGTGTTGCTGGGCAGATAATACCCTGGAATTTTCCGCTATTAACGTTCGCTTGGAAAGTTGGCCCCGCTCTTGCTTGTGGCAACACTATTGTACTAAAACCTGCAGAACAGACGCCACTCTTTGCATTGTATGTGTCAAAGTTATTCCATGAGGTATTTACCCGAGAGTAACTGTACTTCTCGTCCGCATGGGTCATGTCACAGATTTCTAATGAGTACTCATTTGTACTTGTCATGTAGTTCTTTCTAATATGTTGTTTACGGATCAGTATTTTCAAATATACAGGTGGAAATTTTTCTACAGTTATTGCAGCTCAACTTGAAGATTTCTCCATCGATAAAAGATGATAGCCCGTAATTTGTGTTTCACTCCATCTGACAGGTTGGATTTCCCCCTGGAGTCTTAAATGTCATTCCTGGATCCAGTAATGCAGGTGCAGAAGTTGCCAGTCATATGGATGTCGATGAGGTATTTTCTGACTCTCGGTTTTAGTTCCTGATATTACGGAAAGGACCTTATGACCTATAATATACAACTATTAGCAGATTTCTGAATAGGAATCTGAGGAATAAATGGCTTATGTTTCTTCTGATAAACCTACATGACAAATTCCAAGGCAGTTTTGATATCACATCTGAAATGTTGGATTATATAAAGGAGTGGCAGAACATGGTATTTCAATTTCAGCATATCTCAAGGTAACAATGAAGTTATCCACTCACTACTTCCGCTCCCTCCTCCACCCCAAAGAAGATTAAAAAAGAAGGAAAAGAACCTCGTTATGGCTTCCGTCCAGATTTAGGAAAATGAAGAAAATTACTATATCTTTTTCTTCGAACTCCCTCTTTAAAAGTCATACAACATAAAGAGGTTATGCATCCTGATATCATTTCAACTTCTGTATTTCATGCTCTCTTTTATTGATACAGCTGTTTATGAGTGAATATTCTGGAATAGGTTAGGGAGATTGAAGTAGCACTGATACCGTCTTTGTTTTCATATAGATTTAAGCAGCTTGGTCCTCAACATTACTTCTTGCATCTTTCCCTGTATACTATGTCTTCATTGGTAACTTTTTCATTTTTCTGTGATGCTTATATTGCAATGTGTCTCTACATCACCCATTTTGGTGTCTGCAGCTTTCTTTTACAGGGTCCACGGAAACTGGTAAAGCTGTGCTAGGTGCAGCTGCAAAGAGCAACCTGAAACCAGTGACATTGGAGCTCGGAGGAAAATCTCCTTTCATCATTTGTGAAGATGCAGATGTTGATAAAGCTGTTGAGTTGGCTCATTCTGCAGTTTTCTTTAATCAGGTAGGAAAGTTCCATCCTCGAAAAATTGCAACCTTTGGTGCTTGCTCCAGAATGAAACAATTTTCACAAATATCTGCAGGGACAATGTTGTTGTGCTGGATCTCGGACATTTGTACATGAAAGGGTGTATGATGAATTCGTGGAGAAAGCCAAGGCCCGTGCTTTAAAACGTATAGTTGGAGACCCTTTCAAGAAGGGAGTTGAACAAGGTCCTCAGGTACTTCTCTTCTTGTATCTCTGTCATGGATAAGAAAAAAAGGGAATAGTTAAATAATATATCTTTACCAATTTGGATGTAGGCATAGCCAAGTTTTCTGGCAATGGTACCTTTATTATGTCCTTTTCAGCATCTTACACAAACTTAAATCATGACGTGCCAGCAAAGGAAAATAATAATCGCGGACTTGCATTTACATTTCTGAAGTAGTTGTAACATGACTTTTTTTGTGTATCAATACATTGATACTGAGCAATTCGAGAAGATCCTTAAGTACATAAAGTCTGGTACTGAAAGCGGGGCTACTCTCGAGTCTGGAGGGGAAAAATTGGGTTCCAAGGGATTCTATGTCCAACCTACCGTCTTCTCAAATGTCCAGGTATAGCTACCATTGTCCATAAAATATATCCATACCTCAGGTGAAAAAGACGAACATCACAGTGATGTTATCTAATGGTCGTTTAAAATTAATTTTCAACTATTTAGGATGACATGCTGATTGCCAAAGATGAGATATTTGGACCAGTGCAGTCCCTCTTGAAATTCAAGTGAGATTACATTTCATCATTACTTTTTCTAGCTGTGCTTGTATTCCGCTTATTTATTTCTGAACCTGGCCTTGAAACAAGCAGGGATGTTGAAGAGGTTATTCAAAGGGAAAACTCATCACATTATGGGTTGGCGGCTGGTGTTTTTACCCAGAATATAGATGCAGCCAACACAATATCTCGAGCCCTTAGAGTAGGGACAGTGTGGGTTAACTGCTTTAACATCTTTGACGCTGCCATTCCTTTTGGTGGTTATAAGATGAGTGGACATGGAAGAGAAAAGGGAGTATACAGCCTACGTAACTACTTGCAAGTCAAAGCTATTGTTACCCCTCTGAAGAATCCAGCATGGCTATAGTTCTTTCCCCCTGCTTTGTGATGCTTTTGAGATATCATGCAACACATCGATCTTGTTTTTTTGAGGTCACTTGTATATTTTGTAGATAAGACCAAAATGCTGTCTTGTTTTCGTGGGATCGTTTGTTAACCTTTTTTGATCTGATACTAAATAGAATCTTGTTTGTCTGAGAAAGTATTTCTGTAGCTCTTCTGCAAAATAGAATCTTGTTTTGATGTTTTCTGAGAACGCAATGAATTGATATATTTTAAATGTATCTGAATACATACAAAAGAAAGGACATCACTCTCCACACGCCACAATTTAGCACCAATTCAGTCCCAGAGTCATCATCCTAAGTCCAGGATTGAACATCTGGTGCTTGGAAATGTGGTTCTTTGGTTAAACCATGAACAAAGATGAGTCTATAAGTCTATATATGCTGCTAGTCACTATCAACTAATTAGAATTATCGATTTCTTATCTCGTTCGCTCATCTCCAGAAACTGTTCCACTGAACTGCTCATTCTGCACATTTGCGGCAACATTCCCACCGCTTTCACTGCATCCGCTGCTTTCTCCTGGAGATAATGAACCGCCCCGCAGAATTTCAATGCTTGCTCTGCAGATTGGACAAAAGAGGGAGTTCAAGAGCCACAAGTCTATGCATTCGGCATGAAAACTGTGGTTGCATTGAGGCAGAATCCTGCACTTATCGCCCACCTTGAAATTGTCCAAACAAATTGCGCACTCAGCTGGAGTACTAATTTCCTTCTCTCTGGCTTGGAAAACAAAGCAAGGAAGCTGCTCTATATCCACCCGGGACATGCTGTTGCTCCCTCTCTGAGCCATATTAATGTTACTTGGTCTTCTGTTGAACTCTCTCAACACTACACAGATATGAATCAGAACTAGAACTACGACTAAAACAAGTAGTAATATCACTGAAAGCACCATTGCCAGAATTATAACACGCGTGGCACTGCGCAGTTGATGGATCTTCATTGTAAGTTAAATCCTTTTGAAAAACTCATGATGTAAGGAGGAAGTGAAGATGAGAGATTACTTGCACATTGAAAATTACTTAATTATTATTTTTTTTAAAAGAATTGAGATGAACTGTTATATAATATAAAAATATATATTAGACCTATCAATTAAAAGAATTTCGGACGGCATAGGTAGTTGACCCGTAACATGTGTTGATGAAGGTACACAAAAGACGAAGTCCAAACGTTTATCTTCCAATCATTTCTTTTGAATTTTGTATGACGCACTTGGCCAAATTAAAGATCCTCAGGAAAAAATTCTTTTTGAATTGTTTATTGTTGGCCGGGGTTGTAGTCATGAATAAATATCCTAACATTTGTTCAAATCTCAGAATAGTAGCTGGCCGTCACACAGTGGATGATCCCTTTTCATAGAGAATAGGAAGTTCACAAGTAAAGATTTATACATCATGAAATTTAAAGGAAAAAAAACTGAAGAACGTGGACAAAGAAAATATTCAAATCTATCAGTGGGAATGATTCAACACGAGATGATGGATAAGAGATCACCACACAATCATAAAGAAGGAAGCGTGTCCCAAAAAAATTTTAACAGGAAAACACAATCATAAAGAAGGAAGCGTGTCCCAAAAAAATTTTAACAGGAAAACTAAAATATCATGGCAAACACAATGTCAAGTTCGCCAATATGAACAACTTCCTTGGACTTCACAATACTGGAATTTACTTTTCAACCATTAATCTACCACAGGAAACAGTGAACGGGCACAATTACATGTATACTGCAAAGGAAGCATTCATGAATGAGTTTTAAGTATAATGCATATGTGATCTAAACCATATCAAGACACTATAAGATCTATAGCTCTATATATGGTCTAACTGCCTCGCAAACACCTCAAACCTTTCATGGTATATACAGGTATAATAAACCAAACCAAAAAATGGGGAAGGACAAAGGTGAACTGGAGCTCATCGCTTACACAAATACTATGAACCTAAAACAATACCCTCCCTAGTGAGATTGGTTACACGAAGAACTGCTTGTGCACTCAAAGGCGAGAGATTTGATTGACAGAAATGCTCCCAGGAAATTGTTTCTGGGTCCTCACTCACTGCTGGTGGGGGGTTAACATTGAGTGCTTTTTCATAGATATTTTGCAGTTCTAACAGCAGTGTACGAGCAGCCTCCCTTGACTCAGGAAGCTGGTCACTCAGCTGGGATGCAGCTATTCGGATGAAGTTCTCAATTCCATATGCTTTGATTCCTTCTACCCCCTGTAAAACATGCAACTCTGTTATTAAAGACCAGATCTAGTAGTAAAAAAGAAATTAGGCAAACGCCTAGAAAACAAAAACTAAGAACAAGACAGTTTATTCCTCTTACATATTTCAGCGATAAAATGTTTGATCATACATGAAAAGGACACGAATGTCTGATAAAATGTTTCCCGTGCTGACGGTCCACTAAGATGTAATCTTTCTTGTTTTCATTCAACAAGAACAAATACGTATCACTGAATAATAAACAAGCCACCACAAGGGAATTTACTAATGAAAGCGGCTAATTATAGCATTGTGAACAAACCTATTGGAGAAACCATGTAAAATTTCCTTTGGCAATATTTAACTATAACCAATATACTCAAATGACAGACAAATCATTACCTAGTCATTCCCTTAAACCAATACAGTATTAGTAAGAAAACTCTCAAAAAGTGTTTCCTACTTAAACTGAGTTTGTATCAAGATATTGTCAATAAAACATAGCCGAGGCAAATGATCTTAGTCAGCAAATAAACAAACAAACTGGGTAAATAATGAATTGCAGGAGAAAATTGTAAGAAATGAAAATAGTAATAATTGAAGTAAAACATGTCAGGGTGCATACGGAAGAGATTTTAGAACTTGGAACTCTCACCAGACGTGGAACACTTCGAGAAAAGCAGCTTGAAGCTTTTGCTCGAATTCGAGGATTTCTGTGTTTCAGATTTGGTTGCAACTTCGGTAACAACAGTGATGGAGAAACCCATGTAGTCATAGCTATTAGAGCTTTCTCAGCTGCCTCGCATACAAATCGCTTGTCTTGTGAAGATTTCAGAAGAAGTTGTACAAGCTAAGCAAGGACAGAGTCACGTGTGCAAGGTAAAATTATGAGAAAATATATTGCCACGGCATTCACAAGTCATAAAAGAGACAAAAACTACAGTTACCAGTGGATCCATCAAGTCAACTATGCTGTCACTGTAAGCTTTAAAAATGTCAGCTGATGCCATAAGAGCAGTCTTACAAACAGCACTTCTTGGATTTTTCAAAGATTTCACAACAAGGGGGATCACAGTTGCCCTGATCATTTTAAGTAGCAAACATAAGTAGACTGGAAAAACAAAAGGAGAGCATAAAAAACATGTCTAAACAAGCTAGAACATCATGATCAAACATCTTCCAAATTATATCCTAGGTGACAAAAACTTACAACATATCAGCCATTGCTTCTTTGTGAAATAGAGATAGACGCCGAACATCATTGAGTGCCTCACATACTAAAACCCAGTCCTTGGAGTCTAGACCAGTCAACAGTGTCTATAAATGAAACAGGACGCAAAGACATTGAAAATAGAGTTTTGTAACCAATATAAAGAAGGTAAACAAATATACAACAAACTGCAATGGAACATCAAACTATATCAGGAATCATTACCTTAAGGCTAGTGTCAACATCTTCTACATCATTTAAATTCTCAGATTCTATGTACTCCACTTCTGAATTTCCCACCTCTACCCCAGTATTCACCTCACTGTCTCCATTAAGGCCAGGTCCAACCAGTAAGGCAGGCTTTCCTCTTTCCTTATCTTTTGAACTTTTATCAACACTCTCAACAGCTATCACCGGAACACTCCCATTACTGGGGGTCTCCTTATTCTTCCCAGCTTCAGGTAGTGCAATAAGATCACTAGCAGCTTCCTCAGACATCATATAAGGATTAGATTCTGAAATATGAGTAGTGTAGAGGGTTACTATGAGACACATCAGCAATGCATTTAAAAAATCATTTCTCATGGAATAGAGAGGAGAAAGCAACATAATAAACAGAAACGTGAACTCTGGAGAATAGGAGAAAGCAACATAATAAACATATATTTGAACTCTGGGGATTTCAGAACTAAGTTTTGGACCTCAACTATGATTTCTCATATTTGTGGCTATTCCAGTAATTTTTTTTTCCAAGGTCCCTTGACTAATTTCGCATATCAAGACATTGTGCTTCTGTTAAAGTTTTTGTTTACAATAGATGGAAGATATTCTCAATCATCTCACAAGGCTTCAATGAGGATTGAAAATTTTCACAGTGGAATAGTATGCTCAAGGCAATACGGCTGCTAAAGCTTCTATTCAAGATTTGATGTTGAAATAAAAACCCATCTAAGTTTCCCAAAGGAGATAGTTGAATAGTTTAGGCATAGAAGTATCAACCTGAAGATTCCAGGTTCAAACTAACAGCTATAACACCTGGAATTCGCCGATTTGTTTTTACTATAGAAGGTGAACCATTGGCATAGTCAAGGTGCCTAAGCTGACATGACACCACAATCATCAATAAATAAAGAAAGAAAAAAAAAGACAAACTAAGTTGTCCGTGTTTCTGAATCTTCATGTGTGTATTCACTACTTCATTAAAATAACCCAAAGGGATTTCTCACATGTCCAACTATAAGCAAAAGTGCTAAGAGTTGAAAAGACCTGTGAAATGCCTTAGGGACTAAAACTGCAAGGAATTATGGCCAAACTCCAAAATTGCAAGACAACCTATAGCCGAAGAACCCAAAAAGTCTCTTTTACATTTTTTTTTTTGGGGGGGGGGGGGGGGGGCTTTGTGAACTTCAATAGTAGGCTCTGACCTAAGCATAAGAACTTGAGAAAATTAAGAACAAAAGCTTGTTTCTTTTTCTTTCCCTATAATTTAATTGAAGCCGCAGCCCTATCTATTTATTCATTCGACCCAACTTTATTTTGTTCTGTTCCAAGAATTTGAATATGGTTTTATACCCATCTAGGAACAATGAAATATTTTCAGAACTTTCCGTTGATACGACATGTTATTTTTACCATTCATTCCCTTTCAGGATCAGTCGCAGTCTTCCATCATGGAAAACTTAACAAGATCTTTACAGAAAAGATATAAATAATATATTATCACGTCTCTTTATTAATCATGTAGATATTGGTGAACACCTGGAAATAGATAGTAGTAACAACATAAAAATTTCCTTTGAATAATACCTCGAGTATCAGACTCTCCATGGCCTTTGTAAATCTATAAAAGGTGACTGTGTTTCATTAAAACTACAGTACAGATTTTTTCAATATCAATACAACCATGCAATTAGAATAACCAATGTTTTGCAAATGAACTACAGGGATTCACATAATCAAGTAAATGATGTAGCATTAGCAGGAGAAATGGAAAGAGAACACAGTAATCTAATGCCTTTGAGAAGGAAAAAACAAGTAACTTAGTGATCTAATGTTTCTGAATGAAGAATATAAGTTTTTATTTGATGAACTTTTAACACTGAAGGTTTGATAACATTACGTCAATTTGAATTGGTGGCATTGGGTGTGAAAATCGTTCAGCCAGCAAATTAAGTAGAGTAGATTTTGCCAATGTACAACTGGCGCAACTTTTTACTCAAATCATGCTGCAAAAACCTTTATAGGAAAAGACAAAAAACACTTCAATAAGAGTGAAACCCTAAGTTATGCCCAAATGACATAGTTAGCAACAAAACACTTCGAATCACTATTCCAACAATGATTAGAGACATCAAACTCCATGAATGCTTTTTCAATGTTCATCAACGGAAAATTCCTCGTAATGATATCAGTAACGGCAAAGAAATCGCATCTACACTGCAGGATCAGGAGAATCAACTACAACAAGCACTAGCTACAAGACAAAACAATCCAAAAATAAGTTAAAGCAGAATAGCAAAGATCTCAGAGAGAAGAACATCCGCAGATCGCATTTAGCAACTACAAAGCAGAGTACAATCAACAAACCTATACACTTCGATTACTCCAGCAACGATTCACAAAAATGCAATGTTTAAGGGCTTCAGTAACTCGAATGTAACAATACTACCTTCACATACATATAAAACAGTAAATAAACAGAGAAGGGAAGATTGACGATACCAGAAAAACTATGCGGTGACGTGATCCGGTAAAGCAGCAAATCAAAATGATTTTGAACTTTCCTCTTCAGATAGAAGCAGATTCTAACCTACTAAACAATGGGGAATTTGATGTGTATAGTGAGTGAAAAGAGTAGTAGACAGAGAGAGTAGAAAGAGGAAAGAGATATTTGTAACCGGCGAGAACAGCAGTATGAGACGGCGCTATTTGATACTCAACTTGGGCCGGCAGCACGGGAAATGTACATGTGACCGCGGAGCAGAGGGAGTCCAACGACATAAATTCGAGATTTTCGCCTTGACGAAATTACCCCTGCATTTGTCATAATTACCGACATTTATTTTTCCTCTCATTTTAATTTTCGTTTTAGCTCTTTTCATGCCTATTAAAAGGTAAAATAGATCGAAGTTAATTTTCTCTCTTCCAACTTAGCGAGTTTTATTTAGCACATTCTTAGTTTTATGCTGGCTTAGTTACTCTTTTGAATTTGGTAATTTGATAGTCTTAATTTTTTTAAATATTGATGCGATAAAATGTGTGTGTACAATAAATTTTAAAAATATAGAAAAAATAAATTAATTATAAATAAAATCTAAAGAAACAATAATATAATTGATAAAACAATATAAGTTCAATTTTATTCCTCCTTAATTCTTCCCTCTTAAGATCTCTTCGTCTTTTGAAGATTATATATAGTAGTGTATCTCTTTAATTAGGATGATATGATTCTCCTTGAGATTTATTTGATATTCCTTGATCTTTGTAAATATTTCATGAATTTACGAAATATTTGAGATATCTCTTTCAGAAATATAATACTGTCTATATAAATATGACTTGGAGTTTCGGATGAAGTAGCCTAAAATAATTCTAAATGAAATTAAATTCGACTAGACAATAATTGAATGTCTACGGTACGAATACATTCAATTTTAGGTGCGTGAAAGGGAAGAAAAACCAAAAACTCAGCTTCCAATTGTAGTATTTTCCAACTACTAATTATCAAGTAATTAATATAATAATCTTTTGTTCTAATTGTATTTCTCTTTATTTTTTCTTAATAAATCTAAGTTTAGATAGACACTGATTTGACTAATTTAAAATGTCCCAATCTATTGTGCATACAAAAGATAATTTTTGAAATAATAATTATTATTTGAGCTAATTTTTTGAACTAAAACAACAGTAAATAGCAATATTATATATCCAGCTTCTTATGAAAGTTGAGACTTCATTTTGAACTGACCTTTCAACAGAAGAAAAGCAATTTTTGAATTTGGTGCCACATCATTTGAGTAGGACTGTTCCTCCGCTAATTAATTTGCTGTTAATGCATTTAACCAAAATTAGGAAAGACTTTAATTAGACGATAATGCTCGTACGATTCGAATTGTAGGTCTTGTTAATCAATAGCAAAAATAAAATTAATTACGTGATAAATATGATTAACCGTTGAAAAGGCAAGGAATCAAAATTTGGGTGGATTGCCAAAATTATATTTTATCTTTTGGGCTTGTGGACTTCAACGGCATAATCTTGATAGTTGAGATCCACAAATAATAATTATCTACTTTTCTTTTTTCTTATTGTTATAATGAAGTATAATATATATATTATATAATATTTGTACTTTTTTTTTGTTTTTTCTCTGATCCACAAATGTTAATTATATAGTAGCAACGGATATTATAGTACTAAATATGACAACCGTTACACTTACGGAGTCAAATTTTGGCCTCAATACTAATATTTATCATATTTCTGATCTTGATTGTTGAGATCCACAAACTAATAGGTACTTTTTTCTTTGCTTTATGTTGTATGAGATTAAGTCAATTTTTGTTGTAGCTTTAAAGGCCTTCCTTATTTGCAAACTAATACATTACTAATGTCATGAATCATGATTTCTTTAACCAATAATTTGGTGCTGTTCATTTGATGATTTCCTTGTGTTGGACTCTAGAAGGGGATTTATCGTGTTACATTAGACTGTTATTTATTATGATTTCCTTGTGTTAGAATCTATAAGTTGGAGATTTATCATGTTAAATTAGATTGTAATTTATTGTATTAGCGGTATATTATACCAATAGATTATAACTGCTCTAATATGTTATTTGTTGTAAATACTTCTTTATTAGCAAAAAAGAAAAATATATAGAACTTGTGTATGGTTTTGAAGCAATGATTAAACTTGTCTTTGTATGACTATCAAGACATGAAAGTAGGTTGTCTACGTCAAATCGTCTGTGACTCAGAATTTCAGCTATAATGGCTTGCTGGCTTTTTAATTCTGAATCGATAATGCAAGAGACATAACATTGAAGATGTGACCATATTGGATATGAATGATGACCCATCCCATCTGTTTTTTGTTCTTTAAAATGTATGATGATTGAAGAAAAAATGTGAGTCAGCACACAAGTTCACCACATGGGATGCCTCACTGGCCACTGCCAGCAAATGGTGCATTGAGTTGGTCACTCATCAAATAAGGACAAGAAAGCACACACTCTATTCAGTATTCCATATCTAGTCTATTTGTAGTACACACGTTGTACATATTTTCTCACATGGTACATATTAGCGTTGCACATGGACACTGCTGCAATAGTTGATAATCACATCAGTTTGCTTCCTTTGTTTTGGAACATTGTCATATCCTTCAATGGCACAACAAACATTCATGTATGGCATTGAAGGAGAGGAAGACCATACATATTATTTTTTCAGATTTTCTATTTTAAGAGCCCACTGCTACTGAAAACTTTGATTATGTCATCTAAAAGCTTAACATGTTAGGAAAATCATATACTTAGTTGACTCTTCAACAAGTATGTGATGAAGTATCACTCCCACGACAATGGTGCAGATGCGGAATGGATCTACTGTGGTACATTAAATAAAAAAACAAAATGACATGGGCTCTAAGGTCTAAATTTGTGCTTCTGTTGCATCCATATTTAATAGTATCCGTCAGTTTCAATATGTATCTCTTAAACAGCTTTAAAAAGAGTGTTTGTTTTGACAGCTTTTTAAATTTAAATTTTTTAGAGGACATTTTAAGACTACAAATTTTAAAAAAATATTTTGGTGTGGCCAACATATTTTTTAGTTTATAAATAAAAAATTGAAAAATTCCTTTTACTTTCTTAAATTTTATATAAAATTAGACAAGCAATCTGAAACGGAGGGAATTATTATTTGGTGATACTGTAGTATAATAGCAAAACATTGATTTAAACAGCAACTGTAGGTAACATGGAAATGCTGATACTCCTTACCAATTACTAGTATATGAACTCTGAAATTCGATCAAGCTCGTAATTGGAGCATATAGTTGAAATACTAGATGTGAAATATATAAAGAAACATGAAGAATCAGTATTAAAGCTAGAAATCAAAAGATACAAAAGCATATTAATAGATGTTTAATTATAAGTACAAATTACAACACTTATTTCATCGTACAAAGCGCGAGTAGATAATAAAAACTGTAATACATATATATTCTAGAACTGAATTACGACCAGAACCATCCAAGAGGCTCTTCTCCTTCTTCATGGTGCTGCTCCTCAGCCGCCACAAAGACATTAGAGAAGTAGCCATGGCAGCTGCCATCATCACTACCATCATCTTCCTCTGATTGTAAACCATCCACAGGTGGAGGAATATTGCATCCTCCAGGCCCTGGATACTCCTCATGATCAGTGTGAAAATATGAGTCCCCACTGTCCACCAGCTGTGGACTATGCTCATCTACCACCGCGCTCCCACCACTGCCACTGCTCAGCCGGTCCTCAGCCTTCACCTTCACTTGAAGGGTTGTCATAGCATCAACCTCCAAGGCCTCAGTTTTTTCACTTTCCCCTGCTGCTCCAACCACTTTACCCTGCAACTTCTCCATCAATGAAACGACCTACATTTTTTCCCAATTAACAAAATTGTTTAATTAGCTTCTACATGTCGATAATTTGTGTATGAGAACTTGCACACTATCATGTCACTAAAAAAATAATTACATGTCACATTTTCAAATAGTGGAATTAGTAACCTCGAATACAAGTCAGCTTACCTGCTATACAATAAGTTTATTAAGAAATTGTACCGTATATACCTACTACAAGGTATTATGAATTGTTAATTCAAAGAACTTAGCTCTATACGAGTGCAAAATAAAAGCAAACGAATAAATTAAAAGGTAGTACTGTTAACTGAGATTGACAGATCCACTATGTATATTAGTAAGGTCTTGATCACTGCGCATATTTTAAAGCAAGTTTTCCCAATATATCAAAAGTATATTCGCTTTTTTGAATTGAAATCCAAGTAATTGAATAACATAGAAAGTGGGGTTAGAACTTAGAACAGATGCTATCTTTATTTATTTGACTTGATGCAAGATGACTCGGCAGGACATTGACAGATATAATTTTCTTTTGTAGGTGGGGAAGAATACTGTATGTGAGGTTCTCCACTACTAACGTTTTGATGGCCAGGTGTTGCACAGAATACGGCCTCAAATTAAAATTAAAATTGCTATCAATTACCAACTTCGCCGACAAAATTCGTCAACAAAAATATTCTATTATTCTATGCATATATGTTCATATAGTAAATTGGCTATATCGTCACTGTAAACCGACTCTCAAATGTTACAAGAAGTCATAATTATTTTAATCATTCAAGAGAACTATGACACAATCATTGATCAAATTGTTGCAAAGTCAGGCGATATCAGTGATTTGTTAATCCTTCTTTATGGAGTACAGGTCACGGCTCAAGCACATTAGTGCCTCAGATGAAAATCAAATGGAGATCTTAAATTTAAAAAAATAAATTAATATATTTTCTTACGAATTTTATTCTTCTACTCTCTAAGATGCAGAATTGTTTTAAAATATTATAATTAATTTCATTATGTAATTTTTTTCAATTGATCATATAATCATACTCCAAATGTGTCAACCTTATTCTAATAATTTGTTCTTATATGACATAAATAATCTTTACTATAAATAGTATTTACTTAGTGTTTTTCTTTAAAAAAAAAATCTATAATCTATTATTACTAAAATAAAAATTAAGGTCCCTCAAATTTAAGGGCCTAAAAGACAACTTGTCTTTTACTGTCGAGCCACCTCTATCGCAAGTTAAGGCCTTAAGGACATACTAGTAATAAAAAACGCCAATAATCATCCAAGAAAACCATCTTTAAGAGGTCAGTACAAAATACAACACAATTTTATAGAAAGATAAAATGAAGAAGATATTATTATATGGTAATACCTCAGATTTGAGCTTATCATTATCTTTGCGAATAGAGTCAAAATCAGCGAGAAGAGAGTCATAAGAGGATTTGAGCTGATCATAATCCCTCTCGAGCTGCTTGGTCTTCCACCGGGCACGGCGGTTTTGGAACCATACAGCCACCTGCCTGGGCTGCAGCCCCAGCTTCTTGGCCAGCTGGGTCTTGCGTTCGGGCTCCAGCTTGTTCTCTGTCTCAAAGCTCTTCTCCAACAAGTGCACCTTCATTTACATACCCAACAACGCAGGACATGCACTTATTGCTCAGCAAGTAATCGAATCCACAAAATTATAAAACTTTTGCTTAAAGAAAACGCTAGTTGCTAAAAAGAAATTCTCTTCTTTCAGGGATTAAAGATCGAATCATGAACACAATATTGTGGAGAATTTGATGCTATAGTGGTGAATATGTTCCAATATAATTAAAAACTTAAAACACTTTGGAGAGAATCTTCTTCTTTAATTACTTCATTATATTTTGACTGGCTTAATAGCTAGCAGATACTTATCTATGTGAAAGAGACAAAAAAAATAAAGGAAATACTGTATATAAGTTTGTGTAGATAAGAAAGACGAGGATGCTAACCTGCTCAGGAGTGAGACGGCGCTTCTTCTCCGGCGACTGCTCGTCATAATATTCCTCGTCATACAGATCCTCCGGCGAGCTAAAGAAGGGTCGCCTCTTCGAGGAGTCCTCCATCTTCATCATCGTCGATCTAGGCCCTGTATTATTATAAGCCAAGCGTCAAAACAAAATACTCTTAAAAGAGTAAATATAAAGGACCACCCTTTAGAACTTGCATGCAAAAAGGTTGTTACAATTTTTTGGACTGTACCACTATTTTCACAGAAAACTCATCGAACAATCAAAGCTATAAAAACCGCATCCTAACTGAATTGAATTTTGGCATCATAATCTGATCCGCCTGATTATGATGGGGATCAAATTATGAGGCCAAAGTTCTCTTCACTAAAATTTTGTTTATATAACTTAAAGATAATCGGGAGTAATTTTCTACCCAAAGGTATCTTCATCAAAAAATTATACTACTCTTTTATATATATAGTAGATGTCGAATCTCATTTAACAAGTTTACGTATCTAATTCTTGAAATTTTGAATCCCTAAATTAAAATTCTGATTCCGCAATAGATAATTCCTCTCCATACTTAACGTGAAATCATAAATCATCAATCCCGTGTTACCTTTCCTACAAGTTAACCCCTTCGTTTCATTTTGTACATTTTTGTTGTAAATTTGAATAATGAAATTTAGATAATTCAAACATTTTAAATCAGATCAATACGAATTTCTTTCGACTTTCCAGTGATAGTGTCACTTAATTTGGAGTGATAAATATCGTTTAGTATCAACTCAAAAATTATGAGTTAAGGTCAACAAAAAACTTTCATGAGAGAATAAAAACAATAATGGTAATGTAAAGTAATTAGAATAGAGAAATGATTAAACAGTACCTCGGAAAATAGGATCTCCGTTCCCAAGGAACAACATGTTGCCATGACACGAGGAAGGGTCGAAAAATATGTGCCCAGATCCCATATTTTCAATGATCTGGAAAATCGCCTATTTACACAGAAGATTATTTATGTTTTTCCGGCGAAACAGAAAAGAGAGAAAAACTCCAGAACAGAGTTCTTATTTTAGCATGGATTTGTATGAGAAAGAGAGTTGACTAAGTTTTAGAAGAGCATGAGCTTGTGGCGGAAGAAACTAGTACTCCACAGTAATCTAGCAGGACTTTCCAAAGGACAGATACAAAATCCCATCACGAAATCCACCTTACACAGCTTAGAGTTTTCCCGTTCCCAGAAAAAAAAAACGCTACAACTACTTCAGATCGGAGGTTAGTTTTTTGACCTCCGAGCTGAAAAAAATTAAGTGTCTATAATTACTGAAAGTTTTAACGGCCGGTGACGGAGAGAATAGATTCCGGCGAGGGCGTATTATGTGGTTTTGTCTGTATATGTTTTGTTGTAAGTTTATTTTGCGACTAAAGTTGATAGAGGTGAACGATGGGGAATTTATAGTGAATGGAGGGTATTTTCGGTAACGTAAAAATGAGGCAGGATATTAATGGGGTCGTTACTAACTTGCGCCGTGGGTGTATACTTTCTAGAAATATTCACTGATTGTTTAATGGGGAAAATTAGCATATGTGCCAGATCAGGGAAGAGAGTGTGTGTCCCCCAGAGGAGCCATTCTCCGCGGTCGGGTGTTTGTCGGATAGATGGAATGGCTATGTCAGTGTTTCCTCTTTACCGTCCGATTCATTTTTCTCGTGTGATCCCTACTGGCTGCTATATCATCATTATTTTACCAAATCAAGATCTAATACACATGAACATTCAAGTTGGAATTTTGTGAGTAATGAACTCAACGTTTAAAAAACATCAATGTGACAACTGACGTATGAGACGAAATATAAACCTGAAATGTTCCTAATTAACAATTACACGAGGAAAGTGTCGGCCGAGTAAATATTCACACATTTTGAAGGTGCAAGAAGATGTATTTATGGGCATAATAAAAACTTCGGTAATGGACTAGATAAAAGAGATGAGACTAAGATAATTCGAATACGTAAAAGAAATGTTGTAGACTTATACTAGGGAGGTGCAATAGCTTAGAAGTAGGTTTGGTGTGTTGTTGTTGTTGTAGAAATATTTTTCCATCAATCTCGGATGGAGTCAAAGATTGACTATTTTTTGGCCTTGGAGTATGATGGAATAAAGCAAAATGGCT
>JAABOM020000049.1:23423767-23437006 GCA_011800125.2 Solanum clarkiae | reverse complement strand
AAAAGGAAAAACCTCTTTCGGTAAAACAAGATTTGGATAAAGTTTCAATATTTGTAGATGAAAAAAAGGAAAAACCTTTTTCATTAAAATAAAATTTGGATAAATTTTCCATAGTTGTAGATGAAAAAAAAAGAAAAACCTCTCCCATAAAGGATAGGGTTAAAACAAGATTTGGATAAAAATTAAAATCTGGGTTCGTTGCGACACAGTCCGACTAAAACTCTATTAACTATTAACATCTATATAAACACGCCCCTTCTTCCCTCCCTCACATTACTCACACTTTTCTTCTCTGAATCCTGAATTCATCTGTTTGTTCGTTTGTTCAAGTTTTTTCTCAAAGATGATGACTGTAGATCATATTCGTTTTGTCGTCGGCATTATCGGTATGCTTTTCAATCCTCTTTTCTATTTTTTTTCATGCTGCAATTTAGGATTTCCATGTTACGAATGTTTATAGTTTTAGTTGATTGAACTCTATGAATCACTTTTCCGATTGTTGTTCTCTGTTACCAAATCTATTAGAACGAGTGAATCAATTGAATGCTTATGATTCGATTTTGTTGAATGAACGGTGGTTTTCTGCTTTTTTGATCAATCGATTTGTCTGAACTACTGTTCCTCCGCTTTTTGTTCTGCTATTTAATCAGAGTTCTCAAGGACTCATGCATGGCTGCACTATAAATTCTACTAATCTGAATGAATTAGGCATAGGACGTATGGAATTAAACTATCTGTCGACATGCATGTATACATGTTTGCTACATACATGCTTGCTACATACATGCTTGATTATGCAAAGGTTTCTCTAATGTTCGATTTCTTCTTCTTTTGCAGGCAATGTCTTATCGTTCTTTCTCTTTGCTTCGCCAATGTAATATATCTTCTCCCTATGTATTTGCTTAATAGTAGTTTGATTAATCTCATGTGTAGTCACTTAATCCATCTTTTCTAGATTGTACAGAGATTTAATTTAACATCAATCAAATTCGGCATCTAAATGGAAAAATAAAAAATTAAGTATACTCTGTTATCATATATACTGAATTTGATTTCTGTGATTCAGGCCAACATTTTATCGAATCGTCAAAAACAAATCGGTAGAGGAGTTCCACCCGTATCCATACCTAGCATCTGTAATGAACTGTATGATGTGGATTTTCTACGGCATGCCTTTCGTTCATCCACACAGCGTACTTGTGGTTACCATCAACAGCGTTGGTCTCTTCTTGCAGCTTTGTTATCTCTCCATATTTTTCTTCTACACCGGCAAAAGATATCGGGTAACTATTTGAGATCACTTTTATGCTCTTACGTATGTAGTATTATATTCCTCCTTGATTATGGTTTCCTGAGACTCTGTGTTTTCAATCTCAGCTAGAAATAGTTGGCATACTTTTGGCGGAAATCGTGGGGCTGGCCGCGGTGGTAGCTGGAACCATGTTAGGCTTGCACACTTACACAAGTAGAACAACAGTCGTGGGAATTCTTGCTACCATCTTCGGAATTTGTATGTATGGATCCCCTTTATCAATCATGGTATGTACTAAGGCCTAATTCTGGTGTTGATCAATTTCAAATATCAAACTTACAGTAGTTTTATTTTGTACTCTGGCTAATTTTTCTGGTTTTCCTGAAAACAGGTTCAGGTAATCAAAACAAAGAGCGCTGAATTCTTGCCAAAGTATCTTTCCATAGCATGCTTTCTTAATGGAATCTGCTGGGCCATCTATGCTCTCCTCAAGTTTGATCCCTACATCTTGGTGAGTAGTTCTTTCTTAAATTATTTCAAGTACAGTATTTGTTTCTGTAATAGGAATAAATTCGTATATGATTGACCTGTAATCCTCTGATATCGTGTAGACTGGAAACGGACTTGGAGCACTATTAGCTTTCATTCAGCTGTTATTGATTTTCATTTACCGCAACCCGCCGCCCAAAAATGACGAGAAGCCGTCTAAAGTGGAGCTTCAAAACGTCGTCTGATTTCTTCCAACTCTGCACACAAGACTATGATCGCCTGGGATTTTGTTTCTATTATCCCCTCCAGGAGAATACAAAGTTCTGCGGCAATTGATTTAGTCATTTAATTTTAAACTTTTTTTTAAAAAAAAGTTAAATAGATTCTTTAACTCAGTTATAATAGTAATTCGTTTTTCTTTTATCTTTTGTTTAAGTGCATAAAATATATAGTTTCTAACAGAACTCAAAATTTAATTAATTTTGGCGAATACGTAACAAATTGAATAATGAGATCTCTCTAGCTTCGGCATAAATATCCGTAATCCATATTTACTTCTCTTATTAAATACTGGGATTTACAGTAAGGATTTTCTTTTACCATGGGACTCAACAGCGTGTATAATCTCTATAAAAATAAATTGGCGCCATAATTCGAAGTGTAAAAGCCAAAAGGGCACAAAGTTGTGCGTGTAGCGTCCCGGCCCAATTTAGCGATAAAGCCCAGAGCATATTAAACGTCGGCGTATCGATAATATCCAATTGAAGTTGACGCTCAATTATCTTATCCGGAGCATGAGGTTGACGTGAGTCTCTGGTATTCCAATTTTATCCTTATCCGTTTCCACTCTCCTCCTCCTGTCCATTACACCGATTTTCAATCTCAGTTTCTCCATAATAGCAGTGACTTTTTGTCAATATTTTACTCTCCAAGCCCTAAATGTCTTGTTGTTAACTGTGTAAATTAGTAGTAAATTCATCAATGGCAGCTTCTATTTCCTGCCACTATTTTTCTTCCCCATTAACAACAACTACCAAACCTAAGCTCAATTACACCCATTTTGCACCTACTCTTAATAAAGGATCGATCCGCCATTTTGTTCCACTATGTTCTTCACAGCGTTCGCGTGCTTCTGAATGCCAAGAGAAAGAGGCAAGCTGTTTTCCTCATTGCATTTCCTTCCTTTTTATGCTTTTAAAAAATAATTTTTTTTAAAGAAATTGGTGGAAATGACTTGTAATTTGTTCAAAATCGAAATGAGAAATCGAGAGTAAATAATATGTTGTTGAGGGGACTTGGCATTTTTATAAAGCTAACAAAAGTTACCGAGTGCATGTTCTGGATGTGTTAACGAACTTATATGATGATGATCTTTCCTGAATCTGCAGAAAGATTGGTTCTTGTCATTGAAGAATTGTGCAGCTGCAGTTGCATTGTCAGTTAGTTTAATAAGTGGACTACCCGGATCGCAATGGTTGGGTCCTGCTCATGCGAGCACCCCCGCATTGCCAGATGTCTCGGTATTGATCTCAGGGCCACCAATTAAGGATCCAGGGGCGTTATTGAGATATGCATTGCCTATAGACAACAAGGCAATAAGAGAAGTCCAGAAACCCCTTGAAGATATTACTGATAGTCTCAAGATTGCTGGTGTCAAGGCGCTTGACTCTGTTGAAAGAGTAAGATGCCATTTGCTTAGTTGCTCATCATTTATTGGCTTGAATATGCTCCTGGTGTAGTTTTTCTAGATTTGTAATGGTGGAGTGTATTTTAATGTGTAGAATACAAGACAAGCGTCTCGAGCTCTCAAGGAAGGGAAAACCTTGATTGTTTCAGGACTAGCTAAGTCAAAGGCTGAACATGCCATTGAATTGCTAGACAAACTAGAAGCTGGATTAGGTGAGCTTCAACAAATTGTTGAAGACAGGAATCGAGATGCTGTTGCACCTAAACAGAAAGAATTGCTTAACTATGTTGGAGGGTAAGTATAGCTAGCTTAGTCTACTTATAAAAAATTATTGCTAGCTTAGTCTGCCTTGTTCTTTTGATGCACATTTTCATACACCCTGTGAATTGTAAAGAGGAATGAGGTGTCGGGCATTAATTTCTGTTTGATGCTGCATCAGTATGATGCTTGACTAATGCTTCTAAATTTAACTTGAGACTGAAAAGAGACCAATCATGCACAGACTTGGCCAAAAGTGTCTGTTCTTCTGCCCTGAATATGTATACGGTAGCTTGGTTTAGGCAAAGTCAATATCCATATACTGTTTTGTATTTTCTGTGGTGAGTTAGTGGAATGTTCTAAAAGAAGCGTGTCAAAACTTTTGTCCAAAATAACATTTTCTTCAGAAACTTTGCTTTAGAAGAATTTGTGCCACGGAAGCACTGAGGTGTCATTGGCGGGATGCATGTTAAAGTAGGCTACTTTTTCCAGTTTGAATACCGGAATAAGAATCTTTGTTGGTTATGGACCATTTCTAGGAATAGAAAGCGAGGAGGGAGGAAAACTTTTAAAAATGGTGAATTTCCAAAATTATGCCTTTCTCATTTAGACCCCTTGTCATTGACTGCAGCTGAGATCTTCCTGGGGCATTCGATTTCTGCAGTGTTGAAGAGGATATGGTGGATGGATTCCCATATGAAGTACCTGAAGAATATCAAAATATGCCTCTACTGAAAGGAAGAGCAACTGTGGATATGAAGGTCAAAGTTAAAGACAATCCCAACCTTGAGGAATGCGTATTTCGTATTGTTCTAGATGGTTACAATGCTCCAGTTACTTCTGGAAATTTTGTAGACTTAGTGGAGAGGCATTTCTACGATGGAATGGAAATTCAAAGAGGTAAGCTTATGATTTTGGCGCTGTTCTTGCGAACCAATGGACAAATAAACGTGCCTATGCATCACACAAGGAATGTTCTCTTTGTAGTTTCTGGTCTGTATATCTTCTTGAAACTCATTATTGTGGATGTTTTGCAGCGGATGGGTTTGTGGTCCAAACAGGAGATCCTGAAGGTCCAGCCGAGGGTTTTATTGATCCCAGTACTGAGAAAACCCGGACAATACCTCTAGAGATTATGGCGGTTGGTGAAAAAGCACCATTTTATGGAGAAACTCTAGAAGTAAGTCCATGTAGTTTGTTTGCTGCCTCTAAATTTCACTTCTTAGTGTTTTACCCCTGATCACTTACTACTTCTCTCCAATTGCTCAGTTGAAGTTATAATAAACATTATAAGAGTAGATGTTGTCAGCCAGGCTATCATCATATGGAATATACACAGTTGGTCTTAGAAATTACCGCAGACCTGTTATTGTGGAGAGAAAGGTCACTTGCCCCAGCATTTGGGTCATTGGCGTGCCTGCTGTTGCATAGATTTCTCTCCTTCCATCATCCATAGAGTAGGACTCTGTTTTGAGAAATGGATTTATATAGCCTCATTCCCTACTTGAAAGCACGATCACAGATTCACAGCCTTTAAACAATAACATTCTACATTGTAGTAAACCAGCCAAAATGCCTCTGATACACTCGACAAAGATTTCATGTTCACCTGATCATGTTTGACTTTTATCATGATATTTCTTCCCTTTTTTCTTTATTTTCCTACTTATTCATTCTGTATGTAATACGGCTCTGGCGTAATTTCTACAGGAACTTGGTTTATACAAGGCTCAAACAAGACTCCCTTTCAATGCTTTTGGAACAATGGCCATGGCTAGAGAAGTGAGATGCCTTGACCTTTGATGTTGCATCTGCTTTCATGTAACTTTATTTGATGACCTTTATCTTTGTCAAAACTCATCGGATTATGGATGCTTACAGGAATTTGAGAATAACTCTGCCTCAAGCCAGGTCTTTTGGCTGTTGAAGGAAAGTGAGCTGACTCCTAGCAACGCCAATATCTTGGATGGTCGGTATGCTGTGTTTGGTTATGTGACAGAAAATGAGGACTTTTTGGCAGATCTGAAGGTGGGAGATGTGATAGAATCAATACAAGTTGTATCTGGCCTCGATAATCTTGTGAATCCAAGCTACAAGATTGCTGGTTAGAAGATGGATGTTTAAGTGAGGAATAATAGGAATTAAGACCTGCATTGGGTTGTTGACAACACTCTCTGAGGAGCATAATAATTACCTTCATATTATATTCAGCAATTTCAGTTACTTGCTTTTTGAAATTTCATCCTGAGATTTGGACTGAAGGTATAAATCTGAATCCCCAGAATTTACCTTCCACTCAATTCAAGAACAAAATGAGGAGCAATATATCTGTTTATTTATTCTCCATCCCTCTAAATTCATAATCCGAACTAATATTTCCCTTGTTATTGCCCAATTGTTTTATAAGACCTTCTTTCCCAAGAACCCAATGACAAAACTTGCCTTCTTCGTCCCCTGTTTATATCAAAACAATCAATACAAGACATGTTTTGCGCGCACACATTTATCAATAAACGGAGTCCATGTTCAGTTGCATCAAGATGCAGCTGAAATTAAATTTGTACTATGTGCACCAGAGGATAGAACTGTTGCTCTTTCCTTCAAAGACTAGACGCATAAACGGAAGAATCCTGTTGACATATATCCACCAACCACTGAGCAGAAAGAGAAGGTATTATGAGCTTTAGCAATTTTCAGAAGTCAGTTCAAAATCCATTTTTCAAGCAACGCTCGGATACAAAAAATTGTTGAGTGTACTGGGAGGATATTATCATACCCAGTAAATGGTAGCAACTTTCTACAAAAATTCTAGCACACCTCTCGAGATCCCTTTCACATGTCATTTAAAGACTTCTATACAAAGTGGCTGTAATATGTTGCTTGAGATATACTATAACCAAATATATCTACTGTAGAATATATTTTGTAGGGATGAGTGGGGGAAATATCATATACGGCGTTTTTTCTTCTCTGGTGTTGCATGAACCTGTGCTTTTATTCCATAAGTCTTTAACTGGAAATTTTCAAATGCTTCAGCAATAGTTTCCACCTGAAAATTTGAGCAGAGTACAAAGAAACTGAGATCAAACTTAATGGAGAGGAATGCAAATGCAAAAAATAAATGCAGTCTCTATCTGGACAGACCAGGTGAGGCTTTTTGGAGTACACTCTCACAATCATATCTTGATATGATGATGGCAGCAAGTGGCTGATGCGGTCATCATGTATAGAGAACTTCTCATCACTTTCATAATCCTGAATTTCAATCAAATTATTAAGAGCGAGGGCAGGAAAGATGAAACGCAGACCAGAAAAGTAATAGAATAGATTTTCAAACGTATAGAAGGCATAGTCTGTACCTTGAAAAAGTGGATACTGGCAAAAGCAACAAGTCCAACCAGCATAAAAAGAAAAATAAATTGAAAGGCTCAGAATGATAATCAAAATAGAGGAGAGGGATAGAGAAATAATGTGCAAGTGCAAGAACTGTATAAGGTAACCAATTTTGACAAACCTTTCAAGCGGATTATGCCTCCCGCGACTCAGATCTATCCTGACATTGCTCACAGCAACATCCTCTTCATTAAGTATCTCACTGCTACTTTTCTGAAAGATAATAATTATTACCATGGAACTACTAAAGACTCCCAAAAACAGAGACTACTGTACGTTAGCTACCTGCGAACAGACAATATCACGTGCCGTGACATCCTTGAAATGCTCTATTTTGTCTCTTGGGACAGCGTACTCATTACAGAACTGCAAAGTGCAGAAACAAGAATTGACCGTAACATCCATAATACCCATATAACCTGCTTAATCAATACTCATTATATAACCTCAGCACCTGGTACAAATCTCTTCTTCGAATGCGAAGGATCAAATCTCTAGATTCCTTCAGTTCCGGGTCTGGAGCAGTCTCGATGGTTTTTAAAATGGTGTCATCTAACTACTTCCACATACACACAAATTATTTTCATGGTTCCACGAATTAAGGAAGTTTAAGCTAACAAAAAGACCATGCCAACCTTCCAGTATTGAGAAGGATGCTCTATATGTGATGCTATCTGTAGATAATCATTTGCTTTCACTAGTGCATCTACAATCATAAGCTCCATTGCCTGTACATGATGGGAAAATGAATTGAAAGCCTCCACATACACTTAAAAAATGACACACAAAATGATTCCATATTTCAGATATGCTGGTGAGTGCACAACTTCGGCAAATTAGCTATGTACCTTCACTTTAGCATGAGTATAAACAGTTCTGTGTAGATCAGCTCGTGTGGCAAATAACTTGTGGATGGTTAAATCTAAAGATTTATCCACACAAATAGTAAGACACAAGTCAAACAAAACTAAATAAAATCCTGGTAGGACTTGAGTACTAACAATCTTTGGCTCGATAGCATATCTCATCTCCCAATACTCTCATTGTTTCCATTAACCTACAGAACATGAAGACAGTTTCATGGTAAAGAACTATTTTTCTTCTCTCAGATATTTGTGAAAAGATGTTGATTTACAATAACCAAGAAGATGAAAGAAAAGACCTCTGGAACTGAAAATTGCATCCTAGAGCACAAGCTCGGCTATCTCGGACAATGTAATCAAACCTGCAAACCAACGAAAGCTTCATCCAGTGAAAACTGAAGAAGAATAGTTGGAAGAAAATGACAGAATAATTTATAGTTGAGAAACCAACTTGTCAACATCGACTCCATTTCGACCATTAGCCACAATATCATATAAGAACTGCTTCTCCCTTGAGCTCTACATATCAATCAATCAAATTAATCCAGTGCACTAGTTTCAAAAATGGGATATGATGGGAAAAGAAGAGCACAAAAAGCTAAAAATTCCAGATTGAAGTGTAAATGCATGTAAAATGAAAACAGTCAAATTGCAAGAATCATGTTTTTTTTCTCCTGGTAACTATGTGCTGGAAAGTGAAGGACTTACTTTTGTAAGCGCAAACTTGGAACTAGCAAGTATCATTTCCTGTCAAATATAGAGGTGAAAAGGCCACGTTTAAAAATTTTCCTGCTTACAATATAAACAAGTCTCCCCAGACCCCACTTGTGGGATTCCACTGGGTATGTTGTTGTACAATATAAACAAGTCTAATGATCAGTTGTGGCATCTACAATCTATTGGCTTTAGCTGCATGAAGAAATATTAACTCATATGAACAGTGGATAACTTCATTATCTCAACAATTGTTGTCATAACTTGGCCGTAGAATTCGTTTACTATGATTTGACATCAGTTACCATTGGAAAGCATTGTAAAGAAAGGCATTGCAAATCAGCAGAAGCTTTTTCTTTACTAGTCGCTCAAGAGAATTCAATATAGAAGCTATCTCTTGCAGGTTTTAGTTCCATATATACAAATTCTTTTTCAGTCAATAGCTGAAATCATCCAAAGTTCCACATGTCTACCATACTTGAGTAGCACCTCAAATTCAAATTGCTTTTGGGGACAATACAAGTATTCACAAATACTACGCTCCACCCATTTCAGTTTGTTAGTCCTATTTTCATTTTAATCTGTTTCACAAATAATGACTTTTCGGCAACTATGTAATTCTAAATTTTCACATGGCACGTTTAAAATCACAAGATTAAAAGACAATTTTAGTACATTCCACATATCTTTTAATTTAAGACCACGAGATTCAAAAGTCTTTATTTTTTTAAATTATGTGCCAAGTCAAAACAACATAATCAAGTTGACATAGAGGGAGGTTCTTGTTTTTTTTAATCTTGAAACTGACAAATACTGCATATTATAAGCAAATGAACATTCTCATCTCGTAAGATATCAGCTGTAGTTAATGGTGTAGCATAAACATGTGAAAGAGATAAAGAGACTAGCACCATTTTTTATGCATAAGTTTGAACCTGATATACACTATTTTCTAAGCCTTCAAGGATGGGCTTTGGGCATAGCAACATATTTGTGATAAAACCAAAGGTAGCATAAATCAAAATAATTCATCTTACCTTGACCTTTTTAGTGGTTCCTGAATCAATATCAATATGATGCTCATCAACAATGTGATCAATCATTTCCACGGACATTTGCTCATGAGACCTAAATGTAAGACAAGACGGTCATCAATATGCACTATGCCATAATAATGACATCACCTCATAATGAGTGCAAGAAGCTTCAAAGAAACTTGAACAACAAAAATATTAAGATAGTCAACTATGAAATATTTTCTCAATGCAACACTAGAAGCTGTAGGCAAGAGCAGACACAAACAGTTGGAAACAACTAAACAAAATTACCATATGCCAAGGTCCTCCACCATGGCTAATCAAACTTTAGGATTTCCACCACATAATGTATGCTATAAACGGAATATTATTTCCCGCGATTAAGTGGTAAAAGTCCAACTAGTTTGGGATTCAGCCACACTGACTTATTGAAGTTAAAAAGGTAAAACTAGGGCTTTCCTAGAAACTTGCATCCAAGAAGGCAATATGAAAGCATTCCCGCTCTCAAAAATTAAAATCCATGTCTTCCTCATTTGATCACTTCAAGCCCTTACTAAAAGTAGGAAGCTTCTGCTATAATTGAGTATGTTGCATAAAATTGGAAATGTCAAAAATTCAATTCTTATTAGCCAAAAAAATCAAATAGCATGAGAATGTGACATATATCCTTGACAGGTATCTAAATAACAGAATTCATTCCACAGAAAAGTATTACCAGTCCAATCCACTGCGTAATTGAGGAAGAAACTCACGTTCAAACAAGTGACTAAAAGGTCCATGTCCAATATCATGTAGAAGACCTGAGAAATTCAACCGTAATGGAAGGAAAGCATCATTATTCTGCATTAGGCAAGAGCAATCCATGCACAAAGGCATTCCATATCTCTTACCTGCAAGTTTTACTGTTTGTATATCAAAGTGATCAATTCCAAGCTCCATACCCTGTAAAAGGAACACTGGGATTACATGAGAACCCCTCAGGTAGTATCAACTTGAGAAACGAAAATAAATAGTGTACATAAATTCATACTTGGTGGGCTTTAAGCTTATGGACAGCTTCATTGGCAAGCCAATACACTCCAAGGGAATGCTCAAATCTAGAATGCACTGCTCCTGGATAGACCATGTGTGCCATACCTTAAAGTGCATCCACGAGCTCATGTTAGTAACAAAGTCACACCACTACCAGGCTGTTAATGAAACGACCCCAAAAAGATTGGCAAGCCAATACACTCCAAGGGAATGCTCAAATCTAGAATGCACTGCTCCTGGATAGACCATGTGTGCCATACCTTAAAGTGCATCCACGAGCTCATGTTAGTAACAAAGTCACACCACTACCAGGCTGTTAATGAAACGACCCCAAAAAGATTGGCAAGCCAATACACTCCAAGGGAATGCTCAAATCTAGAATGCACTGCTCCTGGATAGACCATGTGTGTCATACCTTAAAGTGCATCCAAGAGCTCATGTTAGTAACAAATTCACACCACTACCAGGCTGTTAATGAAAAGACCCCAAAAAGTGCCCGAAAACGTGCCTTGGAAGTGACCGGGATCTTGTTTTGCATATATCTAAAAATTCATTCGTTATTTCGAAAATACGACTTCATATTCTTGTTTAGGGGGTCAAATTGAGTGGGAAATGGCTCTAACCCAAATTTTAGAGCAACCGTATCAAAATCCGAAAATCGCAAAGGACGCTATTTAGGAGGGTCAACTTTGAAGGGGCATATCTCTTAGCACACAAAGAATTGAGTGGCCCACGACCTACCAACTTAAAGCCCTCTGAATCAGCTTTCCAATGCACTTCATTTCACCTCATTCTGAGTTCGGATGAAGGATTTATGCCTATTTTCGTAAAACTCGTTCGTGCAGAAAAAGCAAATTTCCAGTGAGCATCGCATCGCGGACCTGTGTTATTTTGGCCCTGTTTTTTTTTAATTTCGGTCCAAGACTTTCAAGTCTTGGGCCCAAGGGTTGTCATACGTGTTTTTACCTATACTTAGCCTTATTTCACCCTCATGTCATCCTCAATATTCCCAAATATCCTCTCGAACACTTAGACTCATTTCTAACCCTAAATTCAAGTCTCAAACTCAAGACCAATCTCAAGGATTTCTTTAAGGATCTCACTCAAGCTTCAAATCTCCATTAAAGTCTTTTTCAAGAACTTCACAAAAGCTAAGTTATGTGGTGTTGAACCATTGGATCCTTCCACCCATGGTGCCTAAACCCTCTTTTAATTAATATTGCATGACTGAAAGTTGATTTTACCCGTGGGTCTTGTATATTGAGAAATTTACTACACAGTAATTTTAGTTCATGAAAGTATGGTTGTTTTTAGCATGTTTTGAGCTTCAAATCTTGGATCTAATGTTGGAAGTGATGAGGGGTTTTGATGTGAATGTCTTGGGGGTGTTGCAAGGTGTTGATTAAAGGTTTTACCACTGATTTTCCTGCATGATTTCATCTCTAAATTGCATGCTTTTTTACACCCATTACACACCCGCCAAGTGTTTGATAAAATGTCCGACTAGGGTTTCTTGAGGGATTGAAGGTCCAATGCATATCTTATGAGTTGAATAGTGTTATGATGATGGAATGATGATGAAACAATGGTATGCACATGATGTATAATGATGAGAGGAAATGTAGGTATAAGATGACTTTATGATGATGAAAGTATGTTGTACATATGTTGAATTCATGAAAAATAGCTATGATGTTGCAAGTTGATTGCCTTGTTGAGGGGGTACCAAGCCTCAATCACCTTGTTGAGAGGGTGCCAAGTTTCAATCACCTTTTTGAGAGGGTTCCAAGTCTCAATCACCTTGACGAGGGGGTGTCAAGCCTCGGTTGCTTTGTTGAGGGGGTACCAAGCCTCAACCACCTTGTTGAGAGGGTGTCAAGTCTCAATCACCTTGCTGAGGGGGTTGTCAAGCCTCGGATGCCTTGTTGAAGATACCCCTCAATCACCGTTCAAGGAACGGTGTGCCTTGGAGTTGGGGGGTAGTTCACTTGGTCTCTTGTACACATATGATATCTTATATAAGCATGATTTATCCTAGCATGTTTTACTTATGCATCGATCATACATGTCATATTGCTATACTATGCCTATTGTCTAATGTATGCATTTTGATTATGAAGCTTGTTTATTGTTGCATTGCATCCCACATACTTGGTACATTCAAACGTACTAACGCATACTCTTGCCTACATGATATCACCATGTAGGGACGGGAGCTCCTATTGATTCTTATTGTGGCTAGATGGATTGTTCAAGTTAGCCTTAGTGAGTCCTCTATTTCGGGGACAAGGACTATTCTCTTACACAATGTATTAAGATTCTCTTAACTTTATTGTATACTTATGACTATGAGGGTGAGCCCGGTTGTATGTCTTGGCCCCCGCCATTATCTATGTAATAGAGGTGTTGTTGGACAAAGTTATGCATTTATGCTATGAGTTGACTCTATTATCTCTTGACTCTATGTTATGACAAGTTCTCCCTTAGTCCCTTTTGCCCTTATTTCCATTCTTC
>JAABOM020000049.1:23386896-23419072 GCA_011800125.2 Solanum clarkiae | reverse complement strand
CCTACGTCCTCGGGCTAAACTCTCTCTACTTTTTATTATATTTTTGAGAGGTATGGCATTAGGTCAATATATACAGGCAATTTTCAAATTAGTTTATTTTAGTTAAATTAATCATAGAAATTAAAAGTGCAAGATTTTTATGAATATCAAATATGCATTTTATGAATATCAAAAAATGCATATTTGATAAAAATATAAATATGATGTCATAAAATTATTAAAAAATCATTGAGAGAGAGATAATCAATCAAGTCTAATTTAAAAATACATAAAATATCAAGTTAATACTACTAAAATAAATAAAATTAAAAATTTATTATAAATTTATCTATTTTATCTTTTACTGTAATTTCTCAAACCCAATTTGTGAAATTCCACTGGATATATTGTTATCGTTTGTATCTTTTACTGTAATTTATTATATTTTATAATGCATTAGACCAATAAATTATGTTACTTATAAGTTTAATTCTGTTCCAGATATACGGAAAAAAAAAGTAGAAGAATTTTTTTTAAACTACATACTAGAGGTACTTATTTTAGAAGAGTAGATAAAAAGGGGCGATATTATTATTATTATTATTATCAAAAGAAAGATTGAACGTCCACCACATGTAACATCATGGTGGTTGTCTCCTTTCTTCACTGTTCCTCCTCCATCTACTGCAACCCAATCTCTCCATCTCTTGTTTACTTTCGACGTTTCTATGCATTTCCCTCCACAAGGACTATTAATAAAGCAGCTGGAGGCACCGTCTTGCTCGTTAAGGCTTACATGGATGAGACAACAAATCCTATTTCCAGTTTCGCTAATAAGGTCATCGGTTCACTCCCTGTTGTTGGCCTCATAGCCAGAATTGTTAATGAGGAAGGTGGTGTTGGTGGCGATTTTATTGATTTTGCTGAGTTCAGGAGGCGGGTCGGTAACAAGTGTTCCATTAATGATTCGAGAGCTTTTTATGAATTTCAAGATCGACGTGGACGGGTAATTTTTACTTGCCCTCGTTTATCTATCCATTTAGGTGAATAGTTAGTCCTTTTAAGTTATTAGCCTGGTGATTAAATATTGAAGGTCTCAAGTGTTTTCTTTGCCTCATTGATAGACAGGGGATCCTCTGTATGTGCTACTGTGCTGTTGGTTAGCTGCAGTGGGAGCTGGTTTACTCAAATCTGAGGAAATTTTGGAGGGGGTAGCAAGGCTTAGTTTAGCAAATGACATTGAATTTGAAGAGCAAAACTTCATCGCAATGATGAATGAAGCAAGAGATGTTAGTCAAGTTTCATTTGCCAATGATTTTTAGCTGCTTTTCATTTGTATTGCATTACTCTCAATGCTTATGAGTTAAATACTTAAAATTTATACTTCCTCAGATTCTGTCTTCGGAGCATACTTCAACTTTTCATTCTGTTTCATTATTTTGATGCGACTCAGGACTCTGCTCTATGTTGTTCGAATCCTCCAAAAAAATCCGTGTCATATCCTCCAAACTCTCTTTTAAGCCATCTAAGTCACACCACCAGTTTTCTTGGACAATTCAAGCAACATAACTCTTATTGAGAACCTTATTTATAATAGTGACTTGATGTTTGTAGCAGCCGGTCAGCCCTCCCATTGTGGACTTTATCAGATTTAGCCTCACACTAGATCCAGCAAGCACTCAATGTGCAGGGTTTAATGGGCCATATATCACACTTATATCTGAACTGTCTTTTATGGACCACTGTTATACCCAGTACGATTAAGACATAAATATAGTATGTAAGCCCATTTTTGCTGACATTTCCTTTATTCCTGCAGAAACGAGCAAAATTGGTATCTCCTGCACCTAAAATTCCCATGGAACTGCGAGCTGAGAAAGCTCTGGACGCTATACATGTGTGTTGCTTTGGAAGGGATCTGATTGAAGAAGAAGATGAAAAACTGCTAACTACCATGCTTAATGCTGTCTTTCCTACAGTCGGGCAGCAAAAGGTGGAAAACATTGTCAAAGAGAAGGCAAAGAGAGTGACGGATGGAACTGAAGAAATCAAGTATACAGAGCCCAAGCAATTATCAAAAGAAGCAGTTCAGCTGCAAATGAAAGACCTTGAGTTTCTTAAACAGAACAGCTTGAATCAGTAAGGCATGAAACTTGTAATCATTCAAAAGCAAATTTAGGTACTGGTGGCTAGCACCAACAGGAAGATTATCCCACAAACTTTTGGTATAGGAAATCACATGCACATGTCATGAATGACACATTTTCTTCACATAATGTTGTCAACTAATTTAATAGCGCATGTATATGCTCCCTACTCTCTTTCTTTTATGATCAGTCTGCATTTTCTACTTGCAATTGAAATATACAGTAGCTCAAATTTGTATGCAAGAACTACCTATAACTATTTGTTATATACTAGAGTTAGCTGAACACCTGTTCAAAGGATTACTCGTTAAAAGATTCGAAAGCTTGAATTTTTTTGTTGCCCCTGCATTTCGGATGTAGGAGTAATTTCTGAGAAGAATTCAAGGTTGAAAGTATCTGAAGTACTTTTATGGTTGATATTTTCATTACAGTATAAAAACCTCACTATAGATATACCACTCCAATGTGCACCAAGGATAACTTTTGGATTAGGTCTTCTTGGGTGTCAAATGACACATACATCATATTTATTTGTTTGTGTGTGATGAAAGAGGTCATTTGAAAATCTGAATTTCCACACAAAGGAAGGCATTTGTTCCTCCGAATTGCTTATGTATGATGTCAAATTCGGTTTCACTCCATTGTAATTCATTCATTTTCTTCCCAAGTTCTTCCTAGAGTTGTAGACAAGATTAACATAGCTACTGCAACAAATACTAGCAAAGAAGAAGATGAGAGAATTTTTTTAATCATAAAATTGTTCAGGACGACCCCAGTACAACTACCATAGCAAGGAAGTTGAAGTTTTCCAGTTTAGTACTCAAGAAAGACAATGGAGGATCATACATAGAGCTCCATCACAAAAGGGGACATGTTTTCATCCCAATGTTACATTACAATCAACCGGAGAAAAACTGCATGCAGATGTTCAAAAAGAAGACAACTAGCCAACTTTATCAGCTTATTAAAGACACAGCTTGCCAGTTTATTTGACACAGAAATCTAGACGCCACCCTAAGGTACATTAATGATTTAGCGATACTGAGGTGCCAATTCCCCATCCTTGACAATGTAATTTTCAGCAGGGAACTCCTCACCCTTGAAGTACCTGTCCAGCATATCCTTTGTTCCAGCTGCATACCTCAACTGCAAAATTCCCAGTAACAAGCTTTTCTCAGTTTGCTTGCAATTATGATACGTGGAAGTACAGAATAAGCAAAGCCTAGAGAAATTAGAGAAAACAGAGTATTTACAAACCTGTGCATCAATGGTAGTCCCAGAAATGTGGGGAGTCATTGCTTGGTTTGGCATGTAGCGCCACGGATGGTCCTTGGGAGCTGGTTGCGGGTACCAAACATCTCCACTGTATCCTAAATTTGGGAGAAAATAACCAAAAGAAAGCACTCAATATAGTTTAGGAAGTATTTCTTTCTTCCAAGTATTCGGCAATTCAACAAGATACAGAACTACTTCCGAGTTTCGTTGTCAGATTAGGTTACTTCAATTGAGCAACAAAAAGCAAAATTGAGGGGAACAGAAAAGAAATAAGCAAGAAACATCAAAATTGAAGAAAAAAATTAATGATAAGTTCAATTGATATTAAAGTTGAGGGCCATCTCTGACAAATGTGTTCAGGTATGTAAGAAATACCTGCAATATGACCACTGTTACAAGCATCAACAACTGCTTGAGTGTCCATAATTGCTCCTCGAGCGTTGTTTACAATTAGAACTCCCTTCTTCAACTTTGCAATTCTTTCCTTGTTGAACATCCCTCTGGATCACATAGTTAAAGTTGTGAGGAATTTGACATTATAGTGCATGGTAAGAAACAATGGTGTTAGTGACATGAGAAGATTGATATCAGTATAGATAGAAACAACTCCTACATCTCTAAGAATCTTAAAAATACACCATTGGCAATCATGAGCGAGAACATCTATCATCCCCTACTGACTTCTAAGTGATGACAAAGCTCCAAATAGAAAATCAAAGAAAGAAGGAAAAGAAAATATGATCTCTAAGAACGCATAACTTGTAACAGTGATTCACATAGAAAGAATATCAAATGTTTTTGCATCGCCAAAAAGTAAAAGATAACTTGGCCAAATATGATCTCTAAGAACGCATAACTTGTAACAGTGATTCACATAGAAAGAATATCAAATGTTTTTGCATCGCCAAAAAGTAAAAGATAACTTGGCCAAGCAATTTTTGCAACTTTAGCTACGGCTTATATCAGAGAATCCATGGAGGGCCATCATGAAATAGTCTTTTTGAGCTTTGCCCAAAGATATAAATGTATATGGTGGGTGGCTCAAGATAATCACTTAACTTAGGGATAGAATGGGGGAATCTAGATAAACAACTACGTTATTTACGATCTAAAGTGATAACAAAGAATTTATGATGATATTAAAGAGTGAGTCTTAACATTGCCCTTTCTTTAACTTCATATCTTCATTCTCAATGAATATTCACTTTAGCTTTGTTTAGTCCATCTCCTCATTAATTCATTGTTAAAATAATTTGAATTTAAGAAGTTTTGTCAATAATTCTTGTTGTATAGGTTTATGATGTGTAATTAGAGAAATAAAAAGCTTACTTTGTTTTCTCTGTAAGAGGCGTATTGATGACCACTATGTCACATTTCGAGAGCATCTTATCAAGATCTTCCTCAAACTTTGCTCCAATTTGATTCTCTAGCTCTGAATCCATTTTAAGGCGGTCATGGTAAAGTAGATTGCAGTTAAATGGCTTCAATCGTTGGAGTAGAAGTCTGCCAATACGTCCTGCACCAACAGTTCCAACAGTCTTGCCTTCCAAATCATAAGCTCTGTATGCAATGCCAGCAACATTCCAGTCCCCATTGATAACCTGATGATGTCCTGGAAGGAAATTTCGGACAAGAATTAAGATTCGCATCAGTTCATCTTCCGCAACTGAGACAGTATTGCTTCCAGTGACCTCTGCTACTGTCAATCCAGCAGCAGCAGCAGCTTTCAGATCAACATGATCTGATCCAATTCCAGCTGTCAGCAGAAGTTGTAAATTTTTTGCCTTCTTGATCCTTTCAGCCGTGACATAGGCAGGATGAAAAGGGGTTGTAATCAATACATGGAGGTCAGGAATGTGTTTCTCAAGCTCTGCCGAGAGAAAGTCATGGAAAACAAAAAGCTTAGTATAGCGGATTGTGTATCAGACTAGGCACCATTCTCATGATAAAAGATACTATCAAGCAAGGATTTATACTAAGCACGCCATCTTTATTATTAAAGCGTCCATATGTGCACTGTACTAAACATGCCTCTGTAACTTTGACAAATTCTAATGTAAACCACAATATTTAGCCATAGTCTGATCGAATTACAACTAACACTTACAGTATAGATGTTTTGCAAATGCAAAGATGTATATCAAGGAAATATACACTCTTTTTCGCCTCATGCAAGGAACTACCTCACAGTTTCCTAATTTTAATCATAATTCACTTGCAGCATACGACAAACACTGACAAAGCAAATTTTTTCTACTTTGCTTTGCTCTTCGCCTAAATAAATGTTACTGATATGACAGTTAAATTCTCCTCACAGGAGCCACTCATTTAAGACTTAAGCACATATATGCATGTTTTAACTGGAAAAAAAAAACTCCTTTTCAGCTGGATTCCTGCTCCGAATTCCATATATTGGATCGTAGTCATACAAGAATGAAGGGTAAAGGGATTATCTTTAGAAATGTATAGGCTTCAATGGAGTGAAGGATAGAACATATGAGAGTACAGATTAGCAATAACTAACCACAATCTGGTCCTTCTTTGTCAGGAGTGACGATGTACTGATGACCTTCAGATTCTAACCATTCACGTATCCCCAAGGCATTTTCTGCACAGCCCAAAAAGTTGGGGTTCATTTCAGCATATTCATTTGCTTTGTAGAAAACACCAACAATCTTTTTGCTACCAGGGGAAGCCTGAAAAATAATGAAGAAAGAAAATTTGAGTGGACAGATCATACATAAAATATTTCCAGGTCATATAGCAAGCTGAATGTACTAAAACTATAATCTGGCTCCCTATAATCTTGTAGATGCACCAATTAGCAAGAAATGAGGAATCTTCAATATACTTGCTTTGATTATTTTTTGCAAGCTAACAATTAATAGGAAAATTCATCATCTTCACATAAAATAATGATTGCCATATCGCTGAAATATAAGGAGAACAAAAGTACTCTAGTTTAATAAACAAACTGACATGGTAAACAATTTGCCATTTAATAAAATAAAAAATATCTTACTCATTCCCCAGACAACTGAATATGAAAAGATTTTCCAAATTGAACTAGTACAAACAAAGCAATAATATAGCACGGGAAGATGCAAAGCAGATGACAAAAGTGCCTACTCGCTGGCAGGCACCCTGCCGCATTGTCCTCGAGACCCGTGAAACATTTACTCTTCACCTACTTCATATAAAAATCGCACGTGAAAATTCAAGTAAGCAAGTATCAAGAGTACTGATCGGGAAATAACTGTTGTGGTCCGGCCGGTTTAGATTTTCGGCAAAGGAAACTAATCTACCACAACAAATTAATAAAATACTTCCTCTCAATTAGTGTCACATTTTTTCTATTTAAAAATTAGTAGTATCAATTTAATTTTAAACATATCGTTTTACATAATTAAAATTATTTATATTCAAACAAATATAGCACTCCAACTATTAATTACTTTAGATCACCAAGTTGCAAAAATATGATCAATCAAAAAACAGACCAGGCAACAAATTGGTAGAGCGTTGTCAATTTCTACCCAAATCGAACACCGACTAATAATAGAAAAAAAATCTATGTGTGTTTTTCATTTCCCCTCCTTTCCGCTGTTCCGATCCCCACATTCATTTGATTCTCGAAGAATCGGAGATGATCCATGCCGATTTCCGCTAACTCATTCACCGAGAGGCGAAAACTAGGTCATGTAAAACAAAATTAACAAACAGAGGCTAAACTGATTGAGCAGAAATGGCTTAATTACCTGAAGTTCTCTAGTAAAAACTAAGGATGAAGGTGATGATGAAGAGGAAGCAAAAGCACGAGCTGCTGTAGAAGCCACACGCCTCATCGCCATCGGAATTTTTTTGGATTTTACTGCGACGAGTTTTCTACTTACAAAGAAGAGAGCAGAAACTCCCACTTGGCTGAGATGACTCACTCGAGAAACGTATCGCCCTTTTATAGCAGAGTACGAAAGAAGCAACCTGCTTCAACTCCAATTTAATTTATCTGAGGAAGCGCATATACAAAGTGAAACACGTGTACCCATAATCTTCACGCCTGTGACCTCATAGTTTGTTGTCTCTGTTAAAATATTTATTATTTTTTGTGATAAAAAAAGCCCAAGGACCTATGTCATAAATCCTTTTTGTCTATCTTTTCCTTTGTGCACCTGTGGGTGAGATCAAGTAACAGAAGAGATTAGTACCAAAAAAGAAAATTAAATTTTCAAGATTATCTAAGAACTCATAAATTTTAGGAAAATGACTAAGAACTGATACATTTTAATCCTTAAAAGTTATAATTTTTTGTCATTTTGCTCGGCATGATATTTTTTTACATGTACAGATATTCTCATATAACATAGAATTATAAAGGAAAGTATTTCATTTCATTCATTTATCTTACCTTTTTTAAAAAAAATATATATCTTCTTAATTCAATTAATTTTTATATTTCCTTTATAGTTAATTTTAATATTCAACCTAGTTCAATGAAATTAAGCTTCATAAAATATGCAAGGGAGATAAGATTTCTATGAGATCATTAGACCGAACGGCCGACACCAAGTGGCCCGTGATGATATAAAAAAGATGGCTAAATAATTCAATTTGGAATTGGGCTATAATTGTGAGTTATTGGTCATAATTGTGTTGTAGTTTGTACACTGAACTTGCACATGACAAATCAGATTTTTGTTGCTCTATCCAAATAGTACATTGATATTGGAATTTTTGTTTGAATTTATTCGGAGAATTGAAACAAAGGAAAAAGGCGTGCAAGATTAAGACAACGCATTCCATTATTGAATGAGGTAAAAGGTCATAATTAATCTAGAACACGTCAACATAGAAATGGATTGCACCTTCTGAACTTAGCAAGTTGCTATCCATCTCTTACGTGTCAAGAAGTCAAATTTAAGATTTTAAGTATTCAATCTATTATAGTTTGAAGTTATGAGCTTTGTTGATTTTTAATTCCTCTCTATTTCAAAAATAGATTTTTATGTTAGTGGATTATTTTTTTATATTATTTTTTTAATTCTATCTTTAATATTAATTCTTTATTTTTGAAGATCTGGAACTATACATAAATCAACATATATTTTGTGGTAAAACATTCATATTAATCATCATTTCTTAAGAGTCTTACAAAATTTAAAGTAGACTGATAAAAATGAGCCAAAAGAATATTATTACAATTTTGATAAATTTTACATATGAATTTTTGCTTCACGTTTAATTTTAAAAAATAGTAAATTTAAATGAAACCAATAATACCTTGGATCCAAATGCATTTAATTATTGCGTTAGAAATAAAAATCTAGATAAATGCATGCAGTCTCTTTTCTTCGGGATAAGTTAATTTAAAACCCTTCAAAATGATTAAGAAAAAAAAACTTTCAATCAAATATTCTTTTCCTTTCAAAACTTCAACCCTTGATCTTGATCTCTTCTACCTCTTATCCTCTTCAATTCATACTCAAACTCCTAGTAAGCCTGAGCAAGGAAGAGAAACAACCTCGTATCAATCGTATTATAAAAGAGTATACAACTTATGAATAAAATGTATAAGAAGAGCAAAAAGTTGAATACATTGATATAACTATAGCAAGTTGTAGGTACAATAAGATATATTGAAATGTAACGAACATACAAGAAACATATATATTTGATACATTGTATTTATTTATACAATTGTATTTTCGATACACTTCATACAAAGTGAATATACAAGGAACATGCATCTATATTTCATACAATTGTATTCATCGATACAGTCTGACAACTTGATGTAATGATATTTTTTGACGCAAATTAATTATATTATTAATACAAACTAATATAACAAATTCATCCTCTCTCTTTCGAGTCTCGCTCGGCTCTTCCACCCCTCTCTTGATATCACTTGACTCTCTTCTCCTTCTAACATATAACAATAGATATCTAATTAAGTTTAAACTATAATTATTTTTAAAAGTCCATGAATCCTTTTAAAATTCGCTCTTTTAATTTCGAGTAAATTTCATAAATAGCAAGAAGAAAATAACTTAATTATGCTTCTTAGCCACATTTACCTATTTAGACTCTATACCTATAGTTTCGTTTGCTATTAGTATCTGCATTTTATTGCACTTGACAATATATAAATAGGGTAAGTATATATAAATTTTGTAAATACAATTATGAATTTATCATAGCTTATATAAATCAAATGTATTAAAAAATTGTATACAAATAGCTAATAGTTATGAATTGTTCGTAATTCGTACAACAAATATATTTACAAATAGCTAGATTAAACATATACAAATTTATAATTTATATATAATTAGAAATCAAATTATATAAAATATAGTAAAATTAATTAATGAGACGAATGTTCTCAGAAAACAGCTTCTCTACTTCTATAATATTAGTAAGGTCTGCGTACATTCGATCCTACCCAGACCTATTTATGATATCATACTAAGTATATTATTATTGTTATAGTAAAATTAATTAAATTGCATCCACGTTTCATAATTAACTAAAAATACTTAATAACCTAATGTTTCCTTTAAATATCGGCTATTTGTAAACTTCACCCCATCAGGTCTTCTACTACTTGGGTAGGTTCGGGTTCGTAATCGGAAACCGGAAATTTTGGGTCTGCAAGAAAGGGGTCAAGAAAAGCAAGAGAGAAAAGAAAAGAAAAGAAAGGAAAAGAAAAGAAGACCTATAGAGAGGAACAAAAACGAATGTTGATTTGGCGCTGACGATAACTTTTACACTAAAGAGTAATAACTGGTTGGAGTGAAAAAATGGAGTCGAGGAGAGTGACGAAGACGCTGGAAGATCAATGGATGGTGGAGCGTCAAGTCCGGGAGATATACGATTATTTCTACAGTATTTCCCCCAACTCCCAGTCCGCAATGTTAGCTCTCAACCTTTACCAATTTCTAGGGTTTTAATTCCTTTATTGATGAACCTATTTTGTGTTGATTTTTCTCTTTCCAATGATAAAGCATAGAGCTGGAACGTGACAAGCACTTCGATTATCTTAGCCGAGGTCTCAGAAAACTTGGTCCATCGTTTTCCGTTTTGGATGCCAAGTAAGCTTCTCCCCTATATGATCGTTTCTCCCCACTCATCGACTGTGTGAAGTTCACACGGACGATTTCAGTTACAATTTTGAACATTCTAGTCTTAACTGGTGGATGATAGGAAAACAAAATCAAAATAACTGGAATTATTTCTTATTACAATCTTAATGCGATTAAGAAGGAATGGAATGGAACTGACTTGAATGACTTAATAGCATATGCGCTATCCCCCACTCATTTCTTGTGGAGATCACAACGTGGTTCAATCAATTTGCTCATATCTTGATTAATTGATCGGAACATGCTATCTCTCAGTAGCACATGTGCTATCCACCATGGATTATGCAACTTTGGTGTATCAGGTTTATTTGATACTTTCAGTGTGGGGTATAAATTTATCCATTCTGGAATTACAATAGATAGTAGATATGAACCCATAAATTTTATAAATATAATGGGTTCAATAATAAAACTTAGCGGGAAGGACGCTCTGGTCTCCCGTTCCCAATATTCATTCCGGCTTCGTTATATCATGCCCTTTTATCCCCTTTTCCCATATCTCACCAGCATAATTTAGAAGTTTAGACAATGTGTTCATTAAGGTGGGATCTTGGCATCTATTCTAGTCTAGTGGAACCAGAGGTTATTTTGTTATCATCGACTATTTCTTTTCCTTACTTAAGTTTCTCTTTCTAGTCGACCATGGCTTTGCTATTGGATACTTCATTCAATCGCTTTGTTGGGAGAATCTATTGATGCCAAACTGGAAAATGATGCAATTGACTTTTTGACCCGTTGTCAGGTTTGTTCATTTTGGATTCTTCTGTTTAAAGTTTAAACTACTTCCTCCGTTCCATTTTATGTGGCACCCTTTTACTTGTCATGGTGGTTAAGGGAAAAGGAAAGACTTTTGAAACTTGTGGTCGAAAATAATCTTTAGATATTTATGTGGTTGAAATTCATTTCATTATGGGTAAAAGAGAAATTTGAAGTTAAAATGTTTGTATTATAGTAAGGTGACATTCTTTTTGGGACGGACTAAAAAAGAAAGGGGTGCCAGATAAAACGAGGAAGAGGGAGAGTATTAAATTCATCCGGCAATCAAGAGTACAATTTGGCTTGTTCCATATGATAGTCAAGTGGCTTAGATGATTATGTATCTCACGATAGCATAATAAATTATTGGAGGAGATGCTGATCACCTGTTTTGCAACTATCAGTCTTGACTGGAAATGGTTTTGGGCATAGCCTCTTGGATACTGTGGGGAGCATACTGACTAAACTAGTTGCAGTAATCATAGTTATCCTATTAAGCCCGAGCTATCTTTTTTACAATCTTCTTTGGCAAAATTTTGGCCTTAGCTATGATATATATTTGGTTATGTTGCTTCTGTGTTTGCTGCTTGTTTGTTGTATTTAGAAGTATCTATGTATTTCTTTCAAAAAGAATAATTTTGTACTCATGGGTATTTGTTTGGGGATGGGTGCAGAGCAAACTAATAGGTTCACTTTCACTTGGGAAATTTTATGTGTAATGAATGGCGTTTTTTTGTTTTTAAGGAGCATTCTGTGCTACAAGAGCATCGGCTTGTTTTACTTGTTGAGCAGGAGAAATTCCTTGTGGGGAAGAAGTGGTTTTGAAGCATTGAAATTTAGGGAGATAGCTCCCATTTGGCCACAAACTTTGAAGTGAAAATTTGAATTTTTGAAGTCTGATTTTGGAACTTGAAGTTGTGTTAGGACATGCATTTTACTTGGATTTTTTTTAAAAACTTTTTTGAGTAAAAGTAAAATTTCTCCTCAAAACTGGTCTGGACCCTTTTTTTTTGGAACTTCAAAATTTTTGATGAAATTTTCAAAATCTATGGCCAAACAAATATTTGAAGGTTAATTTTCAAAATTTGATCGAATGGTCAGACACTAGCTTAGATGGCTGGATGAAGCTTCTGGATGAACTAAACTTATGAGGAAGAGGCAATTACTACTAAGTAAATGCCACATTCTAAATGCCTCTGTACATCTTGCTTAGGGCTGAAAACTTCAATAGGCTTCCACTACCATACACAATTCAAATATATGGTAAACGTAATAACAGTCTTCAAGAGGCTTTTCCTCCAAGGATTTTATTGTGGTTCACTGGTTCTTATGAACTAATATTGGAACTACTTGTACTCATCTCCATGGTCTTACTTTTGGCTGTAAAAGTATCATGCACTTTTAACCTTGTAGTCATCTCCATGCTTTTGCCTAAAAGTTGTAATCATAAAGAGTTAGAGGCCAGTGCACATGATTGATTCTGTTTTGGGATGACTTCTTTCGTAATGATGCATGGAGAAAAGATTCTGTAGTGATATTTGAGATTACTCATAGAAATATGATATACATGATGAGAATGTTATCCAATTACCATATTTGCTTAATAATTTAATGTATCTGGATCTTTCTTGACTGTTATTTATGATACTCCTTTGTTTTATCATCCACCTTTCTAGAATACTGGTGTAACTATCCTTTTTTTCTTGCCCGCAACTCTAGCTAAATTGTTTTTGGACTTTTCGCACAATAAAATGCGGTAAGATTTAGTTTCATATGTTGTTTACGGTTTACCTTCCTCACAGGATAAAGATGGTGGCTATGGCGGTGGACCTGGTCAGGCAAGTCAAATTCTCCCACTCCACTCTTAGTGCTATTCAGTCAGATTTGTGTTAGCTGCTCCATGCTTATTTTTACATTGAGTTTGATTTTGTGATGTCTTCATTTGTTTCTGATTTGCAGTATGTTACTTCATTTTGTGGTGATGGAATATTGTAAATTTGTCATATCTATATAATTCTGTTGGAGGACTTATAATAAAAAGATACTTCTAGTAGGGGAAAAACAGCCATCTGAATTGATAAATATGCATTTAACCATTGTTCTTTTCTAAGTTAACTTGATACTCTTCTTCTGTTTCTTTTGGAATCACAAATTTACTGTTACAAGCTCTCTTTATTCTGGCCAACCTGTTTATTTATATGGTTCTTGTGCTTCGTACAATTAAGGTTCTTTGAAGTAATATTTTTATTGCTTTGTTCAGATGCCTCATCTTGCAACTACTTACGCTGCAGTCAATTCACTCATAACTTTGGGCGCCCCTACAGCTCTATCATCAATTAATAGGTGCACAAGCTAATTCTTATTGGTGTCTTATCTGTCGTTTGCTCCTCTTGACATTGATCTAATATTATGCCTCAGAGAAAAAATGTATACATTTTTGCTGCGAATGAAAGACGCAAGTGGTGGATTCAGGTATGATGTTTTCTACTTGCTTACATTATTTGATCAGCTTCCCAAATCACGTCTTCCCTTATATTTCATTCATAGTTGCTGTATTTATCTTCTATCAGTTCCAGCTAAAAAATCTTGGTGCTTTTCTTTCTATTTGTAACTTCATTTATCCATTTTAAAATTGCTGTTTTTCCGTTGGATGTGCTAATGTATTACTGATTCTCTTGATTAATCCTACCTGCTAATTTTGTTATGTTTTCACTTCTAAGGAGAACTGGACTTTTGGATGAACTAACACTGTAGTTGACCCTTTTACCCTGATCTGTAAATGTATAAAATGTTTGTATGTGTATTCTTGAGTTTGTAGATCCAAGTGTATATAAAAAAAAACATCTGAGAGATCACTTGTCTCTAGCATTTTGTTTCAATATTCAAATTTCATCAATGATGGTTTGCCACTTCCTATCTTTGCAAGTTCAGACTTCACATATTTTCTGCAGGATGCATGATGGTGGAGAACTAGATGTTCGTGCCTGTTATACCGCCGTTTCTGTAAGTGTGATTTCCTTGTAATCTGAATTCTGGCGATATCTTCATTATATTTACTGCACTTGGATGGAAAAACTCTGATATCAGCTTTAGAGTAAATATAATTTTTTTTATTGATGAATCATGCAAGCTATAGATGTGAAAAATTTCTGTGAAATTTGTAGGTTTCCCCTATGCAAACATTTAACCATACCCCATCTACTTCTACAACAACTATGCGTCAACCCCAAGCAATTTTTTTTTGAAACCCCAAGCAAGTTGAGATCAGCTATATGAAGTCTGATTTGAGTCATAAAAATTTTCTTACTCAATCCCTCAATTTTGCACGTGTGAGCTTGCTCACGGTCCCAAGCCTGTTAAAGAAAGAGAGTTGTGGTGGGCTGACCGCTAGGCTCGTCATTTTGTGATGAATCCTCACCATACTGATACCCTGTATGCATTTCTACCGAAGAAAATTGGATCTAGTTAAGAACTACTGTGAACTGTCTTCTTGTGCTTATTGAAGGTCAATTTGCTGAAACATGACTTTGTTTTTGAAAATAAATTAGATTCAAACATCTCCCCAAGTTTCATTTTGCAAGGCAACCAAAGCCTTCTGAGAAATGCACACCTCTCTTGCAAATTGTATAGATACTTTATACTTTATTACATGCACATTTCGCATATTACGTTCTCAGTTTTTCTCTTTTTCTTCTATTGTCTTTGGGAATAATGTGCTTTCATGTTAATTGATACAGTTAGTTTTTTAGGTTGCAAATATATTAAACATTGTGGATGATGAGCTGATTCATGGTGTTGGGAATTACATCCTAAGGTTGGTTTGAGCTGCGCACTCATCTACTACAGCTCATTCAACTTTCTGTTTATGTATTCCATATTTCATAAATTGTAATTTCTCTATTTTTGATTTACTGATGTAGTCGTCTTCCAAGAGAATGACATGATAGATGATGTGTAACATATAGAACTAAAGCATGTCAGAAATCTGGGAGTGTTAGAGGGGTGCAATTTGACAAAAAGATAACTATCAGAATGGAAGGCAAGTTAACCGCAGGCATGAGACTAGCGATAATATGTGAGTGATTATTTTCTCTAAAACCCAACAGATTCACTGGTTAACTGTCATGAATTGTGGATATGTGGTCATACATGCTTGAAAAGCAGATTGGAAATGATCACCTCCAACAAAAGATGCAACAAGATAGCACGCATAGAGGATCATGAGTGAAGATTGGTCGAGATGGTTTAATCATGTTTATATTAGCCATCAGTACCTGTCTAGGTACAATACTGAAATAATTGAAGCTGCTCAAAAGGCAACGAGATAGGTTTGAAATCACATGTAAAAAGTTGTTTAAAGACCTACAATCACCCAAAAACCACTATATCAATTATTTTAGATTAAGGAAAAGAAAAGGATTAGTTGGTGTTAACCTTACATTAGGTCGTCTTTGCCAGAAGCCTTTTGTTTGATAAGAGATATGTTCATGGCAGAGCAGGTGTGAGATTTTAAGAACTAATACATATTAAAGACAAAATATTGAGTATTGGATGGCCCAAAGTAATGGATTTGGAGTATTCATATTTCTGTCACCTACTCGTCTGGAATTGATGCTAGTTGATTTGATTGATATTTACTGATTAGTCGTCAGTGCATGGTGAGCGCTCCCATTCTTCAGGGATTAAAATATGAGAGACAAGTGATGTTTCCTAAGTTATTGCCATATGAGAAAATTGATAGTCCTTTTTGAATAAAAAATTATGAAGGAAGTATTCTTTTGTTCTAGTTTGTTCTCTCATGTTTTTGATTAAATTCCAGTCTCATAATAAGAATTATTTAGCTTGGATAAATAAGAAATTATTCTTAGTTTCGGAAATACAAGATATGAAGCAGGTGGTAGCTCTTTCTTTTCCTTAATGCCCCTCATTTTTTGTTTGAATTCATTATAAGAATATATTCTCTTGGATAAGCCTTTACTAAGCTGTTCTCTCATTTTTGTTTCAGTTGTCAGACTTATGAAGGTGGAATTGCTGGTGAGCCAGGTTCTGAAGCTCATGGTGGGTAAGTCTCACCTGGGATATATTCTCATCTTTTTAATATTGTTTCACTCTTCTTCTCACATTTCTCTTTCAATGTTAGTTGACATAGTAGAACTATAACTTCTCAGCTTATGATGTTACTGAAGCCCTTTACATTTAACTCATTTTCTAGGTATACTTTCTGTGGCTTGGCCGCAATGATTCTTATCAACGAGGTGAACCGATTGGACTTGCCAAGATTAATTGTAAGTTGCTTAGGACTCTGTTGGGGATTGATGAATGTTGCTAAGATAATCATGTGTGCGTGTACTCTCTCCCTTTTTTTTTAAAAACATCATGGTTACAGGACTCTGGTATTCCTGTTACTGTCATGAAATGGGATGTTATCAACTTTTTTTACAGGCCTTTCTGACCGCAAATGAAACTGAAACTAGAAAAGTATCTTGTATAGTAGTTGCATTTTAGTTCGTCTTCACAAATGTTCCATATTGCTTTTTTGTTACTCATCATAAAAAGCGAAGGAGAAGAAAAAGAACATAGAGATGAGCTGAATCCTTTAGTGTTGTGACTACTGAGTACAGGAGACCGACGCCCACCACCCCCCCCCCCCCCCCCGAAAAAAAAAAAAAAAAAAGAAATCATTGATTTTACAATGGTAGGCTATTTTATTTTTATAGATACAACTGTTTATTGGATATTTAGGACTTTGATACACTGGAAAAGTTAGCATATGAAAAAAAGTAAATTGATGATAAACAGCTGGGGAATAACATGCAGCATTTTGGTGGTTGTCCCTTATTGGGGATGTTGGAGTATAAAACTTTTGAATGCTTTTTATTACCTTGTGGTCTGGTCCTTCCCCGATCCCGGGTATAGCGGGAGCTTAGTGTACCGTGCTGCCTTTTTATATGGTGGATAGGAAGACATCTAGGAACCCAGGACTGGCCTTCAATTTTGCTTTTGATGTTGTTTTCACCTTATATCTACTTGACTGGTCCATTTTGTAGCAGCTGCAGGGAATTCCGTCACCAGGTTCTGCTGCTGCAATCCTGGGATGGTTGGGATTGATTATTAACCAACATATTAGTTCTTTTTCGTATAGTAGCACCACCACGTGACTTTCTCTCAGTCTCTTTACTTCTCTTAGTAGTTTCCTTCAGTTGCTTCTTTATAAATATTTTCAAGTCAAGTTCTATCGAGTTGTTGGCGAAATGGTATTACTTAAATTTGGTTCATCTGATGGTATTGATGAGTATGGTGTATTGCGATTATGTATCTTTAGGATTGGGTGGTATTTAGACAAGGAGTCGAAGGTGGATTTCAAGGCAGGACAAATAAATTAGTCGATGGATGCTATTCCTTTTGGCAGGTGACTACCAGATTTACCTTTATGTCCTGAACTTTGGTTTCCAGTTTAATTATTACTGAGCTAAGGATTACTGTTCGTCCAGGGTGCAGTACTGTTTCTTATACAAAGACTAAATTTGGTAGTCCGTGAACAACTAGGGCTGTCAAATGACCTTGGTACAGAAAGTGCTGATGATTCTTCAGAGTCAGAGTTATCTGTTGAAGAAGTGCATTTGAAAGGGACATCCTCTCATGTTCAGGAGACACGCGGTCTTGGACAAGAAGGTATATCAATTGGAAGAACAAATAGTTCAAAAGGCCCCAAAAAAGTACTCCTGTATGATTAGTGCTATTCAACTTAGTCTTGAATTTTAAAAAGGATATCATGTTATTAGGGAAGCCAGTAGGTGGAATTTAATAAATGAAGGGTGAAAGGACTATATTCCATCTTAAACCACTTCTACTGTCACATAATTTATAATTTGCACGTGGATTGTATCTGAACTTGATATCTCCAAATGGGCAGGTAATTAGTAACCTATAGTGCTATCAGCTGGACTTCACCTTAACTGAGTACCATACATTTCATGCTTCAAACAACGTGTGTGTACAATTAGGATAATCAAATCGGTTTTGTGTCCCTTACCCTGATTCAATTATCCATTTGATGGTGTACCGATATTGTTTGGTGTAGAGCATTTCATTGAAAGTTTGAAACTCTGACAGCTCCCAATATTTTTCTTGAGATATGTTAGGTTATCATTGTTTCTAATCACATCTTTTTCATTGTTTTTGGTGCAGGACAAGAAAATGCTTCTGATAGCCCAAAGATAGCAGATAGTGGATATGAGTTTATCAATCGGCCCATAGCTATGCAGCCTCTCTATGACAGCATGTATCTCCAGCAATATGTTCTTCTTTGCTCCCAGGTGCTTAAATTTTGAGAATATATATTCTGAAGCTCCCTGCTCCCTGCTCCCTGCTCACTCTTGCATGCACAAGCTGAAAAATAAAGGATAAAGAAAATACCTCAAGAAAGTTATAATCGTATAAGAAGCTAGTATTTTGTTTATTAAATACGTAAACATCACTGATCTGCATATGAGAAACCGCTTTATTTGAGCTTTCTGGGCCCTTTGTAGTTAGAGAAAGAATTAATTATGTCGGGTTTCTTTCCTAGTTTCATCTGAAGATGGAATTGTTGTCTGATTTGGAGCACATTAAACCACACTTTTTTTTTTTTGGCTAGAACAGCTTGAATATCATTTGTCTACTGAACATCGTTATTTCTCCTTTGACATATAAATTCAAGAGCCTCCGAAAGGCATGTGTATTTGATATAATTCTTTTTGAATTTGTTTTGGAACGTGAAGTCATGAACTAATAATCCTCTTAATTGGTGTCGGATTCCAAAGCTCTTTTACATTCATTTCGCAATCAGAATTCAATTTTCATGTGTATATTTGGGAACTATCTGTTCATTCTTCAAAGGGAAAAAGGAAGTTAAGTGGGTTTTAAATATTCTATATCAGATGCATCGACTCACCAAGATATTAGTGTTAGATTCTTTTGGCAGTGTATTATTGTTGTTTCTATTGCTTTTTTTTCAAGATTCTGATATCATGTTGCGGATATAGATAAATGGAGGTGGTTTCAGAGACAAACCTGGGAAGGGTAGAGACCATTACCATACGTGTTACTGTTTGAGTGGTCTTTCAATTGCTCAGTATAGCTGGACCAGCGAAGCAGATTCTCCACCATTACCCAGGGATGTATTTGGTCCTTATTCCACTTGTCTGTTGGAACAGGTTCACCCACTCTTCAACGTCGAGTTGGATCGGTATTATGAAGCTCGCAAATTCTTCTCATGCTTGTGAGAGTGTTCCACCACTTTCATTAGCACCAACTTTTCGTAAGCGCAGGTGAATCCAGAATTTAGAGTCGTCGGATTCAAAAGAATTGTAATCCTTTATATATACAACAATGTTCTTGCATTTGTATGCATAATACGAGTTGAGAGTAAACTGGTACTTCTGAACCAGATGAACTAGCTCTAAATCTGTCTCTGCTTAGTTCTGTAGAGAGCAATGTGAAATTGGAGTGTTGTTTTTACTAATTCCTGAACGAAAAGGGTCGTCTAATCTGTCTCTGCTTAGTTCTGTAGAGAGCAATGTGAAATTGGAGTGTTGTTTTTACTAATTCCTGAACGAAAAGGGTCGTCTAATGTGCTGTTTTTTACTAATTCCTGAACGAAAAGGGCCGTATAACTGAAATGACGAAGCAAATAGTCATGTTAATTCAGCAAGCTATTTATCTCCTGTTTTGGTCACAAAATTAAAAAAGAAAACGAAGATAGTTCATCTTTTTTCTTACTACAGCAGAGTCCAAAAAAGAACTTCCAATTCTACTTTTTGTAGTAAAATGTTTCGGTTATAATCGAGTAGTACTTCATATCTAGTGCCTCAAAAGGTTCCCGCTCATTGCGGGGTGAGGGGGGGTCGGATGTACGCAGTCTAACCCCTCTGTTTAAAAACATAAAGCGACTGTTTCCAGATGACCCATGAGGAGCGTCGATGCATTGACTAACTGCTACTTCACAAATGAAAGAAGCGCAGACAGTTTAAAGAGTCATTTTGCTTTATTCCATCATACTCCAAAACCAAAAAATAATCAATCTTTGGCTCCATCCGAGATTGATGGACCGAGTAGTACTTCATATCGTTTTTTGAAAAAAAAATTGTCAGCATAATTTTGTTTGGAAAATTAGGTAAAATGGACTTGACACCTGATATTTTTGGACTGTACATGTGAATAGTGTAACCCGTATTTAGTAGTAGGAGCTTTCCCAAATTTTAGACGTGGAAGACGACAGTGGAAACCGCCAAAACTATCATTATCGGCGAGACCTCATCTTTCAACTTCCATTCATTAGTCTATATTTTCCGTTTCAATCCCATTTCTTCTTGTAGACTGTTCGGTTCTTCATCATGGAATTGAATCATACCAAGCAGACTCTGAAAACGGCTATGGAGAATGAAAACCAGCATCTCTCCCTCTCCGATTCAGATGCTACTGATTCTGATAACGATAAAGCTATTACTTTCTCTTCTCCAGCTCGTTTTCATAGTGGCTCCGATTCTGATGGTTCCACTAAGTCTCAAACAGATAAAGCGACTATTACTAATTCTGCTACTGCTACTGCTACTGCTCATGGCACCGGTGATAGAGATTCATCTCAGCCGAGGTCTTCAATTTCCGCTGATTCAGATGGTTTTAGTAAGTGCGAAAAAGATGAAGTTAGTAAGATTGATTCTACTACTGCTATTGCTAATGGAGATTCTATTAAGGTATCTTTCCCACCGGTGGAATCTCCGCCGAGGTCATCAATTTCCTCTGATCAAATTTCTCTTCCAAATGAGTCCTTTGCTCAGCAGGATAATAAGCCTTCTGCAGCTCCTACGCGGAGTCCACCGGAAAAACCTCCGATACCGGAAGCGGTGGTGAAGACGTCTATCAAGGAGGAGCCACTGGCTTTGGTGAAAGCGGATCTGTTTGTCGGAGATGATAAAGCTCGTGTTAAGGAAGGTGGAGACGGCGGCGACCATCGGCAGAACCGTCGGCAGAGAGTAAGGCCACAGTTGTCGATTTTAAGAAAAGTGAAGAGGGATGAGACGGTGAAGAAAGCAGCTTTAGGTTTTAGGATATTTGGGTTTTTGTTTTGTTTGGTTTCCTTTTCTGTTATGGCCGCTGATAGGAATAAGGGTTGGGCTCTGGACTCTTTCGAACGTTACAAGGAGTTCAGGTTGGTCACTTGTTCTCTTTGCATTGACTATTTTAATTGTGCAGCGCATTAAGTTTCACTCTTTCACAGCAATGAATAAATGTGTTAGTGCGATAGTGTTAGTTATGAATGATAATATTGGTAGGTGAATTGCGTTGACAGGTACTGTATGTCAGTGAATGTCATAGGATTTGTGTATTCCGGAGCTCAGGCATTTGATTTAGCCTACCAATCTGCCACCAGCAATAACATCTTGCAGCACCGTTTGCGCTACATGTTTGATTTTGCTTTTGATCAGGCAAGTTGTTTCATCCCAATTACATGAATACATAGTGTTTATACCAAGATAATGAACACAACATTTATGTCTTTGTACATGCATTTTCATGATTAAGTGGGTGCAAAGACTACCTTCCATAATTGTTTTAAGCTTTAAGAACCGACTTTTTCTCTTTTTGGGGTAATGGAAGTTATGACTTATATTAAGTACGTGAGAGCTTTGATTGAGAGGGAAAATTCTTTAATGGTGGTGATTATTTTGCACTAGCCTGGTGTGAGACTGTTGTAGCTATCTAACTCTTAGTAAAATGCATAGAAAAATGGATGGAGAAGGATCATATTCCCCATAAAAAAATGTTTATTGTTCATAGAATTCACTCAAAAATATACCTGCAAGGTTGGAGGAATTTTTCCTTTATGATCATCTGGATGCCTATTAATTGCTAACTTTCATTGGATGGAAAATACTAACAGGACCATTCAGCTGTAGAATCACCTTTCTTTTTTGTGGCATCTCCTTTTGAGCCCTGTATTTGACATACCCTCGGCTTTATGCCTTTCACAGCAGCAAGCTCTTTTTTTCATTTATCTTGAAGGAAATTTTCTTCCTTTAACCAATATTGACTCCTAAAAATCAAACAAATAGATATGTTTGTTAGATAAACGCCATCCATTTCTGAATCTAAGAGTTATTTAGCTTGTTTGCATACGGCGCACTAGCAGATTGAGTCCTGTGATGAAGTTCTTGTAGTTTTACATGAGCATTCCTTATAGGCTTTGTTTTGTGCACCCTCTAAATTCTGAAAGGTTATAGAATGACTAGAACTCCCCTACTGGCTAACTGAATCTGTATGGAAGATACAAAAGTAAAGTAAGAATAATGTCCGGTAGTGATTGCAAAGAGGATACGGAATTTCTTGAAACTTCAGAACCTTATTTTTCTGTTGGATACCTTAGTGGATTTGGTCATTCTCTTGGGTACTATAAATAGATCTTGAAATTTTTTAACTTGATAAGATGTGAATTCAAGTGAAATGTTGTTTCTTTTGTTGTGTTTCCAAGTGAGATTTCTTGGCAACTTCTTATCTTCTAGTCCATTTTTTGTAATTGTTTTTACAAATATATAGTTTATTTATTGGTACGTGATGCGTACTTCTGGTTTAGTTAATTTAATCCTAAGAACCAATAATTAATAGTTAAAAAGTTTATACTTCTTATGAATCATAATCTGACAATTTCCTGTTCCTGTGCATGCAATTATTTTGATCTTCAAAAAAAAAAAAAAGCAATGAACTATCATAGTTCTATTTTATAGATTATTTTTATATACAGAGTGGACTCAGTTGTTTGTTAATGAGTCATGAAATGGACTTTGAAGAATGCATATTTGTAGTTAGCAGATGTCAGCCTATTTGCATTTCTTTGTGTAAAGTATCTTCTCCTCTGTGAAAGTTATTGCACTTATACAACCTTACTGTCTCCATCCCACTAAGCCACGTCATCAAGTGGCTCCCCGAGAGATCGGAGGATATACCAGCAAGGATTCTTTTGAGACCAACTACATAAACATCTATATCATATAATCTCATACTTAGTAGCCGAGACAGATTGTATTGATAGATAATAAGCTGTTACATTAAAGCTGATGTTAAATATCCACAGTTTAGGGACCTGGCTAACGTTTAATTCAAGCCCAACCAAAGAAAAAAATTTAGGTCATATCTACAGGAAATCATAATTTTTCAAGGTTGAATAAGGAACCAGAGCACATTTTATACTTGTTTAGCGAAGCTGGTACCTGGTCCATATGGAGCTTCATTTTCTTGGTGATTAGACTAGAAACTTAAGGCGACTGCCTATTTCATGCCTAAACTTGTGGATCTTGCATTGATGCTCGTAACTTCTGTTATATTTACTGTTTTTCTATATGACAGGTGGTAGCATATCTTCTGATATCAGCATCATCTTCTGCTGCTACTCGCATTGATGATTGGCAGTCAAATTGGGGGAAGGACAAGTTTCCTGATATGGCAACCACCTCTGTAGCAATGTCCTTCCTTGCATTTGCGGCATTGGCCTTCAGCTCCCTTGTATCCGGCTATGTATTATGCAACTCCAGATCAACATAATCGTGTGCAATGCTTGGGTGTATTTGTTTGTCATCCTTCAAAATTTAATATAATTGTATGATATGTAAAATCAGTTGTGGTTGGTCAGGTGAATACATACTGAGGTTTTTTCCTTAAAGAAAAAGATAATTGTGTTGTAATGCTCCTTGAATAAGCTTTAGGATGATGCTAGATATGCGTTACGCAGTTTTCTGTTGTTGTTAGTGAGATCAAAACCAGATGCAATGCAACTTGTGAACAAGTTATCAGCTATTGAATTGATTAGCCATATTTTTGGTCTGGTTTTCCTAAGGCCTTGGAATGCATTAGACCCCCATGTCTTTGGAGAATCACATCTTCATGAAATACCATGCCCTTTTTTCTTCTGGAGACTAGAGTTTGTTGCTTGCAGGTAATCTGATGGTAATTGTCTTAACTTTCATAAATTCAAAATTATTATGATGTCTTAATACTTGTACATCTCACCTTCCTATACTCTGGATTAAGTCGAGTGGAGCTTATGTTGCGATAATGATTCAATATCGTGGAACCGTTAAATATTTTTGCTGTTATATAACAACAAACTGTTGAACGTGTTCCTTTAATTTTATGCGATCGACTATATGGTTTTCAAATGTTGACAAGCTTCCATCATACATACGCACCATGATGATGGAGTCGGTTAACGAAAGATACAAGGAAGACAGGACACTTATCTTTTGACATTCAAATCTCTATTTATTTTTCTGATATTCGACTCTCTCTCTGTTGTTTTATGACGTTTATTTGGTACGTCAACAACGACTTTCTTAAACAAAATATCCCATAAAAACATTTTAGACCTTTTGTCACCTTGAAGAGTTTAACCATGGAAATGAAATTATGTGACCCGTTTATCATATCTTCACTGGGACAAAAGCATTCTTCAATTATGTAAGACAGTCGACAAGGATGTTTTTGATACCTCTACTGATTTTTACTTCAAAATTTCAATGACTTTAGTGTTATTCTTTAAATTTATATTCCATCAACTGAATTTGGAATATGGCCATTAAAACTTCGTAATTGTGATTCATGAAACTCATTTTTCAGATCAGATTTCATGAGGGTTTTTTTTTTTTTCAAAAGGAGAAACTAAAAGAGAACAAATTAAAATAAAACGTAAATATTTTACTATGTAATAAGAGTCGTCGATTGTTTGAAAAATAAGAGCAAAAAAAGTATCAGGCAACAACATTATTAGAAGCCAAATATCACAAACTAGTTTTAAATGCATATATATATAGATATATATTTGTTTTGACTTTTGAACATTAACTGACGATTGTTTTTTCAAAACGATGGGAGTAGCATGCTGATATGGGACGCGGCTTCTCTCCGGTAGAGGTTCTGTCCATTTCCTCCGGTGGTGCATCACACGTGTCCAAAAATATTTCGATGGAGTGATTAGGATTAATCTTTTTTTTATTATATATTCTCCAAAAAAAAAAAAACTTCTCTCTTTCCACCATTTCGATCTTGAAAAAAAACATTGACACTAGTCATTATCAAAATTCATATAATTGGCTTTAACTTATTTTGTGTATACATATTAAGACGTCATACAGTATTGTGTTAAGATAGTTACTTGAGTTCGGCGACAAAGTAATTGAAATCATTTTTATTTCAACAATAATTAAATCTTACAATAGCAAAAGTAGGCATACAAATATACTAAATTTTCTTCATGAATAACATCATTTGAATTCTCGATACTACTAATCAATTCGAATTCATAACACGTATCCAGTAATCTGTGAATCTTTTTCCAATCATATTAATATTAATAATCTTGTGAGTCCAAACACCAACAATAATAATCAGACCTTGACAAATCCAACAATTGCTCAGGAGTCATCCTTTCAAGCTCATTTTGCCTCCAAGATGCAAAATTAATTTTATTTTGTGGATCACTAGCAAGAGGATAATTCTCTTTTTTGTGAAATTGTGATAATTTCATTCTCATGTAAAGTCTCATTGTGGCCACACAGTCTTCATAGGGATCTTGTACTCCAATTTGAATATCATACCTACATACAAATTTTCATTATTATTGTCCATTATTTCAAATTTGATGCAATATTAATATTTATATTATTACCCGAGGTAAGCTTTGGTCAAGTACTTGAGGGAGTTGCTCAGCTTGCTTGTTTTCATCAGTGGTGGATATTTTGCAGTATCCCTTCATAAATAAAAACAAATGTTAGAAGATCAGAAACTACGTAAATATATCCGATCATCTAAGTTTACAAGAAATATACATCATTTATACACTTTGATCGTATATGTTGTGTACCAGTATGTATATCATATGTGTTGTAAGCGTATGTATATTTTTTTTCTGGTATGTATATTTAATATTATACTACTTATACACATTAATGTTTACATTTTGTAAACTAGATGACTCAAAGACATTTAACTGTAATTTTTCTATGTTCTATAGTAATTTATATAAGAACAACTACGAGCTAGTAAGAGTTGATTTCATGTTTGTTTGTTTGTTTTTTAAGCAGTAAAGTTACAATTTTTTTTAATCATATTATATATCTGAACTTTACAAGAAAGTAATAAAATTTTATCCACTATAAGAGTCAGTTTGGTGAGCTTATAGTGTGTGAAGTTTAGTTATTTTAATGTTACAAAATATAGTTTCGTGATTTTATTATTAGCGAATGAAGTTCAATTATTACAAAAGAATTTATATATATATATGATCAAATAATTTACCTCATTTTTATTGCTGGATAATCCATCTCCAAACATTTAAGATCATGATCCAAACCATGGCCAACAAGAATCCTGGACCTTCCCCCTTTAGAACGGATTTGCCAAACAGGTTCACCATTACAAAGAAATTCTTGAATTTTTCTTGACACATTCCTTAATGGCATTGCATCCCTCAAATATTCTGGCCTTATGCCCGTCATTTCGTACCTATAAACAAATATATATTTCGTGTCAGAGTTTAAGTTAATATACATCGTTAATATAAGACGTCACTTTCTTCTTGTCATGGTATCGTAGGATAATATATCAACTAATTAACATGTTATAATTGAGATTATAATTTAAAATAATCAACATGTTATTAAGTTAAATTGATCACCTGTAGTTAGTGACAGGAATGTGTGGTTTGACATATGAATGAAAGAGTGTCCTTTCATGTTCATCAATGAGACAAACCCTTGCACAAAGGTCTAAAGATCCATCACTGCCACCACCAACCATTTTACAGCCAAGGGCGACCACTCTTCCTCTGCTATTATCAATTCTTAGTTCATCTTGAATCCCCAAATTTGCCATGCGATACAATAAACCCTGTAATTTGACATGATATCAGAACTGACAAGTATAGATTTATTTTGGGTTCAGGTCTTATTATCAAAAAGATTTTTCCTCGATGTACTTAATTTGGTCATGAAAAAGATACACAAGTGAGGGGCATATTGAAGAAGTTTTATTTTATGAATCAGAGCAACAAAAGGCTGAATATCAACGTATCGTACTAATAATCACATATTTAAGTCGTCTGGATGAAAAACATGTTCGCTCAAATTATTTAAATTTTCAGATGAGACGAGCATGTGTGCTAGAATTAATTGCGTACATTATTGTTAGGACGTGAGAGGCATGATTCCCTATGAGCCCTTAGAGAACTCCTGCTGCCAAGGATTGACAAACAAATATCACATCCTCTCTCCTTGAAAATTCTTTCACATTCTGCCTTTGGAAGTGGCCCTGCAGATATTATGAATTAATTAACTGGGAGTAGATTAATGACCAAATAAAAAATTTAAACTCAAAAATTAATGACTTTTTATTTGGATAAGTATGCCCATACCAATAAGGTGCTCCCTAAGAGATTCAAAAGAGCGGCAGTGCTTTTTGCAAACACCACACATGGGTTCATGAACTGAATGATAAGATGTTCTCATGTGTTCTACTAAGTGCTCCTTTTTGTTGAACTGCCGATAGCACGCTTCGCATTTGTTCCTGCAGTCCCATGAATAAATTGTACTTGAGAAATATCGTTTAGCAAATAATCCTCTTTTTGTTCAGTTTATGGACAACATGCAGTCTAAAAATAGTCTTACATTTCTCAATTTTATGAGAAAATGGTCTACAATTTTGCTAAGCTATCGTAAATGAGGTTAGTATAAGAATGAATACCTGAGAGTCTCTGAAGACTCATATCTATGATCCATTATAGCAGTTAAGAGTAGTGATAGATATGATGATGCTTCAAGTTCTAAAGGTTGATTTAGTTGAGAGAATAGAAAGATATTTGATGAAGAAGGTGAAGGTCTCGAGCTATTTATACAAGTTCTTGAAGATGAAATCTTTTTGAAATTGCTCTTGTTGTTAAGCAAATATGTTTAAAATCATTATGTAGGTTAAAGCCTGTCTGTTTGTCTGTCTGATCCAGACAGGTTACATATGTGTCGAAAGGAGAAACTGGAAATTAAACATTTGTGTTAGTCCAAATGTTTCGGGTCTGGTCCACACTCGGTAATTCTACTGCAGAATATTTCTTATTTTAATAGTACTGTATCCTTTCCTTCGTTTGCTTTTACTTGTTTTTTATTTTTATTTATTATTTTTAACATAGAATTAAGGATCAAAAACACATTTTAACTATTTCACATTATTGAGCTTAATATCTAAACTATTACCTGAACTACTAACTCAATGGTTAACTAGCGAAACACGCCTAAATGTTGACTAGTAGATCAAATATTTGTCCAGAAATACTTCCAGTTGTATTTGTTCATAAAATCTTCGTCAGCATGGCATATATATAACAACTTTATTTGTTGACAAGTTAATTTTTTTTTTTTAAAAAAAGTTTGATTGACTTCTTTAAAACCCTACACTATCTCCTTTTAAATCAGAGATATCGATATCAAGACAAAGTCGATGGCTAAGAAGGTGAAGAAAAAAAATGATAGATGTCACAGTTGGACTAAATTCATTTATATATTGATAGTTTTAATCTTTAACCTAATATTTATATTTTTAGATTTTTCGCAGAGTAGTTATTTTTCACATAGAATATCACGTGACAAGATTTTAAATACAAGAGCGAGTTTACATACACATACTATTAGAAATTACCCGAGATGTGTTTTGCTAATTATGAGATGATAACTCTTAATTAACCTATCAAGAAAAATGCACATAAATTAATATGAATATTGTGATAAATATTTATATTATTACTCTTTCCATCCCATTTTATATGACATCCTTTGACTTGGCATGACATTTAAGAAAAAAAAGAAGACTTTGAAAACTTGTGATCTAAAATCATTCTTAGATATTTATGTGGTTGAGAATCATTTCATTAAGGGTAAAACGGGTATTTCAAAGGTAAATTGTTTACAATTAGAGTAAGGTGACATTTTTTTGGGACGAACCAAAGAGAAAAGGGTGTCACATAAAATGGGACAGGGGGAGTATCATTTTATAAAAGGTGTGCAAAATCCAGAATGAATGATTAGAAGTGAACGGAAAAAATATTGCTAGTATTAGGCCGGGTGATAATTGGGCGGGTTGGGTCAAATTTGAACGAGTTACAATGGGTCAAAACACCAAACAGGTCAAGATCCAACCCAACCTAAATTTATTTGAGTCAAAATGAGTTGGGTCAAAACGGATTGAGTAATGGGTTATAGAGAGGGTCAAGACCCAACCCGACCCAATTTTTACTAAGTTTTACTTATTTTATTTGTTCTTTTTCAATATTTTAATTAGTAATTAATTAAATTATATTTTTCTTTATTATGATTATACTCCCACTATTTCAAATTAAGTGAATTATTGAGCTATATCACACATATTAAGAAAAAGAAATAAAAACAAAATTTAATCATATTTTTCCATTCTTACCCTTCTTCAACTCCAAACACTCATTTAACGGAGTAAGAAATTTTCAAGAAAATAAGTCTTTGAAAATCAACTTTAGAAACTCAATTAATGAATGACAAACTGGAAAAAATTTCTAACATATTCCTTAAAAAGTGATCAATTCACTTATTTTGAAGATTCAAAAATTCCCTAAAAATTCACTTAATTTGAAACAAAGGGAGTATAAAACATATCAAATTGCAAAAAAAAAAGTGTTTTGAAAATATTTTAACAAGATCTCTCTCGAATTAATTCGGGTTGCATATCAACCCAACTTTAAATGGGTTAAAATTGGTTGAATTGAGATGGATTGAGCTAATAACCCACCCAAATTTCAACGAGTTGGATCAAATTAATGAATTGAATTTAATTTTGCCATCCATCAGTAGTATATATATGTCCCATAATCAAGCATGCGCGCACAAGTGCATTCCGTGGATTGAAGGGCAATATAATCCAATAAATGCAATTAAAAAGTGTATTTTCTCTGGTATGTTAATTAAGTTATAAAAGTGTTCACATAATTAAATATTATTGTACGAGGACTTCAAATAAGTGAATTTAGAAATAACCTGCCAGAAAATTACTTGAGCTTAGAATTGAGTCAAGATAAATACAAATCTTAATAGCTAATTAGTTGATTAATTTATCTTGTCCTTAAGTATTTGAATCCCCTACCTTAATAGCTCCATTCCGAATCCCGTGCATCTTAACCTCAGAAAACAAAATAGAGTAAATAGAGTGTGTGTATATATATATATGATGGTTTGTATGCGTTTATTAGATCAAATCTTTCGACATATTAACATTGTAAGAACAAGAAAAATAAGTAAATAAAGATATAAGTATTTTATGCGGAAACCTCCTTGCTCAAGGGAGGAAAAATCACTATCCATCTCACGGCATTTCAGCAAGATTTCATTATTATCAAGGAGCAACACCGATTACAAACTCATGCAATCCTAAGTATTAACTTGTTACTTCCTTCTTCCTTATAATGATAGCTCGAAATCTTTAATAACTAACCAACACATTTGTTGTCCACTAAATTAATCCCCTTAGATCAGTTTAAACTTCAAAAAATACACACAACAATTCTACTGTATCTACACATCAATTAACTCTAGTTGGTACTCCTACATATATAACTCTACCCAAGAGAACTCCGAAATAATAGTGAAGAGCATCTAGTTTCCTTACAGAAGAGGAGTAGATTTACAAGATAAGAGCAAGAAAATACGACTTACAAAGTACAAAATAGCCATAAAAACTTTTAGCTCCTTAGTTGTTTTTTCTTTAGTATTTCTTGAGAGTTTTTGCTTATGTGATTGTGAAGTGAATAATTATGTCAATGTAGATGAGATATAATATTAATATAGGATAACCACGGTATGCTTGAGCAGTTCTATCATCAAATGACACATCGTGAGTCCTCACCAAAATAATTGCTAGCAATGTACTTTTTATAATTATATCTTTCAATTGTGCAAATATAATTCTAAATAGAACCACATTTTATATCAAATTTTAATTTATCAAATCATCAAAACTATATGTTAACGAGATATACGCACTTTAATTTCCTAATTAACCAGTAACAAAGAGAAAAAATGATGAGCAATTTTAGTGCAACTAGGTAGTGCTTCCAAAAATCTGTATAGAATATTTTTAAAGTGTTGAGTTGGACACTTTTTCTTCAACGATACTATCTTTGACCAAAACTCCCATTCTTTTTTCCAAATACATTCGTATTTTGTGATGCACATGAAGTCATATTTTACAGTCACATTCAAAGAATATTTCAATTTATTCCAAGCTTCACTAATTTCTCCCTTTTCCAAAACCTTTCGTCTTTCCTACTCAAACATTCAAGGGACTATTTCTTTTTAATTTTCACCTTTTTATTTTGACTTCGAACTTATAATTCTAAGTTACAAGTGAGAGGTGTTTACCATTCGAGCAACTCACTCTTATCGCTCAAGGAACTTTCAACTTCTGCATACCCAATTTCTTTAGTTAATAATTTTAAAAAGTATGACGATATTATTTTATTAATTAGAAGCAATCTTATTTTAAACTCATTTTTTACTCTTAATAAATATGATTTATAATCAGATAAATAGTATCTATAGGGTATTCTAAATCATAAATTAAAAGAACTTTCATTTATTCTTAAATTTCGTCCCCAATAATCAAATACCTTTGAGTTTACTTTTTTTTTAAGACATTAACTCAATATCAATAAATTTAGGATATAATAAAAAAAATAATTATTTCTATTCTTCTGGATTTATTTAAACTAATTAATAAAAATTAAATTAAAAAATATTTGACAAGAGTACTTAATTTGTGGGGGGGGGGGGGGGGGAAGGA
>JAABOM020000049.1:23364324-23381147 GCA_011800125.2 Solanum clarkiae | reverse complement strand
CTTTCCCTATATTTCTCTACTAACCTCCGAACCAGATGGATCGCCTCAGTCGTCGACCGTCCCGGCATGAAACCAAACTGGTTCTTGGAGATCGGAACGCCTTGTCGCACCCTCAACTCCACTACTCGCTCCCAGATCTTCATCGTAAAATTAATTAATTAACTTGTTATCATACAGTAAAATATTTCCCTTTATATTAATGTATATTTTGCACTATCCTTTACAATATTGGTCACTCGAAAGCATAGTTATGTGTAAAATTTGTAATATTGAAAACAAAATGGGTTACCAATTTCAATGGTTACAAATATCTAATAATGTCAAAGTTTATTTATAGTAATTACATATATAATTTATAAACTCATACTCATGTGGGTTTACGGTTTATGGTTCATTTTTGTTGACGTTTCAATTTATATGATTCAGTTTTTTAGTCAATTATAAAAAAAGTTATATTTCTAATAATTTGACTTATTTTATTCTTAGTAAATAATTTAGAGTCATACTAATATTTATTACTTATTGTAGACCACATATTTCAAAAGTTTTTATTTCTTAAACTCTGTGCAAGTCAAACTAACTTATGTAAAACAAGATTAATACTTAGATATCATTTTTATCATACTTCCTTTATCGAACAATAGTTGTTGACTACTAACTTGCACAGGAAATAAGTCGCTTTTTGAATGTAACAAATATAACGTCATGAAAAATGTAATAGAAAAATAACTATAACTAACGATAAGAGTAAAATTAGAAATTAATTGTAAAATTATCTCTTAATTTTCACAAATTAGAGAATTTCTGATGAAAATCTGTTTTTAGTATAACTAACAACTATTGTTGGACAAAAAAAATATTACTAATCACTCCCTCCATTTCCTTCTATATGTAGTCCTTACTATAAATAATTGGTCCTTAATATATGTTATCACACAAAATCAATGCATAAATGATATTATTCTTCCTATTTTACCTTAATAAACTTTGAAAAAATATATTTTGCCAACTAAAAAAATTAAAAAAATAATTAATATATACTAGATAAGGGTAAAATAATAAAATTATTTTTTTTCTTAATGCAAATTCATCCAGAAAAAATGACATATAAAAGGATGAAGTAATATCGTTTGCATAATGTGTCCATTGAGCGTATATATGTGTGTGCGTGTAATCGATGGCGTTGAAAAACCGTTAATGGCGCCATTTATGACAAATCCACAGCGAAGCATAAGTTGGAAAATATTTTTTAAAAATTAAAAAATATTTTTTTTAAAAAAATACATAAGAAAGAGAGAAGAAGAAGGGGGGTTAAAGAGGAAAAAGTTTGGCGGATGATAAGTCATCTTCATGCTTCTACGTTCCAACCTCTGTGCAACCCCACTTTTTTTTTTTCGTTCATTTTCAATCTCATCATTCTATCCGAATTTCTATCATCAAAGTTTCTCAAATTCTTCTGTACCAACTTCATTTCCCTGTTCTGTAACCACCACCATCATGATTGACCTATAAATTTTATACATAAACACGCTTCATTAATTCCATATATAACAATAACATCCTTGTTCTTGTCTCTCTAGTTTCAATTTGCATTTTTCTCACAAAGGAAGGGAATTCGGTACGCGTGTTCTTCTTCTTCTTCCTGTTTCATTGCTCACAACATGCCTCGTCCGTTTTATTTTCAAATTACTGTAATTTCGTTTTGTGTTTTGAATTAAATGCTATCCGTAATGATGCATTGAGCGGGAGCCTTTGAGGCATTGGGGTAATGTTGTTGTTGTTTATTTTATGACCAAATGTTATTAATTTTCATGGAGAATATATTAAGGATTGTGGATATGATTTTGAACATTCTTACGTTTGAAACAGGGGGAAGGAGTAATTAACAACTCAAAGGAGAGTTATTTAATTGCATTACAAATTGAAGTCCCTTATTAAATACTTTTTTCATTTTGAAGTATTATTTAATGCTTCGTGATTGATTGCGTATAAAGTTAATTATGGTTACGTAGGATGTTCTGTTACTTTGAAGGAAAAAATATAGTAATTCATTTTCCCTTCTGTTTTTGGTTCGTAGAAGAAGCAGCGATTCAATGCCGGAATTCGGCATGGATGGATCAATTCCTGATGGAAATCACAAAGAACCTCATGGTCATTTTCTACCTCACAGAGAAATTTTCGATCAGGGGTCTCCGAGAAGTCCCTTGAGTACGCATAGTCGCGAAACTGAGTCTATTGATTTGGATATAAACAAAGGTATTAACACTTCAATTGAGCAACTATACAAAAATGTGTATGAAATGCAGAGCTCCGATTATTCACCTTCAAGGAGGAGCTTTCTATCGTATGGTGAAGAATCGAGAATCGATTCTGAGTTAAGGTACCTTGCCGGGGTAGATTTTGGTGAATCGGATAGTAAGAAAGATGTTTCTGAACATGACAAAGTACATAATGATGAGAAGTTGGGGAAAATTAAAACATTTCCTGAAAGTCCCAAATCTGTTTGGTCTGCAAAGGGAAAGAAATTTTCTCCTTTGCAAACTGATTCTCCAAAATCTAACAAGCCACCAAGATCAAGGAGTAAGTCTTTTACCGAAAAGCCTTCTCCAAACAAGTTTGGGAATTCGAAAAGGCTAAATGCATCCATGACCATGAAGAATGAGAAGAATTCACCTTTGCAGAATGGTAATCAGGATTCATCGAAGGCAGGGTATTTAGGACCATTTTTACTTAAACAGGCAAGGGATATGATTTCAACGACCGGAGAGAATGTTCAAAAGGCTCTTGAACTAGCCCTTCGAGCCATGAAATCGTTTGAGACTTCTTCGAAGGGAAAGAGCAGTTTAGAGTTTGTTATGTGTTTGCATGTTGTAGCAGCGCTAAACTGTCGATTAGGGAAGTACAATGAGGCAATTCCGCTCTTGGAGCGATCAATTGAAATTCCTGACTTGGATGTGGGACAAAATCATGCACTCGCGAAATTTGCAGGGTGCATGCAGTTAGGTGATACATATGCAATGCTCGGGCAGTTAGAGAACTCGATACTGTGCTATACTGCTGGCTTGGAAATTCAAAGGCAAGTTCTTGGAGAGAAAGACACAAGATTTGGCGAGACTTGTAGGTATGTGGCTGAAGCACATGTTCAAGCTATGCAATTTGATGAGGCTGAGAAGCTTTGTCAGATGGCTCTTGACATTCATAAGGAGAATAATTCATCAGCCTCTCCTGAAGAAGCTGCTGACAGGAGACTCTTGGGGCTTATCTACGATTCGAAGGGAGACTACGAGGCTGCTCTTGAGCATTATGTTTTAGCAGGCATGGCAATGGCAGCCAATGGCCAGGAAGCTGAAGTAGCTTCCATCGACTGTAACATTGGAGATGCATATTTATCTATGGCACGATATGATGAGGCTATATGTTCTTACCAAAAAGCTCTTACTATGTTCAAGTCTACCAAAGGAGAGAACCATCCGTCAGTTGCATCAGTCTTTGTACGTTTGGCTGATTTGTACAATAAGATAGGAAAATTCAGGGAATCCAAATCTTACTGTGAAAATGCACTTCGGATTTATACTAAGGCCGTCCCTGGAAGCCATCCAGAAGAGATTGCAAGTGGTCTCGTTGATCTATCTGTGATCTACGAGTCAATGAACGAACCTGATCAGGCACTCAAGTTGCTTCAGAAGGCCATAAAAGTATATGGAAATGCACCGGGACAACAGAGCAGTATTGCAGGAATCGAAGCCCAGATCGGGGTCTTGTACTATATTCTGGGGGAATATATGGATTCTTACAATTCCCTGAAAAATGCAGTATCGAAATTCAGGGAAATTGGAGAGAAGAAGTCTGCAATTTTTGGTATTACTTTAAACCAAATGGGACTCGCCTGTGTACAACTTTATGCAATTAACGAGGCTGCAGACTTATTTGAAGAAGCAAGGATAATATTAGAGACTGAATGTGGACCGTATCACGCAGATACATTAGGAATCTATAGCAATCTTGCTGGAACTTATGATGCAATGGGCAGGTAATTGCTGTCTTTGATGATTGTCATATAATTACTATTTATTATGTTTGTTTTCTGTTTTCTGTTTTCTTTTCCTTTATTGTAACATTATGATCGTCATTAATTTGCAGGACGGATGATGCAATTGAAATCTTAGAATTCGTCGTTGAAATGAGGGAGGAGAAACTGGGGACAGCAAATCCTGATGTGGATGATGAGAAGAGGAGATTAACTGAGTTACTAAGAGAATCAGGGAGAGTGAGGAGCAGGCAATCAAGATCTCTGGAAACACTTCTTGGTAACATGTCTCACATTTTCCTCAAGGATCAAGAGATCGACATACTAGAAAGATGAAACAATAAGGTCTATGTTGTAATATTGGGCATTCTTTTTGTATATTTGGATAAGACAAACTAGGAAAATAAGTTTGCCTTAGTTGGGCAATGGGGAATTGAGATCCTCCTGCTTGTCATATACGATTTGTAGTAGAAATGATGTAAAGTTTTAATTTTCATTTTTCGTTCAGATCGATAAAGTTTGTCTATGAATTTGTCTGTGTATCTTGAATGTTAACAGTATATAATGGTAATAGTATAGTTCTCAATTTCTTTGTTTCAGTCGTTTCTTTATCAATTTCTTCTTTCTGTTTTTTTTCATCCCGTGATCCCGACTAATATGTTAACTGGGACCTCCAGCTAAGGGTGAAGGAAAGAATACTATCCATTCCACGGAGACCCTGGGTGGTTCTTGGTGTAACTTAAAGTCTTGAATGCTAATAAAATAATGGTAGACTAAAGTTTTCACTTTTCCTTGTCAAAACAGATAAAGTTTCTTCATCAATTCGTTCTTGCCACGACTTGAATGTTAATATATTAGTGTTAAGACTAAAATTTTCAAATTTCATTGTCAGAGTAGATAAGTTTTCTTTATCAGTTTGATCTTTTGTATCTTGAATGTAAATAGAGTAATGCTGGACGTTTGCTATCATTTTAAGGAACTTGCAAGGCAAATTATTTCATGCTTACAGTTTAACCAAATAATTTTCTAGTTCGTCATTTTCATCTGATTTAGGATGGGGAGTTTCACCAGATTGATATAGTTCCATCATCCTGACTTATGTGGACAGCCATCTTACCTAACATTATACAATTTGAGAAAAAAGACTTTCCCTGTAAGGACTAGGCACGCGTGAAGGAGCCCATCTAATAATAGAAATGTTTAGGCAGCAGTGTTAGGACACCCACTATATTGCTTGCACCCTAGTTTAAGTGTAGTTTTTGTATACATACAACCATTCAACAATTGATGCACTAATAATATGGGCATGTTTGCCAAGAAATGAGTATCAACATATACTATTATCCACTCGAGGCACTACGATTCTTCAGGCTTTGGTTCCAGAACTACAGGGATCTTCTCTTTCTGATCCCCTCGCAGCACTTCCACAATCACCTGTGCATAACAACAGCCACAAGCAAAAACCTTACTACGATTTCCAAAATTGTAGTTCCACTTTTCACTACGTTCCCAAACTCAACCTTCAGATTCTCTCTCAAATACTGGAAATGAGAAAAGCTAATAGAAATATGGAATTACGGCCAGTGCGAAATGTTAATGAAAACATAAGTTCAAGTTTACAAACTTGGGGAAAAATAAAATATTTAGCAGTAGTAGAAATTTTTATAGAGAAAACCTAACTACTGTCAATATCAAGGTCATACACTAACTATTGACATTTATAAAAATCACTCAATAAAGTTGCAGAAATAAAAAGGAAGATCAACTTATAAAGCTCTATGCAAGAAAAGGTACACTTCCTAATATAATTTTTATCTTAAGGCATTATGAGTTGGTGTATGCTTGGGAAATGTTCTATACTCCATATGAATTCTAAGCCAACAATGAGGGTGCACAACTTTTGTAATAGATGTATCTTACCTTATCTCCCACTTTGCATTGATCAAGAATTCTGTACAAATCAGTGCCGTTAGAGACCTTCTTTCCATTTATAGAAGTAATTATATCACCTAAAATAAGTCTTCCATAGGAATCTCGTTTAGTAGGCAGAAGACCCTGCACATTCAAGATTTAACCATCTCATATTCAAATTTGATCATCATGTTAGTCATGACTTTAAACAACTCGCTTGTATAAAGAATCACATGAATTAAAATTCCTCAAGTGAAGTAACTGGATGAAACTGCTAGGGATTGTAGTAGACGAAAGGAAAGACAGACTGCTACGGAATGTCAAATGAAAAGATACAGGTAATAACATACTGCTTTGCCTGCAGGACCATTTGGAGGAGCATCCAGGACAAGTACTCCAGTGACTCCCAGTTGCTCAACGGACTGATCAGGTGCAAACTTTATGCCCAAAATTGGCCTTGTGACTTTCCCAAACTGCACCAACTGATCAACAATGCCACTGACCTGAATAGTTAAAAGTCAAAATTTTCAGGGGAGAGAAACCACCTCTTAGTAGAAGCAAGGTGTACCTTCTGCACTGCAGGATGTAATAATCATTCTGTTTTGTCTGGGGAAGTATGTAGAAGAGTAATAGTTGACCTAATGGTCTCATATAGCATTGCAAAAAATAATATTCTGAAAGATAAACAGTAACTTACAGTATCAACTGGAATTGAAAATCCAACACCCGATGATGCACCGGAAGGAGAATAGATAGCAGTATTTATTCCAATAAGGCTTCCTGAACTATCTAGAAGTGGCCCTCCACTGTTACCGGGATTGATTGCTGCGTCTGTCTGAATAACATCTTGGATTGGACGGCCAGTAGCTGCAGAATTGATTTCTCTCCTAAGGCCACTAGAAACATATAAATTAATCAGTGATATTAAAGAAACTGTATAATACATAGCATAAAGTTTATCCATCTCCAACAAATCTTGTTTTTGCAAATAACTGCAAGATATGGTTAATACATATGTTTGCTTCTTGGATTTTATAAATGCAAGGGTCTAGACAGTGACAACCAACCGAGCTATCCTATAACAATCTATTTTTCTCCCATATCATAGAAAGGAAGACAATAGGTGGACCTTACACAAAGACGAGGAGTATTGAACACACTTCAAAGATATAATATCCCTTTGTCATTCACAAAACAAAGAAAAGAAATAGAGATCAAAGAAAAACATCCACATGAAAACATGGTTTTTCAGTTAAAAAATATGAAGAAGATTATCAAAACTCTCTAACTCATCACTGTTTAAACAAAGGAAAGAAGGTAACTTCATTTTATTTGTTTAATTTCCTCTCGTTTACCTCCTCCACTTTGCTAGTCATTGATGGCACAAGCCTTCTACCAAGATTTTGGGTTGCCCAGATTCATTTATTTTATCTCCTATCTTCACACAACATTAGTAACACCATCTCACTGGAATATCTGAATATTAGGAACTTGTGCACCATAATATGAAATGTCTAAATACCTGATTACACCAGTGGTGAGAGTATGATCAAGTCCAAACTGCAAACATGTTTACATTAAAGACCAATCATCATGTGTTTCTAGATGAACTTAAAAGAGAAATAAAAATATTAATGTTTCTATACTGAATTATACGAATAAAGAGGAAAAATAGGTGTGAAGGAGGGAGGGCTGCCCAAATACAAGAAACATGCACCCATTGCAATAAAAGAGTTCCAATGTGTTAGTAAGATTTATTCTAGGACCCTCAACGAGTATTGTGATTTAAATGTAAGTCGGTGCCAAATTTTGGCATCACTTAGAGAACTAAACTATGGGGGAAAAATTGTTTTGCTCTAAACTTGGGGGAAATGAAGCAGTTAATGTTAGCCTGCTAATAAATGTTTGGTAGTATAGCTAACTTTCAGATAGTGATTCTTTAGCTGGAGAAGAAGGTGGGCTAATGAGCAAACATTTGAAACAGAAGACGAATAAGTTGTACTCTCTATCAGATATTTTTCTCTTCCTTGCACAAATTTTAATAATAACAAATATGCACAAGCATTCAGTATAAGAACTTGTACTTTCTAATTGTTGCAATGCTCATGAACGACTGCAAGACAATTGTTTTCCTCAAAAGCAAAGACTGAATATAAAATGGCTCAAACTAGGCTTAGAGAAGGGACAACAGACCAGATAAAAGTGCTATCATGACATGAATAGAATTCTCTAGCAGGTTTGTATTTCGTCACGTACTGGATTTCCAATAGCAAATACTTTTTGACCAACGAGCAAGTCCGCAGATATGCCAATTGGTATAGGTCGCAACTTGTCTTTTGGTGCATCAATATGCAACACAGCGACATCTTTATCTTGGTCAAATCCGACAACTTTTGCATCATAAGTAGTTTGATCAGCAAGAGTCACTCTGAGCAAGACTAAGACTATATTAGTTCTAGAAATTAGAGCATAAATGGAAAACTACGCAACTAAAAGACGTGCCAATCCAACCAAAGTCGTATCATGAAAAGAATTGAAGGTTTCCTAATTCTCCCTGATTAGCTAAGACAATCAAAGTTGTAAAATACTAGAACAATCAGATAGCATATTGAAACAACGTAACTACTTTGTCGAGGAGCTTGACACTGAAACCATTTAGGCAGCTACAAAAATGAAATAGAAACTTGTTTAAAAGAGAAAATGTGATGTCGCTTTAACTCGCCTGAGATCAGAGGCACCTCGAATCACATGATAATTAGTGACAATATGACCATTTTTATCCCAGACGAAACCTGACCCAGACCCTTGAGGCACCTCAAATACATCCAGTGTGAACATATCCTGCCTATGATATCACAAATAAAATCCACAATTAATCAAACAGGAAATATATCTAGCAGACTTTCATCAAGCACTATATCAACTAACTTAAATGCTCATCAATTTACATACACTAATAAAAAGGATCATCCTCATTGATAGATCACCTGGAAGCAAGGTTAGTAATATACACAACGGAAGGTGTATTCTCCTGAAAGAGGCGTACAGTAGCAAGTTCATCAGTCTGCAATTTCCTGGGTGAAGTGACTACAAAAGCCGAAGCAGGGTCAACGTCGGTTATATAGAGAGAGAAAGACAAGGCAACGGAAGTGCATGCCACAAAAATACTATCCATAAGCTTCCTTCCGTAGTTGGACTGATCATCAGAAGAGGCACAGTTACAGCAATTACGCGGAGCGGAAACCGTACCGCCGGAATAACCATGTATTTTCCGGCAGAGAATAGACTTAGCAAGTGGAAATCGATCAGAGCCGGAAAGTTTCCGTGCCGGAGTTGTGGAGATGAAAGCAGAAGAAACCAAGGAGTGTGAAGATGCAGCCATCGTTAAGAAGACGGATACTGAGAGCAGCGAGGAAGACCCGATTTAATTGGTTATTCCGGTTCGGGTGAGCTTTGTGATATTGTGTGATGTACGTTCTCAACGTAACTATTGCTCCTGTGTGTGCTACACCACAGTATTAATGCTGCACCTTAATGGCCCCACTCTTCAACAAATCAAAGTCTTACTATGATTTGATTCAATCAGTTGCAATAGAGACAGGCCCATGGAACGTTCTACACTGGTCTGTCCACAATGGCACAATCTAGACGGCATGGGCACATTATAATTTAAAAAAATTTATGCGGATAAACTAATATATATGTATTAGTTAGCTAACTTAGTTATATTTTGAATTAATTAAGATTTTCTATGCAAATATCTATGTATAATTACAGTTTAAATTTATAGAACGAATTCTATAACGAAGTATATCAAATATACAAATATAGCGAATTGTACAGTAAATATACAAATACGATAAATTACACAGTAATTATATAAACATTGTACAAAAGTTACTCTTTCGACCTCCTTAATTGAGAATTGAGCAACAATGTCGTCTAAAATGAAACCGCCCATGAGGTTTTCTTTCTTTTTGGACTAGTACTACTAGTGGTCTTTACGAGCAAGCAAGCCGAAACCAAAATCTGAGGCTTTGATCTTGCTTTTTGGACTAGTACAACATTTTATGGTTTGAATTATTGCATTTAAGAATGTTTGTGTGATGACCAATAATTACGTATCCCATAATACTATGAGTAAGATTTACAAAGAATAAAATATATATAAACTTCATGTCTATCATCGTAGGAGTTTGTGTGATGAACATTCCATCAAAAGGTAGAATAAGGGTGAGTTATTAGCTTTATTGCCTACTGAGTGTTTGCAATAAATTTTCTCCAGTATGGATGCAATCACAAAATAGACAAAATAAATAAAAATAAATTATTTATCAATATTATGTGTAGAAATTTGTATATTCCCTTAATTCTTTTCTTTTAAGATTTATGTGGACATCCTTGCGATGTATTTAATAGCAGGGAATATTAGGTGATGATTTTGACAAAAGTAAATACTTTGATCCCTTTGTGAAAATTTCATGAACTTATGGCATATTCGATATACTTCTTTAAGAGAGTATTAAAAAGATATGTTAAAAATTTAATATAGAGTGACCTCCAAAAATCTGAATTAGACTCATCTGATAGAGTACTCCCTGAAACTGATCTGTTTACCATGAGAGAGACAATATATATATATATATATATACACATACATACAAAATCACAGTTCAAACTAAAATAGTGGCTTGAAGTTTGTATAGCAAGAACTAAACTACAGGTTACTATATATCTCGAAGTTTCGAATACGTCTTGCTACTCTTTTTTAAGTTATGAGTCATAACTTAATGACTATATTTTAAATATAATATAGCCATTCACATTTATGTGAAACCGTTGCAATCGAGAACGTGCATACCAATTGTCCACCGTTTAAAGTAATGACCAAGGAGATAGTTCTAACGATTTTCTACTCAATGATTTATTCTTTTCTTATGATTTCTCAAAAACTTTTGCACGTAGTCACTCACATTATGGTATTTTAGCTAAGCGGGAATTGCACCTTCTGCGAAGAAATAAGGTGACCAATTGAGAGTTTTTGAAATCCCAACAATATTTTCCATATAAGAATAATCCGGAAAGCCTGATAGCTAAAGGAACTATGTTCATTTCCTAGAAATTTTCAAATCCAACTCCTTTTTACATTGCATTTTTCAATTTTATTTATATTATGGATAATCAATAATTAAGTCAACTAAGCGTGAGTTAAAGTATGCAGTCTAAAATCAAACCAGGCTCTAGGACTTCATATTCCACGGTGACGCCGCAGTACCAAAGAGAAACTAAACTCCTTGTGTATTTTTGCTGCTATGGCTTGTTTAGTGAAGTGTTGACAGATGCCAGCTCTTTCGTTTACTAGACTAGATATTTTTGAGAAGTTCGCTTCAAATCCTTCCTTTTCTTTAATTAGCATTTTTCAACTTCAGCTTATTTAAAACCCAACATCTCTCATGAAGAGTGAAAGGATTCAATTTTGTTTGCAAACTAAGACAAATTTTCTGCCTTGTGATGGATTGTTGTATGATACTAAACAAATATGGAAGTTAAACTAGAGTGAAAAAACTAATATAATTATATCGAAAGGAGTGGTCGTAGATTATTATTATGGCCAATTTTCGATCTACATGAGTAAAAATTGGTTCAGATAACAAATTAAATCCGGGAATCTTCTCGTTGCTGGACGATCTCTTTGTCTCTACATGAGCTTCCAGTGCAGTATACTTGCCACATCTTTTACCTACCAAAGCCCACCACAAACATATTTATACCTTGCAAACCTTACAACTTCTCAAAACCAAATGTACTCTCCATTTTATTTATTCAGGAATACAAAAAGGTGCTCTTTCATATTTGGTTGATACATACATAATACATACAGCAACATACACAGTTGATTTTGCGACGCAATTACATAAGCAAAGCAAAAGTACTGTTAGAGGGGAAAAGGGGAAGGAAATTGTGAGGGCCAAATGGTAATTGAATTAAGTTCATACAAGAAGAGATGGAGAAAGACCGAACTCAAGTCCCCAAAGCTCAAATCCTCCCTTGACGAAATCATAGTAGCCTCCCTTCAATGCCAATGTTTTCTTTACCAATCCTTCTCTCACGAACGGATATGTAAGCAGATTTCCAAGTGAAACGTTCACAGCTTCCTATAATATTTTCCACCAGTTTCATCATCGTCTAGTGTTAATTAATCAATTAACTGATATTCAAAATGTTGATTCGACATTTTTACCTTCTCACAAGCTGAGCATTGATGTCCAAAGTCTTTATCGCCATGATCAGCCTGAACTTTGGCCTTGGCAGGTAAACAAATTTTCACCCAATCCTCAATAAAGGCACTGCATTTTTAGATTTTTCTTTTAAATATAGAAGGATAATAATAGAAAGTGTTTTGAATGTATAATTACAATTTACAGAAAAGGTTAGAGAGAGACGTACGTTGATTCACTACCATCTTCGGGCAGAGACATGAGACCTTTGATACCTCCACAGGCACTGTGGCCAATGACGACGATGTTCTCCACCTTAAGATGGAGAACAGCGTATTCAATGGCTGCTCCCACTCCAGAGTATCTGACCTGTTCAAATTCAACACAGAGCCAAATAATTGATTAGTATATACCTAATTTGGATTGAAGCATAATTGATTGATTTGTAACTAACCTTGTCATAAGCAGGGACCATGTTAGCGATGTTACGAACCATGAATGCCTCACCGGGTTGGAAGTTGAGGACATGGGATGGGCACACTCGTGAGTCAGAGCACGCGAAAACCATGTACTGTAACACATTTAGGACAATATTAGACTCATCAGAAACAGAGCAAATTAAGCCGCGCAGTTGACTATTAGTAGGAGTTTGTACCTTAGGGCTCTGGCCCTTTGCTAATTCACCATATAAGGCTGGGTTCTTCCTGTTGGTACATAAATAGGAAAGAAAAAAAAAATTATCAGGCACTAATGTTACAAAATTAAAGTTAAATTTGAAGAAAGTGATGAATTTCCTTACTCATATTTCTCTGTCTTGAAATGAATGAAACCAGATTTCATGTGCTCAACAGGGTCGAAAACCTTGCCGCCACCTGGCGATTTCAATTCAGCAGTAATCTGGTCGACTCTTAATGCAGCAATTGGTCCAAGTTCTTGTTTCTCGCTGTAAATGTGTAACATATTTTAGACCTTTATTCTTATTGAAGCGATATTTTAGGTAGGAAAAAAAATTTGTGGTTTGAGCACATTGCGCTCACGCTTTTATCTTCTCCAACATCAACAGGAAAAATAAATGATGAACGTAGATATGGAGAAATTGAAATCAAGTAACATGTCATTTACAACGAGATTGGATTTTACGAGGTAATATTGCATGATTATATTTTGCTCTGCGTTATTTTTCACGAATATTAGTAACTTTTTTTCTGGTGTTCTTGATCAAGAAAAAAAATATAGAGAGAGTACAAACCTGAGTAGTTTCTCGAGTGCAGCAATGGCCTGCTCGTAGGATTCTTTTGCCATTTCTTCTCCCTGCAAGTTCTCATTCTCATTAGCATTTTGGAAGATTTATATTATATATAAGGTAAAGTTTGACCATAAATTTTGAATCAGATTTTGACAGTCTATCTTCAAACTTTTTATTTAAGTCAACTAGAAAAATTTCACCTTATTCTTTTAAATGAAATGCATGTCCAAACACAACTTTAAATTCTAAAAATTACAATTTTAAAAACTCAATTTTTCAAATTTTAGCTATAGATGAAAATCAACGCGGAGAGGTGAAGCGACCTAATTACTCCTAAATTTGTTTATAGCAAATAATAACAAATTTAGAAAGTAATGCAGATGTCAATGAGTAACTAATTATGGAGTATTAAGAAGGTCGGTTATGTTCTATTAGTTGGATGCTAAAACTAGAAATTAAGACAAATCAACGTAATAAATAGACACCGCCATATAAGGTAGTTATTATCACTTGTAGTATGGACCAACATTACTGAATTTGTCTAATAAATAGTAAAGTAATCACTAATTTTTTAAAATTAAAATAGAGGGCAAACACATTATCCACAGAATTCACAATACGATCCTACTTAATTTAAGTTTCATTTTGCGTGAACCTCTAGATAATTGCCACCTCTATTTTGGTTCATTTTCAACTTTAATTTCTACCCTCTTGGTTCTAAAATAAGTCTCACTTCAACAAAAAAAAAAAATCTCAAAATAAGTATCATCTTAAGATTTCAAAACTAAAATTAGTAATATGTTTTTCCAGCTATACTTTTGTATTAAATAATAAATACTCAATTCTCAAGACATATCTAATAAATAAGAGTAACTCAGTAAATTATCATCTATTTATTATTTTTCTTAATAAAAGTGAAATATACTAGAGTGACGCTTACTTTAGGATGGAAGGAATACTGTATACGTCATGAAGTACACGTAATAGACGTGTACACATTGAAGCGACATCAATTCACCTAACTTCAGGAGATTCATGGCCAAAAAATAACAACACTAATTATAGTAGCTAGATCCATCCCAATATTGAATACTCACGTGAACTAGCATGCATGGAGACATAGTCGTTACCAACACTTTAAACAAAAAAAAATGTCTAGCTTGATATTAACGAAGCAATGCCAAATGCAAATATTATAAATGATCAATATTGTTATAACAGGTTAAAATACACTGATATAAGTTAAATTCGTACCAAATTGGGGTTGATGATAGGAGTAGGGGCAGCAAAGACAGGCTCGTTTCTGATGAGATTCGGAAGAGAAGGAGAAGGAGAAGAAGAGTTGGCAAGCCTTGCAAAAGCAACGGGGCGGGTAGGTTTCTTAAGGGAAGCTTGAGCAGGGGAGATAGTAAGGCAATTGTTAATGGAAGCAGTTGACATTTCTCAATGAGCTAGCTTCCTTTAGCTTTATTGCCCTTTATACTAGATCTATTACTCACTAGTGTTAATATAGTTAGTGAATGGGTCCTTGAATATGGCTGCTTAGGACTCTTAAATATAACCAACCCAATAGACAGTGTTGAAAGTGATGGCTAAGCAAATGAGAGCTTCAATCCATTGTAGATGAGGTTTGTACGTTGGAGATTCAACGTTGCACTTACTTTTTCCTGGAATTAAAAGCAAATGGCTAAGAAGCCAAGAATTTAAGATTTCTTCTTTTAATAAATAAATAAATAAATAAACAAACATATATTATGGGATGTGGAGGAAAGAATTTGAATATCAATGGTAGTTATGGGATGATGGGGCGCCGGCAGAGCTAACGGGCCGCGAAAGGGTTCATCCTAGCGAAAAATTACACTGTATAGAAAGTCAAAATTAATTTCTTTTTGTGTATTTGTGTGTATATATAGTAAACGTTGAATCATGTTGGCTTCAATTTTTGTGTGCATCCTTCCTACCGGTTGAATGGGGCATGTCATTCTTTATGTAGGGCAGTACAAATTATATTCCCACCTATATTTGCATTCTTTCTTTTATTCCGATGTCGTATGGTCATTTTCATAAATTTGGACATTGCTATGCAATGGCCATTCGCCTCGCCAAAGTAACAATTATGGCCATAGTGCCGTTTGATGTATCACTAATTTGGAAATCAGAAATTACTCCTTTAAGCACCACTGTTATCTGCTTCGCACTGTGCTATGTACCCAACATTTATCATGGATACGATAACTGATACACCAGACTCGACTTCTCATACTTATTCAAAAGTTGCTGATCCTTTTCTTTCTATAGAGTAATTTAGACTCTAGTTTTTGGCTTATAATCATAAATATCCTCTCCAATATATCCAAGGATTAATTGGACTTAATATATGTACCTGTTTGTGATTTTTAGTCTCTTGTGACATATCCAAATCAAAATTTTGAATTCCTTCAATTAGCTACAAATTACAACAATGTAAATCAACTGAGTTTAACTTAATTTGTCTCAACAAAGGTCAAATAATATCCCTTATCCGATCAATGCTCGCCACATGTCACGATTTTAAAAGTGGTGGACTGACATGTGTCAATATTAAAACAAAAATATGACTACCTCAAATTCAAACAAAAAAATCTAACACGGAAGGAAAGAAAACGAATGGAGGATGGTAAATGAAAGATAAAAAGGAAAATGTAGTGGATGAGAAAAGATAAGGTCCTATCTTCAATCTAATGCTACTTGTGGTTGTACTTACACAATTGGTTCACATTCTTTCAATTTTTATCTACTACAATTTTTGAATTAATTTGATGGAATTTTTTTGGTTATTATTATCACTGTGGACCATATGTGTTTCTGCAACAGTATGGCCTAATTCTCCTTTATGTGGGGAATGTATGTAGATGAATCTTGAATACAAAATTTATTTGTCGGCATTGTAAAATTATTTACACATTCGACGTATCTAACGAGTTAATTTATGATATTTCTCACCTTTGCATTATGAATATGTTGAAATCCCCCATTGTGAGTTAATCCAAACAGGCTTTTCATCTCTACGAGGTAGTGTAAGATTTGCGTATATTTTATCCTCCCAGACTCCACTTGTGAGATTCCACCGGCTATGTTGTTGTTGAAAGTGCCCATTGCACAGTGGCTTGCAAATAGCCTTATAGTACCTGTTCTTCTCCCTCGAGCGCTCTGCTCATTTTAGATGATTTAGAACTTTGGCTAATTTGTGTGAATTTCCGCTATTACATCACATGCTTGTTTTATTCTAAGTAACTTTGTCCACCAACACATACATAGATACAAAGAACCAACTGTTCACCCTGTAACAGAAACATGATCTTTGGCCTGATCTGATCAACTCCACATCCAATTGTTGTGGCCTGTGTTTCCAAATCAGTTGAATTGTAAGTTGCCATAGCTT
>JAABOM020000049.1:23340781-23361601 GCA_011800125.2 Solanum clarkiae | reverse complement strand
AATATATTTTTTATACATACTGTAATTCGTTTATATTACATGCATCATTCATTTTTAATATGTAATGTAATTTTTTTATCAAAATAATTATAATACATTACATATATAATTTATTTTAATGTATAATATAATTGTTATAAATAATAAATATTTTTTAAATATTAAATATCTAAGTACTAAATAAAAAATATAGCTAAAAGCGATAAAATATTTTATAAAAAAATTCAAAGAGGTAATTTACAAAAGACCTGGCCCTTCAATTTTGGGCCCCTTTTGCCTGCTCTGAGTCGAGCCTATCTCAAGCTGCACATACACATGGCTCATCAATGATAATTAAGACATTATTTAAGGACTTCTCTGATTTTTGGCCCATGTATGGATGCCAACTCAAATATAAAGAACACATACATTGAATATTTATGTATGTGTGTGTATATTTATATATATTGTATACATACATTTAAATCTATAAAATACATGCATATATTAAATATTTTGAAAATTAGATCACTCAAAGGTATTCAACTCTTTACATCTATCCATGGTTAAAACTTAATTTACCGCATATAGGTTTTACATTAAATTGTAATAATTTGTTAATCATTTATTGAGATGATAATACGTACTAACTAACTAGAATCATTTAGTGATAAATGTGGTATTTATGTGGAAGATACATGTATGTAAGTAACTAAGTACTTTCTTTAGTCCAATATAAGTGAATTGTTGAGATTTTTCTGACAGTCTAAAATAAGTGATTTTTACAAAATTATATTAGAAAATGACCCTTTAATTTGGGTCCTTCAGGGGATGTGTTCTACCCAACAATTCACTTATATTAGATTAAAAAATATATTTATTGGAATAAGATTTTATATTTAATACCATAATTTAGTATGCAAAACGCCATTTTGCACAGTCACTTTCACTTACTTATAAAAGTAGAAAAAGATTTAAGTACATTGCACAACCCAAAGGATATGGCGGGTTTCATGGATCTTTTGACAAAGTGTAAACCTAATTAATGCATGCATGTGAAGAACTTACTTTCCTTCACTACTTGTTAATGTTAAACCTCATGTATTTTCAATTTCTATTTTCACTACATAGATAACTACGATTTACCTGCTATGTATAATTATCGTGTCATCTTGTAATTCTTATATACTATGTTTAGATGTGCTGGTTTTTGAGTTTTATTCTTCTTTAACAATTAATTTATGTCTAGTGGGCCAACAATAAAGGAAAAATATAGTTTTGTTAGGTAGTGAGACAAATTTATCAAAGAATAAATAAAATTTAATAAAAATTAGATTATAACCTCATTTTTGGTTTATTTTAGTAATTTGAGCAGATTAATAATTCGTTTAATTTAAACAGTCCAATTAATCTATCTTTTCTATTCAAATTCAACTCAATTCGCCTAGTTAACCCTTGTAGGTTCAACATATATGGTTTTTCTTTTTCATTCCGTCGGAAATAGTTTAATTTATGTTAAGTGTAGCAAACTTTTTGGTTAGCCATAACGTGCATCATTCTTCATGGAACTATGTTGTGGAGACTAGAGTGAAGTTAGCTAATGCTGTCCAGACTCCACTTGTGAGATTTTACTGGATATGTTATTGTTATTGTTTAAATTGGGTAAGTGAAGAATTATAAGATGTAAATCAAACTTATATTTTCTGTGATAATTTTTAATTTTAGTGAACATTAAAAAATTAAATTAAAAGTAAAAGGTAAAAAGTGACGTGCGAATAAAAGTTTCAGAAGGCGCACGTGTAATTCACCAATAAATACTTCATGTATTATTTCACTTATACGATTTCCATTAATTCATTATTTTGCTCTTGGCATATAATGTCCTGTTTAATACCTCAGATCTTATCCAACTTTTTTCCTTCAGTCAAAAACTGTCATAAAATAAAATTAATGAAGTAATAATTAAATAACCAAACTCAACAACCTGCCAGAGAACTGGGTGTAAATTAAAAGCTGGTTTCAGATTTTGGAATTGGTAACTAAAGTTAGAAATTGAGTCACAATTAAATAAGTAATAGTTTGTTGGCGCTGTTTTTGACTCCCCCTTGAGTCACAATAAAGTCCCCACGATCTCTCCTCGAGTCCCCAACTCTTAACGAGCAACTTAAATGCAAACAACAACAATACGTATTGCGCATTTATTTACACCAACACTTTCTGGGAAAAAAGGTTTCTTCTAGTTGTAGTAAGTACATTTATTAGTCCTTCCACTGTCTAAAATACTCTCGGTTCATCTTTACTTCGTACTTATACTCCTATTATTTTGAAATAATATGATATTCACTCTATCCATTTTAGTTGTTACAATTTTTATTTTCAAATCAAATTATATAATTAACTATGTAACGTTTTAAGGTGTATTTTTTTATCATATTGATATAAAAAAACAGTAATCAATAATAGTTATCATATAGATTTTGAATATTTAAAATATTAAACTAATTTTATTTTAAAAATTAATTTTTGAAATGCACGTTGTGACGAGTGAAACGAAAGCAATAGCATTTAATCGGCGCCAAGCAAGTGCCGCGACAGAAAACATCGAGAAAACATCGACCCAAACCAACTCAATCACATTCTAACGACTGAATCATTCAGAATCGCCGCACATGTTCTTAAATTAAGATATTTACATACACATAATTAATTAATATATTAAAAAAAGTTTGAAAGTTTGCTAAAAAGGAGGAAAAGTTCTACCGAAACTGTTGGCATTTGAGAAAAAACCTACCAGATCTCGCCGGTAAGGTAAATATGATTTCCGCTTATTCTTGTCCATTTCCTTTGCCGCTTGGTCCCGTAAATAAACTGCCGGCGACGAAGATGCCTTGTTGCCGCTGCTACTGTTTCCTTTTGCCTTCAATTTGCCGGCAACCTTAGACGTCTCAGCTGAGTCCTTCGCTTTGGAATTTTCTTTTTTCAGTCCTTTTTCCGGGGTCAGAAATACAAAACTGTCCTTGCCTTCACTGTTACTCCGCCGCATTAAATCTCGAATATTCCACCTCTTAAACGCCGATCCCGTTGAATTACTCTTCTTACATCTGCTTGGTGAAGGCTCGGTTAACTTCGGTTTCCATACACAATAGGTCCCCGGAGGTACACTTTCCAACTCATCGACCTCCGAAGATGATGACGACAGCGGTTCGCGTTCTTCTAAGAACAAATCCCTTAACGAAACTTGAACTGAACTGCTGACGTTTTCCGACGATTCACCGTCAACACCTTGACTATCTACGTCGTTCAGTAACAGATCGCGATTGAAAACGGGGTAAATCGGCTGGATTTGACGGTCGACGGGGAATACGCCGACCGAGCTCTCTGGATTTTCACATACCGAAGAGAATTCAAAAACCTCCTCGCCGTCGGCACCGGCAACGTTCTCTTCCACCACCTGAGAATCTCGTTTAATTTCATCGGAGACTTTTCCGGCAATCTCCGCGACTCTATTAGAGGAGTAACAGCTAAAGCTAGGACAGAAATATTCTTCTTCCTGCATGTGAGTAGCTGTAGTTTCACAAAGCTCTGGTGCACGTTTATGGTCTCTGTAGGTTATGATCTTATTAATGGAGAGAGAATTATTTATGACAGAGGAAGACGGACTGTTTCAATTTTCCAGCTGCGCTTTTATATATGTAAAGTTGTAATGACAGAGGGTTTTTGTTTTTTCTTTTTCTTCTTCGAGAAATATTTAAATATCTAATTTGTATATAAAAGATATTACCATAAATGTTAAGCATTTGTTTCACAATTCACACTTAAAAAGATCATTTATGGTTTAATAAAATATGGAATTATATAAATTTTATAAAGAATATATAATTTTTTAATATGAAAAATTGCATATTGTTATTACCATATGTATAATATTGTATTTTGAGTTGTGTTTTGAGTTGAAGATGTGTAATATAATTTTTTACTTATATTTTTTAAAAAGAATATTCTCTATCCCACTTTAATACATATATAAAAATATTTCAAGATAAAATTTACATAATATTTTTTACTTTTTTTGGTAAAAATTTCAGCAAATGAAAGGACAAATATGAAAAAAATTTCAAACATTTTGAACTTTTAACAGTTTAAATATTTTGAACATTGAAAAAAATCTTAAAAATTCAATTAATTTGAGACGAAATAATATAGATTCTTTAATGAGTTTATTTGGTTTAAATTCTGATTAATTAAATCAATAAATTTTGAATGCATAATGAAAAGAATCTCTGAATTAAATCTACAAATTATAGAACTTTTAAATAGCCTATTCCCCAACTTGAATTTTTAATTTTAGTATTTGGAAGCTTCTATGAGTACGTAACTCGATTGTCCAAAATTTTCACTAGAAACCAAAACGTAAAGTTCGTTCCTTTTCTGGCGCATATACTTTCTTTTTCTGTGGGAGGTGTAATTTTTCCCTTTATGACGTTCCACTTTACACGTACGCATTACGATATTTGACGTTATCTCATTTTGGGTAAATTATAGTGTTTTATATGTATAAGAAGTTTATTTTTAGATTTTTTATATATTAAAGGTCTGTTTGGATAAGCTTATTGATTTTAATTTATAAGTTAAAAATTATAAGTCAGGAATCATCATAGTTTATAGTTTTTGACTTATTTTGATCATTTTGACTTAAAAATAAGTGTTTAGAAATATTTTTTAATTTATTGAAACACTCAAAAAATACTTAAAAACTATTTTGACATAAAAGCAATTAAAATAGATCAATCCAAACAGGCTCTAAGAATTAAATTAATTATGTGGTATAAATAAAAAGTTAAAATAGTTACTTTTTTAGGAAATAAGGACTATTTTCATTAAGTTGTATTCCCTCCGTTTTTTATTACTATGTTGGATTTTCGAAATTAAATTTATAAACTTAAAACAAATTAATTTACTATTTAAAATAAAAAATTTAGATATTTAAAAATTATTAAAATATAATTACTCATAGTTTATATAGTTTGGAAGTATATATGAAGGATTTATCGACTGTTTTGGTCGTTTTCTCATTTATCTTTGAAAAATGAACTCCAACAATAGCAGACCCAATAGAAGCTTCCAAAAACTAAATTTTGCTATTCAAATTAAAGACTATTCCCATTAAGTAGTTTATATAAAGGACTAAATATTCTTAACAAATAATTACAGGGCATGATCGCTTCTCTAAAATTTTACAAAAAATAGTTATTTATTATATAAGCATGTATAGTCAATATACATTTCACATATAGTCAAGTTATATTGAGTTATTGAGTGTATCATAATGTATATTCAATGTATAGCGCATGTATAAGTAATCACTTTAATCTACATTATATAGTCAATATATACTTTCTATGAATTTTGGCAAATCATATTGTATAATCATATATATTTTCTATGATTTTGAACTATTTTTATGTAAATAAAAGAAGATTATATTTATTATAAATTAATTAGTTTATCGTATATATTTGAAATTATTCCTATTCTTAATCCGTACAAATTAAGGACCATTTTCATCGTTTTCTCATTTATTTTTAGATTTAAACTCCAACAATCGCAGACCTAATACAAATTGTTTTTTTTTTCAAAACGGTTTACATCAATTTTTTTGGATTTCTGTTGAACAACCAAAATTACATCCAAATGTGCTAATGTAATGCTTACTATGTTCGTTCTTTTGCCGCTTAAACGGCACCTCTTTTTATTACAAAAAATATTATTTCCAGTATTAAATTTGTCATTTGACGTGCATCGAATACATCGTGACCAAATTTCATGAATACGACTTTTTAAGTCGAATTTTAAAATTGCATTTTGTAAGTCATAGTTATTTTATGTGTGTCTTGATAATTAATACCAAATTTATAAGTGAAATACACCCTATAAATTAATTACATTTCTGAAATGCAATTATGAATCAGTTGAACCTATTCTTCATGTATTGACTATTGATCATGTGAATTTTCAAATATATAAATTTAGACTAATCATATTAAACATTCGTGAGAGGTTTATCATTGTATCTCAGGTTGTTTCAAGAGGGCCCGGCATAGCACTACGGCAAGTGCAAGATGTCGGTATTAAAATTGGAATAAAATAAATTTGAAAAATATTCCAACAGTTACCTACTTCAACTGCTTCTTAGCTGCTTATTAATAGTAGAAAAACTTTATACGGCGAATAAGCTAGGATTCTTGAATCGTCTCCATCAGCTCAACCAAGAAAGTGTGTTGTTTTGAGTAGTCATTTAGGTGGCAACAGAAGCCAAGTGGTTCACGGCTGAACATGTACGGAAGGAGTTCAAACAGACAATTAAGTCAAAGTCATGTTGGGCTGCGAGAAAAGGAAGGTTCAGATAATGGGCTACACGTTGGAACGCCTCTAAGGAGGAACTACACCGGCATTTGATAATCGAAAAAGCAGTTAAAATACAGGGCTTTTGATAGAGCCCTTTACGTACAGGAGGGGATGCTCAGGGCGCGATAAAGCTCGTCAATGGAAGAAATGTGTCACGTAGTCTCGTTTGGAACGCATTTGACGTCTTTTCCCTAAAAATTAATACAATTTAGAGGTTCCACAAATACATCAGCAAGAATTTTTTCTGAAAGCATATCGTCATATTGATTAATCTCTATAGAAAGAACACTTTGTTACAAAAATGACGCTTGAAAATGTTGGTTTCTACTTCCTAACCTTACTCAGTCAAGCATTAATTACTCTATGTCTACTTTACACAAACTTATTTAACTTCACATATAAACATTCATTTTATGTAATGTGACAAACTACAAATATTCTTAAAGATCTATGTTTTGTTTGCCTGAACTCCTCAGCAGAGTCTCACTGTTTAAACTTTCGAATCGTTTCTTTTGAATCTGATCATGGTACATAGGACAGAACTCTGTTTGGAATGCCCTGTATGTAATGTATGGAAACAAAGTGGCAACGACGACAACAAGGGTGACCAGCCAATAGAAAGGACTTGGAGCACAAGCTTCCACAAGGATTTTGTACGCCGTTGTAGATATTATAGGTGAGAGAGAGCCATAAACAACTAAAAACACGTACCAAATGGCGATGCTGCCCCAAATGAAGAAGTGCTGAATCCAAGTGAAGTAGTTGATAGAGATTGCCATCTGACAATTGACTGTCCACACCACACATGTGTACATCATCACGCCGAGGACTCCATAGTCAACAGGTTGACCATCTTCCCGGAATACATGATGCCCGAGTGAATTGGTGGTGCCAAAAAAGATGATCATAGAACAGATCACACCGTTCAACATCCAGCCTAAAATGCGAGGCCAACTGAAGAGAATGTTCTTCGTTCCCTCTTCATAGAGCTTAGGAAACTGCAAGAGATATAAAGGAATCCTTCTCAACTTGCATGTACCAATAACTTGAGCTGAAAATTCAGGCGAAGGGGCTTCATAGATACTAAGTGATTCATTTAAATCTTGTAACTGAATCTTTCAACTACATCTTCACAGAGATGGAATATTATGCACGAAAACAACACATAATTCATTTCACGTGCCTCTTCTAACAGAACTTTCTATCCCTTGAGAGTAGTAAAAGTTACGGAAGAGAAAAGTAGATCCAACATGCAATACGGTTTTCCTTACGTATCACACTTCTTAACTGCTGTCTCAGAATTTTTACAGAATAATTAATAAAAAAGGTCTTCAAGGTTGCCGCCCCCTCGCTCACTTGTATATTTGAATCCACTGGGAAAAGACATCAAAGAATACATGAAAACGGTGTAATGCCTTTTCCTAACCTCGTCGCTGTGCTTTTGCCTAATCTAAGTGCATACTTATATGAAGGTGAAATCATGTAAATTTGGTCACTCCTTTATTTAACATCTTGCCTAGCTGTAACATAAGTCGGTGAAAATGAAATAGCTTTTTGTTAAATAAATAGACTTTTGTTTGCAGCTCTTAAAAGAAAGTATAAAATAGGAGACAAACCTCAAGACATAGGCGTGCAGAAACATCCTGATCAAAGACACCGAGAGCAATTACAGGAAGCGACGTGAAAAACACATTATATAATGACATATACCAGTCATTATAAGCAGGTCGGCCAGAGAAAGAGGCAAAGCCCTCAAACCAGAAAAGGGTCAACCCAAAGGTGATGTTCTTGTAAAAGAAGTAGCATAGCTGCAACCATCCCAAAGTGATATCAGGAAGATCATAAATGTCTCTAATTCAAAACCAAACATGGAACTTCTAATCACTTTGTAAAACATGTCCTACTTCTTAATGATTTAAAAAAAAAAAACTTAAGCCTGCTTAAATAATTATTTTTATTTCTCCAAGAACAGATAGTGAATACTTACCATCATCGATATCCTCCTGTAGCACCAGTGGCCATGAACCAATAACAAGCGCTCAAGAAAACGGAATTGAGCTATTGCATAATCACTTGACATGACAGCCTAGTAAGATTTGCATAATCATCAGTTTAACTCTAAAACATGGACATTGCCTGGCAGAAAGCATATGTGCCCATATTGGCTACTACACAATTAGTCAAAGTTCATCAAGAGAGACAAGAAGAGAGGATGTCTTCTGGAAAAAAAGCTATGTAAAAGAATAAATTATTTTCATGTGAGCAGTTAGAAAATAATACGTTTGTCAAATAATAGAAAAAGAGTCCAATGGGAAACCATTCGTTAAATCCAAACATGAAACAGTTATAAGGAGCTTCGAATAGGAATAGTTATCAGCAAAAGAAAAAGTGCTTCACACAAGAGAGCTAAAATGTACTAAACTACATTTCTCATGTTGCTTCTGTTCTCCATTATCCAAAAATAGCTCACTGAACTTCATTAAGTTTCAGCTCCTTGATTATTAACACCAATTCCTACTACTCCACAACTACGACTAATGATGAATAAAAATGTACCAAATCAAAGCTAGCTAGAATTTGTACGGTCGGAATCCATAATGCAAACTAACCATAAGCAGCTACCAGGCAATCAGAATTCCTACTTTATGAACTTGAAATTTGTAGATATGCAACACACCAAGTAGAACGCAGAGTAATCATCAAAGTTCATCAGTCAGAAAGGTTTTTTCTGCTCAGAAAGTTAATTCACTTCAGAGAAACTAATACAACAGAAAGAGTAGATTGTCCACAAAAATCCACATTTTATACTCAAACTGTCATGTACTGATGGATCTTGATTTGCATGTCTTTTCACTTAAAAATATATTACAGTTGCACAAAGTACTTGTACCCTCGTTTTTTTTCAGTAGCTTTTTAGGCTTCCAACAGACCTTACAAAAGAAATCAAAATTACATGTGTTCATAATCAAGGGAGAGAATAGAACAGCAATATGTACAGAAAAACCAGGACAGCGGAAGTTACTACCTAATCCCTCACCTCAACCCCTACTAGAGGAACGGTATCCACCCCTGACAAGGGAAGGTAAAGTGATGTGGAAAGAAAGAGGAAGGGAAGGTTCCAAACACTGAGAAATGGAGGAAGGAAAAAGGATAATACAGAAAAGGAAAAACTAGACAAAATTTAACCTGCATTCCTTCAACACCACTGATGCCAACCCCAACATCAGCCTCCTGCAGCATGCTTACATCATTTGCCCCATCCCCAATTGCTAATGTAGTGTGGTGTGTTTCAACTTTCACCAATCTGGTAACCTGAATATCTTCAAATATTTTTGTCAGATTATTCAAGTGGCCAACAAAATAAAATATTGAACAAACTTTGTATACAATTCATGAAAAAATTCTCTATATATGAAACTGTAAGGGATGGAACTTACGAGAGCTTTTTGTTTAGGAGTGGAACGGCAGCAAATAACAGATGCACAATTTATTGCAAGCTCCAAGAATGATTTTTCTAGTTTTTTGTCAAGAGCAAATGACAATGATTTACCATCAATGATCAAACCAAATGATGCAGTAATTTCTCTGCTTGAGCTTCTTTGGGACATTGCCTCCCTTATTTGTGACATTCCCTCCCTTATTTGCTTTGTAATGCTATCATTTGAAGCCTAAGACAGTTGAACTTGCTGAAAAACATAATTTTTTGTGTTATTGTAGGCAAAACAAATCCAAAATCCTGTACCTTTGCTATAGTCTCCTTGTTTCCTTGGTTTTCCAAGTCCAATATGTCTTGAGAATCTAAAGTAATTATGATTTGCCTCATATTTGGTCTTAATAGACTACAAGCATACCTAGATAACATTCAGAAAAATGATGAGAACACCATGCATTATTTGATTATAGAAGTTGAATCATGTTACTAGTAACCAACCCGATATTGATAGCTGTTTCCATCTTATCACCAGTTAAGACCCAAATCTTAATCCCAGCTTTTGCAAGTTTATCAATGCATTCGGGGACCTGTAGTAAATCAGTTTGGAATTGGAGTAGGTCACGTACAATGCAAAGCAAAAAAAGGAGATTGCAAGCTCCACTGAATTGCAAGCAATGTCCAACACAAAGATTAAAACTCACCCCTTTTTGAAGTTTGTCCTCAACAGCAGTAACACCAAGGAGAATTAAGTCTCTTTCAATCTTCTGCGCAGCAGCATCCACCAAAGCATCTCTATCTGCTGTTACAGAAGCTTGGGCATTCAAAAACTCTTGTTCCCATGATTCGAACTCTTTCTCATCAAGCTCACGGTAAGCTACCACAAGAGTTCGCAATCCTGCTTCAGCGTATTGTTTAAGATGTTCTCTTGTTATACCCTCAAAGACTCGCCCATCTTTTGAAAGACGTTCAAACATCACACTAACAAAAGGAAATATTACAAGCAAGAAGATATCAGTCTAAATTAAACAGAATTGAAGGATTTCTGATCACTTGATAAGAAAAGTTGACACGCACAAAGGCAGTGCAAGAAGATACAGACCTGTCTGCACCTTTGCAGAGGAGCAACAACTGGTTCTCGGCATTTTTTACAATTACAGACATTCTCTTCCGCGAACTACTGAACTCTAAGACATGAAGGAGCTGATATGACCTGAAACGAATACCACATCATGCAGAAAGTGATGAAAGTAATAAGGAAAAGAGTAAAAATAAATCCATAACCAATTGATATTGACAATGTGCTGATATAATTTTTAAATGTCATTACAGCATATTATTTTTTTGGAACTGAAGAAAAAATATAATTCATATCTCATTTGATCTCAGTATCAAAGCAGATTAAACATAACAGGTTTATAGAAACAGTGATCTGCTGAAGCAAAAGCATCTGACTGGAATATATCAGGATGAGGATGAGGAAGATGATAGCATCCCAGTTTGGATATTTAAACAATAGTTTTTGTTCAATTGTGTGATCACCTTCAAAACTTAAGCTGTTTTTTCCCCTAAAGGAAGCTCAAGTTTAAGGTGAAACTTTTCGTTTACTTATATTAGGTCTCCAACGTGTCCCTTTACATGCAGGCCTGATTCTTTTTTATCAGGACCAAGGACTTCTACTCTTATAACATATGATCGTTCATCTAAAGAAGACGCTTTTGATGCTTGGCTTCAAAAGATGTCAAAAAATTTGTCGAAAAACTTTTTCAACTTCTTGAGAAAGATCTTTTCAAACAAATAAGTTTGAAGAGAAGTTGTTCAATTTTTTAAAAAAAATTAAAAACATTTCTCTAATGGCATTTTGTTGCCTGTTTCTGAAACAACTGCCACCTTATTTATTTGTATTATGTTTTCAACAAATCTGAGGACAAAGATACTACTGTTGATTGTCACTTGGCAGGCCACAGAACTGGTGTTTAATCCCTGAGAAATTAACAACCAATAGAAAGAAGTCCTGACAACCACACAACCAAAAGAGATGAAATAAAACAGAGTAGATAAACCACATCCCAAAAGGACAAAATAAGGCAATCTGGATGTATTTTAGGCGACCGGATGAGCAATCCACTTTCACATCTTTGAACAGAAGTTCTGAACATTTAAGATTCCAACACAGGAAAACCAAATAAAAAATTTACCTGTCAACCATCTTGTCACTCTGATGATCCAATTCATGCAGTGTAATTTTGCTTTGTGTTCTTTCAAAGAACTGAAACCCCAGTTCCCTTGCTGCAATTACAAAGGCAGCTTCATCTGGTGACTCTGCTTCATAGGAGATCTCACCTGTTTTTTTGTTCACGTCAGGAATAACAGTATGACAAAGCGCCAGCACTCTGAAAAACTTTTGTATCATGTCTCGATGAGGCTCATGGACCCATTGACCATTCATTATACGCTCATCTTTGAAATTGAATCCTTTAACAGATGTCTCCGAGTTAACAGCGGGGTCACTAGATTCCGTCACGACATTAGAAGTACCACCGGCTTCCTGTGCTCCATCTCTCTTTTGCTTTGCCAGGGCCCTCTCTACCTCTGTCACAACACGTCCATACGCAACACCTGCTATTGAACATTTAACAAACTCCATGGAATTGCATGTTAAGGTGCCTGTTTTGTCAGAGAGTATAGTGTCAACCTGCCCAAGTTCCTCATTGAGATTAGATGTTCTTGCATGAGCTGGTTTATCTGTTTCCTCGTGGTACATCTCCCTATCTTGATTGATGAATATGCTCTGTAAAACCTTCACAATTTCAATAGACACATATAGTGAAATAGGAATCAAGTACCCATATAGCATAAGGGCTGTCAGGAAATGGAAAAATGCAGCCAGTGTAGCTCTTTTGGGATCAAAAAACACACTTGTCTGGTCTGGTCGAAGATACCACCTCCTCAGTTTCCCACCAGAAATGTCATTTTTAGTTTCAATCCCGAAAAAGATAGATCCAATAAAAGCTATTGTAATCAAGGTAGCAAAAAGAACATATATTATTTTATCCATCCTTTTCTCAATTTCACTCCTCTTAGAAGGAGGATCTGTAGAATTCTGCATGACTTTTGTGTCGTGACCAGTAAAAATGACCACACCATAAACATAATCAGTATTCCGTAGCTTGGAACCTCGCAGAAGTATCTGCTGCACTGAAAGAGGGTTCTGCTGATCATCATAATACAGAGTTCCAATGAATGAATAAAGATCTTCATTTGGATCTTCACACTTAACAACAGCTTTAAAATTTTGAAAAGAACCGTCGTCGCGCATGGACGATGTGATATTTAATGCATGCTTCACCTTAAGGTTAGTCTCTCCATCAAGATTGGAGGTTTCAACATAACATATCCCATCCTCATAGCTTGATGCAAGCAAAAGCAGATCACTGGGGAAATATTCATCCTTGTACACCTTAATAAGATCACCAACTCGTAAACTTTTCCATCTAGTCTCTTGGAAAGTATGATTTTTAGTGTATACCTTTACTTTCCGATTATTGGCCTCAATATCCTGAAAAAGATTGCATAAAAAAGAACTAAAATTTTTTTTACAAAGAAAGACCATTGAATATATACCTGAACTTGCTTACAACTAACCAAAAGCATGAGTTGCCAACAAATTTTTTTTGTCAAACGGCCAGAACCAAAGTCATGCCAACATAGACCAAGAGCAAACTATTGATCAGAAAGTAAGAATACAACCTTTCATTACATAACTAAAGACATCAGAAAGTCCTAGTGATGTTTCTCGACATGACATCCAAGTAGTATATCTGATTTTACAGATGAGATACAAGGTGCAACAAACAGTAACTATTCTAAGTAAATTATCCTTTTCAAAGAATCTTTTTCACCAAGGAAATAAAAAAGTTGAAGCACTTGCGTTCAACCAATATAAAATAAAATCTTTTATAGTAATAAATTTCATTTTAAAAGATTGTATCAAGTAGTAATGTTTGTGATTGAGAAAATACCTTTTATTTCCCAATCACTTTGGGAAGCTCAACAATGAACCAGAGGGTCAAGAAAGATACTGAATTTATTTATTTATTTATTGTTCCAAACAGGTTCTTTATTAACTTGCTTCACTACTTCCGTAGAAAAGCGTCAAAATATATCTCTCTGTTTCTATTTTTATGAGTACTGTTGCCTTAGACACATCATAAATATGAGACAAGAATCTAACATTTCTATCATCCTCATTACGAAATCAACACTCCTCCAAAGTCATTGTCCTTAGATGCTCAACCACATTGGCAAAGTTAAATCCTAGCTCATTTAATCGTGCATAAAACCAAACTCATTTGTGTTTAATTTTCGCCCTAGCTAGAATTTATCGGTGATTGGTGAACATGGACTGGAACACTACTGGGAGCTATTCGATATTATGGACTCTTCAAAAGTGTCAGCAAGATTCGCCAAAAATAGTGTATTTTTGGAGAATCCAACACGGGTGCGGCATTGCAAGTGAAGAATCTGCAACTTAGATTTGATCCCAGTTGAATAAAACAGAGCCTGTAAGTCTATGAAAGTGGATTAACTAGTAGCTAGCACAAAAGATTCATCAAGCATCATAATACATTAAACATATACCTGCCTTTTGCGCCTCCAATCTTCGATCCCTTCTTTGGCCATTGTTGCCCCAATCACAACCAATAACGGCGCTAAAATGCTGCTGGCTGTATAGGGAGCTAGAGGACTAAATGAAACACAAGCAACTACAAGAAAGTATATATTTGCAACCCTTCTAAATTGCTCAAACAATGATTTGGGTATGAAATTAATTGCTGTATACTTTGTTGTAGAAACATAATTCCCCCTATAATTTAGCTGGACCTGTTCTGGGTTATCAGGATCATTACAGTACACAATTCTTGAAAAACCCCTCTTCCCAATTTGACTATGTTCCTCCTTAAACGAACACTTCATGCACGAAAAACTATATATCTTACTAAAACTTATTTTCTTGTCACCACCTGCCATTTTCTCAAAAAAAAAAAAACCACAGAGCCCGATACACTTAAGCTCCCGAGTCCTAGAAAAGGGTACCACAAGGGTCTAAAGCAAAAAAAAAAAAGAATTTGAACCAGTACTGCCTACAGCTCACGACTAAGACAAAACAAGAATGGAAGAGTTGTTAACATCAAGATCCTTCTTTTCTCATGTTCTTAAGCTAAAAATTGCCATAATAATCCACCAAAAATACCAAAACTGATAATGGGATTTCAAGAAAAGTAAACCCTAACAATTAGTTTTCCTGAAAATTCTTATCTTAGTTCTATAGTACTGCTAAAGATCCCTTGCTTCCACTGTCGGTGAAAAGACAAATATGCTATAAACTCCAACCGTTTTTTACATTTACTAGCAGGAAGAACAAGAAAAGTAGAAACATCCACAGAATGGAATATGGACAATCTTGTCTCCATAAATTTTTTTCAAGAAAGTGATTTGGTTGAGATTAGGAGAGAAAAAGAAAGATGAGGACTTTCTAGTTGGCTGGCCAACAAAATGTGTCAATTTTATGTTTTGCTGTTTCCACAAGCAAAAAAGAATGAACAGTTGAACTATACTAAATATAGCGAAACTCTTTTTCTTTTTATGGAACTTTGACTTACGTGGACTGACTAATGATGTAATTCATCCCGAACGTACACGTGGCTGATGAGGTAAATCGGTATAAAATTTGAGTCAAGATTAACGACGACTATAACGTACCTCATTGTCCATTAACTTATTTTAGGTATTTTTAAATTATAATAATTTAAATAATTTTAAAGTATTTACATAAATTAGAAAATATTTATTTTAAAAATTATAAGTTAGAAATCCTACTTAATACTTTATTATAAATATATTTGGATTATAATGAATATTTATTTCAAATCAAGTTAAATTTTTTTCTATAAGAATCTTTTTCACTATAATATACATCTTAATATTCTTGAAGACTAATTAGAAATTTTCTCTCTATATTTTTTTTTTAACTTTATACTTTTATAACATATTTTGACTTGTAAGTCGTAAGTCAAAAGTCGATGAAACGGATGTAATTTTGGCGGAGGACGACGTCGTATATTGTAACCGTCTTGACAGGAGTCTTTCCCAGACGGAGGCTGGTGGTTCGATGAAAATGTAGACTGATTGAGGTGGCTGTTTAGTTGGGGACCACCACAGATTTGTTCCATTTTCTTATAGTTTTGTTTTCACTTTTCCCTTTGAGCAATTATCTAGTCAAAAAGAAATTTCTAGCAGAAGGCATGTAAAATGTGTTCTCAATGAATTTTTTTATAGATATGAGTTTTGGTGAAATGGTGGAATTGTTTTATTGTTAACTTGAGATTTCGTATTAGAGTTTAAATATGAAATAAAATATTGAAAGCATTAGTTTTAAATTTTCTTTATAATGCATGATTTAAATTTAATCGAAATTTTAATGTGGGTGTCGAATATTGAGTGAAAAAATAAAAAATTCTCTTACTATATAAGAGAAAGTTAGTTATGTATATTTTATTAAAAAGAATTATAGAACTACTTTAGTTAAATTCTTTTATTTTAAATTCATACTCTTTAGATGTAACTGCACTAATATTTTATGTAAATTTTGTAATTACTTTGAGTAGAAAATCGACGATCGATGAAGAAAAGTACTTCAAATACTAACATTCTAATGGGTCCTCTCACATTAGATTTTCGAGAAAAAGAAATGAGATGAATTATCATCATACAAATATTAGAATTAGTTAATTAATGCTAGTTATATTTTATCAATATTTTATTAATCGAATAATTTACCACCACATAAATATATATAACTCATTTAGATTTTTTTTAAAACTTATTTAACTAACACCATTTAAAAATATAAATTTGCGAACACATTTTGAACCCATGCGCATATGAATTTTTTCTCACTGATCGTAAATATAATGTACAATCCATGTCGGTGTTGATGGTGTATACCTATATTAATCACATGTAATCTCATATTCGAACCACTATTGGACGTATATTTCCCAGTTCGATATATGCATGAAACAACTTCTTTGTCATTTAATTTTAATGGGTGACATGATATTCTTTTGAAGACAAAATATCAATTTATGTTGATAGAGTTTCCTGCAAAAAAGAATATACAACAGAATGTAGAAAATGTAATAATATTTGTACATAAGATTAGTAAGCTAGAAAATTCAACATTAATAATTGTATAGAATTTTTTTTTATTGGTTTTCAACTCAAATGAGTTGTCTATCATTTGTTCAATGAACTAATTGCTTGGATTCTATTTATATGTTCAATCATATATGTATAATATTTTTTCTTAAAAAAAAAATTAAAGTTCGTTGTTTAATATTCCTCGAGCTAAATTAAAGTGAAGTTGAAATCAAGTTAAAATTTACATCAACGTCTATTACGGAACTATTTACTTTTTTTTATCCAACTTATTGAAGAGATGGATATACAATGTCATCCTTCTAGGATCATTTTTGAAGATGGTCAATATTTGCTGAAAGTGAACAACAACACCATCACACACATTTGGAGGGCCATCACACCAGACATGTCATTTAAGATATGTGGTAGGGATAGTTTTTAATATGTACAATTAGAAAAAACAGTTTATAAAAAACATAATCATATTTTATTTACGTAAAAATAGTAATAAAAATATTTCTTTGTTTTGTCTTATTTGATAGAGTGTTTAAAAAAATATCTTCAAAAAGATTTATGACCTAAAATACTTCTTGAGATATTTGTATAATTGAGAATCATTTCATTAAGGATAAAAGAAAAAATTTAAAAGCGAAATTGTTTCTAATTAGATCAAGGTAACATTCTACTTTAGATAGATCAAAAAGAAAAAGATGTCGCATTAAATGAAACTAATAGGGTAAAAATTATACATCATGATATATATATATATATATATATATATATATATATATGAATTGACTATACAATGATTTTATTTATGGCGCGCATATTTTTTTTAAAAAAAGGAAAGCAAAGCAATAAGAAAAACTTGGAGTAGAAAGATGAACGAAAAAGGGGAAACAAATACTATATTTCCGATGTATTTTTTAACTCAAACAAATACTTTTCGCTTTAATTTATTATATTTGAGCTAAATATTTTCAGAAATAAAATCTTTACCTTTCACAAGATAGAATTAAAATCTAAAGATATTCTATTTTATTTGATTCTTTTTAGATGAATCTTATAAAATTAAACTTATATATCACTTGTTGTTATTGTCGTTAAGATTACTTCTAGATGCTACCAACTGAAAGTCACCTAAATTTATATCAAAGTCTTCTTAAAGTCTCGTCTTAGGATGTAAACAAAGTAGGAAAAAAAGAAAGCAAAAATATTATTTTAGTAAATACATTATCTTTTCAACATTATTGTCAAAATATCTCCTTTTTCTTTTTTTTCCTAAAGGCGTGTTCCTTTTTTTCATCCAAGGTAAAACTGAAGTCCCAATAAGTACTGTCATTCAGGAGTCAAACTTGTTTCTCCCGGAAAAGAAAAAACATAAATAAAATACTTACTGCATAACTTTTTTATATTATGTATAAATAAATTTCTTGTTTCTCTCTCTAATAAAGGGCGAAGATTCGATGAGAGTAGCCAGGGACGACTAACTGCAACGTAACAACTATAGTATCTTCTGATTCTAATCATCAATGGCGGAGTAGTCCATCCGTTTCATCCCCAAATTTACCTTCCACAACGACGCCGTTTTACCTGGATTTCGATTTGGATTTTCTGTCAAACTTTAGTCAGATTCAGTCATCGAAATTCCTCTGCTCCGTATCAGCTCGCATCGGAACCCTAGGTCTGTTCACATTTCAGATTGAAATTTGTTGTCAGATTTAAAATCACTTTAGTTTGACTCAACATCAAATCTATCCGGGACATCGAATTTATTGGAATCATTTAGCGTTGCTTCTATGATGAATTGCGACATAGATATTAGATTTTGACGTGATTTATTTATTTCAGCTGCATTGGACTTGAAGTTATTCGGACTCTACTTGTTTTGTGATTGTTGATTTTAGATGTTGACTCAATTGCTTTGTTAGCTGTACTAATCTTGTATCGCTTAAATTTCTAAGTTTTTTTTGGTCTCTCTCTCTGCTATTACTAGTTTGCATTTTTAGGATTTTCTTTCTGTTTTATTGCTATTTTACTAATTCTCTTGGCTAATGACATGACTGGTTTGATAGTGTTCAGTGTTCACTTGAGATCTATCCAGCCAAAAATGTTTATGTCCTTACTTTATTATTGTCAAAATACTGAAGTTCGAGGGGACACAATCCAATTGTAGAAGCAAAGCATTCTAAAAGCCTTGTGGCATTTTATAATTTCTTAGGATGTATATATAGTTGACGAAGGGAGCCTTAGAGCAATAGTAAAGTTGTTTGCGTGTGACCTATAGGTCACAGATTTGAGCTGCGGAAGCAGAAATTAATGGTTGCACTAGCGTAGGTTGTCTTCGTCACACCATTTGAGGTGCAACCCTTCCCATACCGCCTAAAGAGGGAGACTTTGTGCACTGTCTGTCCTTTTCTTTTTAAATTATAAACTTGAAAAAGAAGAGCTAGTTCTAACTTCTCAACATAAAATTTAGGATAAAAGCTTTCTGATGTAGTAGTATCATGATTCATGGGAAGCTTTAGCTATACTTTCCTTTTTTATGATGCAAGATTAGTATGTAATGTCCTTTCTGATTTTTTTTTTAAAAAAAAACTTAGAAAGATCAAGCTGAGCTTTTGATAAACATTCTAGAGTGGAGATTTGACATAGTAGTAAGACGCACTTTTGCCATTGCAAGGAAAAACATACATTTTTTCTTTGGCTACTCAATACTTTTCAAAAAGACGTAGAGAGCTTTTCATTAAGTTTTACTAGTTTATAAGCATTTTTATAAATTATTATGCGTTTGGTGAATGCCCAAAGTGTTTATAGCCATAATCACCCCAAGTTATTGTTTTTTCAACTTATAAACACTTGTGGTTTGACCAAATATTTTACTATTTTATCTCTAATATATTTTTTAATACTCAAAATACTCTTCCCAAAATAATATTCCTAACGCCCATACGTTCCATTTTTTTCGTTCTTCTCCTTGTACTTATGTTTTTTTATTTATAATTTTTAAACTAACTTTAAATAAATATTAGTCATTTAATAGAAAAATTTCTTATCAGCACTTTTTTACCAAACATATCAACTATACTTATTATCAGTTTCAATACTTATACCCAAACACGTGACCATTTATTTATTAAATTAGTTTCTACACCAAAAAATGTTTTCAGCACTCAATGCTTATCAACTTCCAATCAATTAACCCAAATGGACTCATAAAGTAGGTGAAATAACAGAAGAAATCACTCTCTCTGAAGGGCTTTTGCTCTTCATGACTTTCTATGACAAAGGAGGCCTCAAAGACTAGTTTAGCTGGCAATATTAGCTGGTAAATGACATTGTATGATTAGTGGGTTGATTGTCGATATGGTAGTTTTCTTGCATCCCTCTCCTGCTCTGCCCTCTCCCTCCTGCACTCAAATATCATATATGATCGCAAAATGAGTCTTGAATACTAGGCAAAAAGCACAGTGACGGTAACTGAGATAATGCGGGTAGAGTAGACCAGAAATACATTGATCTATTAACTATTTTACTTCAGCAGAAAAAGAAGAAGGTGTTTTCCTGTAATGGCAATCTTTTACTCTACACTTTTTTTTCAAAAAAAAAATTATTACATTACTAACAACAACAACATACCCAGTGGAATCCCACAAGTGGGGTCTAGAGAGGGTAAAATATACGCAGACCTTACCACTACCTCATACAACAACAACATTATCCCATTGCCTCAAAGGCTCCCGCCCATTGCGGGGTAAGGGGGGGTCGGATGTACGCAGCCTGACCCCTATGTTTAAAACATA
>JAABOM020000049.1:23323804-23340681 GCA_011800125.2 Solanum clarkiae | reverse complement strand
AGACAGTTTAAAGAGCCATTTTGCTTTATTCCATCATACTCCAAAGCCAAAAAATAGTAAATCTTTGGCTCCATCCGGCTGTGAAAATCCTTATCACTACCTCATAGAGGCAGAGATATTGTTTCCTGGGAACCCTCGTCTCAAAAACCCATAAGCAGAATAAACTAGATATGAAAGACAAGGAAGGAAAGAAAAGGAAACAGAAAGAGCGATTAATAACTAAAAACACATGACGGTATGCAGATACAGTAAAATTAACATATATAAGACGGATAACGGCAACACAACATATAAAGGCACGACTAAACCTACTACCCTATCATACCCCACATCTAGACATCAACCTAACCCTACAAATATATTAACCTGTTACTCTAAATCGCGACCTCCACTCCTTCCTATCTAAGGTCATGTCTTTGGTGAGATCAAATATTACATAATTGACCAATTTCTTCATTTTCTTACATATCCACTATTGTTCCTAATAATTCTGGTGTTTGTTCAAAAAATTTGATGAAGAGTTTTGATTAAAAAAATCCATTTTCTCACAAAAAACTGTTTTTCAACAAACCACTAAGAAACAAAAGTTTTCTTGTTTTAGGAAATGGTTAAAACACTACTTTTTGGAAGTAGTTTTTTAGTTTCGACAAAACTAAAAAAATACGATTTTCTTTCCATAACAGTTTTTTCAGAATTTTCGAAGCAACAGCTGCCTTAATATACAATAGTCCATTTAAATATAACTTATAGGGGGTTAATGAAAATGTAACTTACGAAAAGTATATATGTTTACATAGATGGGCTTGTATTGTTGCCTTAAAAACCTTCTCTCCATGGGAAGACATGACTACAAGTCATCGACTAGTAAATATGTCTTTCACCGATAATTAAAATTACTCTCTTATGGGTAGAACAAATTCAAAATTACCCTGCATATATGACAACATGGATTACAATTATATTTCCTTTACTTGGTCAATTTACTGGCAGTGTGTTGGGTGGTAGATCATACACACACACACACCCCGACTCGTGTGTCTCATCTTATTTCAGCTTTCTTGTTTCTTCATTTTATCATCTTCTTTCATTTGTCCCAGCAGATTGCTTTATCAGTTCGGGAGTGTACTCAGGCCTCAGCTTCTAGTGGCAGATTGCATTTAGCCTTTCCCTATTTTGGTACTCCACTGCATTTCTGGATTCTTCTCAGGTTGAATACTAGATTATCTCTGTGAGTGGTCTCATGGAATATATTTTCCAAGGTTTATCTGTCGTATTTTCACGTATATTTTCGAGTGTTGTTCAGAACCGTTGACGGCAATATTGTGTTTGAAGGTGATCAAGGTTGTTGGGTTATAAATCTTGTCAATGTGAGAGATAGAAGTCGAGCAATTATATCTAGTGCATTTTAGGAAAATTTTCCTGTTGAAGTTATTGGTAAGGAAAGTTAATCTCATGAGGTACCTGCAGCTATAAAATATCTTGTGGATCACCAGCAAAATGCTATATAATTGGAAGAAGCCTCACATTCTTTTCTCTACAGTGCTTGATGGTTTTTATGTTGCAATATAACTAGCAATGATGGAAAAGTTATCAGAGAAAAGGTTCCCTGTCAATGCAAAAGATTATAAATTATATGAGGAAGTTGGAGATGGTGTCAGTGCTACTGTTTATCGGGCTCTGTGCATTCCCCTTAATGAGATTGTTGCAATTAAGGTTCTAGATTTGGAGAAGTGCAACAATGACCTGGTAAGTCTGCTATCTATATATGTCTTTTAGATTATGCTACATGGAAAATGCCTCTTGTGTTAAATAGTCAGGGTGCTGGTGTCGTGAACCTCCTTTTTGGTTTAAATATGTTCTTGTTACCTGGTTATTTTTTATCAATTATTTTTACTGAAAAGGAATTGGCAATATTGTGTGAAGGTTGCATGACTATACTTATTTGATTCATCTACAGTCTCCTATTCCCCTGTCTACGATAGGTACAGACTTGTACCAGTCTGTACTATTAATAAAGCCCCAAACTTTTGAGTGAATATCTTGTTCATTCATTAAGTTTGATCCACAAAATGTCCCCAGGTTTATATTATTAGTTCTAATGAAGATAGGGCTACATTAGTGTGTTACTATATTCTACTTTCTGCTTTTTGGCATAATCTTTTTTAGTTTTTACATACATCTTTAGTTTTATCCATCTTTTATTAAATAGTTAATCTAAATTAAATATAAAAATCAAAGTTCCGACAAATATTCGTTTGTGCAGAATGTACCACATGTAAAGTAATTATTTTGGCAGAATGTGCCACATTTATTCATAAATAATAGTCCCTTCTACAAAAACATTTTTAAGGAGCATTCTTGGGCCTAATGTATGCCTTTTTCCAATTGCTGAAGCTTCCAGAATATTTTTTGTGATTTGAATAGGATGGAATCCGGAGAGAGGTGCAGACTATGATCTTGATTGATCACCCAAATGTATTGCGTGCACACTGTTCATTCACTGCAGGTCACAGCCTTTGGGTTGTCATGCCATTCATGGCTGGAGGATCTTGCCTTCATATCATGAAATCTTCTTATCCTGATGGTTTTGAAGAGCCTGTAATTGCTACATTATTGCGCGAGGTCCTCAAAGCCCTTGTATATCTTCATTTCCATGGACACATCCATAGAGATGTGAAGGTATCACTGTGTTAACTGCTTTTGTGGAATAACAGTTTAAGCATTCTTTACTAATTCTTTGCTGAAGAAGAGAGGTGATGCTTCTTTTTTGTACGTATGTTTTAAGTCGAGGATTTTGAGCCCTCTTTGATATCAAAGTTGTGTTAGTTTCTGCAGAAAATGCAAATACACATGTGGCTTGATTAAATTTCTTAAATTTTTCTTTCTCTTCACCCATCTTCCTTCACTTCTTTTCTCCCTGTCAATAACATTTTCTTTCCTCATTGTTAACCAATTGACAAAGTTATTTTCTCATGGGAAAAGTTTTTAGCTAATCTCATTTTCTTGACTCCAGCATGATACTTATGCCAGTTTTCAGCTTTGACTTATTATTTTGGTATTTGTTCTGCAGGCAGGGAACATTTTGATTGATTCAAATGGTGCTACTAAATTGGCAGATTTTGGAGTTGCTGCTTGCATGTTTGATACTGGTGATAGGCAGCGTTCAAGAAATACTTTTGTTGGAACTCCATGCTGGTAAGTTCCCTAGGCTGTGGTGAGGTGTAACTTTTATTTGTTGGTGTCATCATTATAGGAACCAACTTTTTTACTTGTAACTGCAATTCCTTTTTTTGAATTCTCAATCAGGATGGCTCCCGAAGTGATGCAGCAACTGCATGGATATGATTTTAAGTAAGTATCTGATCTGCATATCGATTCTATTGTGTGTTCTAGGTCACCTCTTGCACCTTCTAATAATTGTTTCAAACTAACAGAGCAGATATATGGTCGTTTGGAATAACAGCTCTTGAGCTTGCTCATGGTCATGCACCATTCTCCAAGTACCCACCCATGAAGGTTGGTGGATGTTCTTTACTATACAAAACAGTCGAGGAAGTGATTTCAAGTTTTCTGAAATTTGTTCATTGGTAATCCTTTCTTTCTCTTTGTAATTCAGGTTCTGCTGATGACCCTACAGAATGCACCTCCAGGCCTGGACTATGAACGGGACAAGAGATTCTCTAAGGTTTGTGTGTCTGACAAGCTTTTCATTCTTTTGAAGTTTGGTTCTGAGTTTTGGTGCTTTTGCAGTCTTTTAAAGAAATGGTTGCTGCTTGCTTAGTAAAAGATCCAAAGAAGCGTCCATCTTCTGAAAAGCTTTTGAAGCACCCTTTCTTTAAACAAGCACGAGGAAATGATTATTTGGCACGTACAATCCTTGATGGCCTCCCACCTCTAGGTGATCGTTTTAGGATGCTTAAGGTCTTGTGCCCATCTTGCACTGTGCTTTTCTGGCTGATGACATTTCCCCATTATGCGGAAATCATATGTAATTCTGATTTTTGCAATTTGAACTGCTCTATCAGGCTAAAGAAGCAGATTATCTTTTACAGAATCAGGCAATGTATGAGGACAAGGACCATTTATCACAGGTGAAAACTGAATGTACCTAAACTGCAGATCTTTGTGGTAGAGAAATCTCACGATTCACAAACGTATCCACGGCATCTTTTTGTGTAACATTGCTGGAATTAAAGCATTTTGCTGCTTTTGGTTTTTGGCCATTGGGTGTGAGTCTGTATTTCTTTTTATACTCATAAAGCTTCAATCCTCTTAAAGAGCTTACTTTGTATGTCAAATGAAAATGAAAAGATTCCCCCTCTCCCCTTTTTTTTTTTTTTGAACAAGCAAGCAAAAAGATGCACCCTTTATTCTCACTACTAAGAAATTTAGAAATGATAAGAGGAAAATTGAATTCATTTTTAATTCACTCTTAATTATTACTATTTTTTTTTTTTGAAAAAGCTTTCATAAACATGATATAACCTAGAAGTTCTGACTACAACATAAGCTATCATCGTCATCATCGTTGTTGCTAATTATTATTACCTCCATTATTGTTATTGCTATAGCGCACATGCATAGAGTGTGTAAGAAGTATTTTACTATTATTCGAGCATACAGCAAATCTGGATAATAAGCAAGATGAGAGGCTGTATTCTTTTCTCAACTATTCACCAAGATTTTGGAGAACCATAGTTAGCAGTGGTGTGCGTATTTGGAAGCTCACCAAGAGTAGTAAATTTGTTTATGATTACATAGTTGAGAGACCTGCTAGAATGTGTAAACAGATTTGAGAAGACTTCAATGAGTTTGGGGTCTTGGCTTGTTATTGCTATTGGAAAATATAATTCCATGTCAAATGATATCACATTATATAGCTACTGTTTTAGTTGGGAGGTCAAAGTACACAGATGACTATTTTGTGTTCTATTGTAATATACTTCTAGCTTTTTAATTTGGAAAAGAATTATTACTATGGGGAAGTGGGCCCAAATAGAGTGAAACAGAAATAGATGATTCTTAGAGATGACACCAATTATGTCACAGATTGAGGGTGATACTGAGTGATTCTACTTGAGCAAGAACCTTGATATGTTTTATTCCATCATATTTGAGAAATCAAATTTGGCATCAGATGTTTGTGTTGCTTATGCAACTACACACACAAAGAGAGATGTTTAAGGTCACTTTCTTAATGTAATTTTGAATATTCACTGACGCAGCAAGAGTACATTCGTGGTATCAGTGCTTGGAATTTCAACCTGGAGGATCTGAAGAACCAAGCTGCTCTTGTATGTACTTATTGTCCATTCACTTGGAACAATTAATCTTAGGTGATAATGTCTAGTGTCTATTAAATTTATTTATCCTTTCTTTATGGTGTCTGTAGCTTCCGGATTGTGACGACATTCCAGATGCTGAAGATTCAAGTACTCGGGGGAAGTCAAGAGAGGGGAATGGTGAGGTCGGTTCTGTAGCAGAAAGGCCTAATCAGTCGAGTGTCCTATCTCGTGAGGTATTCATATTAACCATGTTGAAGTACTTATTACTTCTCTTTACATACTATTCCTGCTCCATGGACTGATGCTGAAATAAGCCTTCTCAAATTCTTGTCATACTTAATTGCCTCGAGTCTTCTATCTCTTTGGACTAGATACTTTTATAAGCTTTTCAAATGTGTCCTCCATTATCAGATTTATGATTATTGACATCTCCATTCAGGATGAGCTGAATGATGATCGTGATTTGGACAGTTCACTTGCAGCATTTCCTATTAAGCCTCTTCAAGCACTCAAGTAACAATTTTGTCTTCGTCCTGGTTATACTTCTTCTATTAGCATTTGATAGTAAATCCATCATCACCAACCCAGTCATAGCCAGTTGGTTTTATGATCCAGAGTGTGTTTTTACATATATAGTTATTTTTTGCCATTTGGAATGTGGTATTCTTTGGAAGCACAACCCTGTTTATGCATTATAGGTTTGTCTTGCTGAGTCTGGAACATTAAGGAAAGTGATGATGAAATATTAAAACCTGCATTGATGCTTAAGTTTTGTAGGTATAATGATCCAAGGTGTAGAATTAGCAGAACCGTCATGCTAGTATTTGAGTTAAATGCTTATAAAAATGAGCCAGTATTTGAGTTAAAGGTATAGCATTAGCCAGTGGGTTTTATGATCAAGGTCTACTGATTTTCCTATGTGATAGATTTAAAAGTTTTGGTTAATAATGTGGTCCCACCTTCATTTTGTCTGGAATATCTTTCAACTAGCTCCTCCTCCTGTGATTGGACTTGGAAGCATGCTTGCATCAGATTAGCTGATGAATGAAGTAACCTGCTCACCAAGACCCATGGTTGAAGAAAAGGGAAAGTCGGTTAAGCCAAAAAGTTCCAGAAATGGTGGAATTATTATTATTAATAAATTTTTTAGGGAAAGAAAATATATTTCCAACTTGTTAGTTTTTTGTTCATTGTGAAATTTATGTGTATATAAAATGTTATACCCAATGCAGGGGATGTTTTGATATGTGTGAAGATGACATAATTGCTAGTAGTCCAAGTTGGGAAGATGCTATGCGATCAGAGTCTAATCAGCAGAATGATATGCTTTCACAAGCAAAAGTTGAGGATCAAGATGGTGGAAAAGATGATGGTGAGAATCTGCGACAGAGTAGCTCCTTGCCACGTTCTCTTATTCCAGGGCATAAAAAGTTTTTTAGTGGTTCACTGCTACAGGATAATGCTCATTCACCCAAAAAAGTTACTGACGGAGAGAGGTATATTTATTTGTTTCTTCCCAATTGAACTTTAGAGTTGTCAACATTTTCTGAAAACAAAACACAGTTGCAATATGGATGAAGATAGCCATAATAGGATGGTAATACAACTTATATGCTAGTAGATCATGGTATTCTCTCAAAAAGGAAGAGTGGTGAAAATGTGCAATCCCAAGTTTTTTGGTTCTTGTTTCTGAAGTAAATGTAATTCAGTTGAAAAAAAAAACATCTGCAAAGATTACTGAGGATTCTTGTGGTTTTTTGAGTTCTGAATATTTTGAGTGTTCTAATTATGTGGTGATGATTGAATTTATGTGATATTGACTGAATTGTTAGTATTTAGGTGCTTCAAGTTCCTGCAAATTTAACTTGTAATTTTGACATCAGTGACAACAGTTTCTCTAGAATGCACTTATCTACGATCTATATGGTTCAAGTTTTGATGCTAGCTGCATGTATGAACTCTTTGTTTGAGTCTCTGTCATCTTAAAATCATATGGAAACCCTTCTAGGAAAATATGAGGTGCATAAGGGGCTACCTAATTACAATGATTGGCAATGGCTCAGTCTACATTTTCTATGTTTTGAGCAGTTAATTGTTCTTTCAAGCTATGATGCATTGTTTGTTTCTATATGTAGGGAATGTCAACATCCAAAATACCCATCTGAACGAAACTATAGTGGCCCGTTGCAGTATCGACATAAGAAAGATTTAGGTAATCTAGTTTCTGACAATGAATTTAGACTTGGTGATGTTTAAAAAACACAAGTTCTGCTGGATTATTATGAGTCTTGATTTTATAAATGACTTTGTTTTGTTACCTTTCCTCCTGAGCCTCTGGATATGCTTGTCGCAGGAGAAGATTCATCAGAAGGAGCTGTCGTCAAACGCAAGGGACGTTTTCAAGTCACATCAGCAGATTTAAGTCCCAAGGTATACATACTGTGCCTTCTTGCATTCGTTGTCAGATAAGCTATATTATAATGCATTCTGAAGGGGATTTTCCTGCAGTGACCATATTGTGTCTCTAATACATGTGAATTAACAACAATCACTTGCAAAATGAAAAAAAGTTCCAGTGATACATTTGTTTATTCAAAGATATGAACAACAAGAATGGAAAAGTTTTGGCTGGGGGGTGGACTATGGATAACCTCCAAACTGTTGTGTATTTTGAGGACCGTGCTTTATTTTCTTGGTACAAGCATTCCTCGTACCTGCATAATTGTTACCTGTGTCATAGCCGATAGCCCGTTAAATATTAATGAAGCTGAGGTTTTGCTGCTTCGTTGATCACCAAGAAAAAGATTCCCCGCTTCATTGTGTTTAGCATTTAGGGCAATATTTTCCTTCCACATACTTGAGTTTATAGTGCATTCAGAGAGATAATTATTCATGAGTTATCCATTAAAATCATTTTTTCCTTGGTTCAAAAAAAATGCTTCCAGGTTGGTTTGGGAGAAATTTGTTCTTTGGTTTTTGTTGGACTCTGACCTTTTCTATTAAAGATCTCTTAGTTAAGAGGAGTGAAGCATTTCTATGTTAGAGTTGAGACCATTTGCTTTCTGACATGAACATAAAATAAATTGTCAGGGAATTTGCGTTTTAGTACTCTCAGCTACTGTCTTCTTTCTATTTGATAAATAAAGTTGCATTCTGCATGGGTTTCTTTAGTTTCATTTTCAGCTTCGACTTCCCTGTTCTCATGGTAAGTTTCAAACTTAACAATCTCTCCTTAAACGATGGCTTCCTAACCATTGTCCTTTTTTCTCTTCTTCAGGATCCCCCAAGCTATTTCTTTAACCCAGTTCAGGGAGGAACTAGTCCAAGCAATCTAGGCATAACAGCTGCTTCACTACTTCCAACATTGCAATGCATTCTACAGCAGAATACTATGCAAAGGGTAATTTCTACATCATCAAAATCTTGTGCATCACTGTTATCTGTTGCTAATCCGTTCTGCATCTTGTTAGGAAGAAATAGTGAAGCTGATCAAGTTCGCAGAGCGAGGATCTGGTAGTTTTTCTATTCACATTTGGCCACTCTCTTTTTGATGTTGAATGTTAACTCTATTTACATGTTGGCCCTGACTGGCTTGTTACTTACATCTGTTTCAGTCAACCCCACAGACTTGTCTGAAGCTGGTACCAGTGATCTTCCGCAGGTAATTGGTTGTTTTTTGTGTAATATGATACTAGAAATGGTGACTCGTCGTTTTGAAAATAACTTATTTTTAATTATTAGAAGAGATAAGACCAAGTACTTAGGAAATAGAGTGCTGTAGAGATACCAGGTATGCCTTTGACTATTAATATAATGTGAGAGTGGGGTTTATGTTGAGTCTTGATTCTTTTTCCGTGAAGGCTAAGGAGTTAGAACTTTATTAGTTGGGTGGGGTGTGGGGTGGCTGGATCCATGCGCATGAGATTGCACAAGAAATGTCTGGTGTGTGCCTGAATTATGGCATGCTTCTGCATCCTCTAATATCAGCACTTCCATTCTGCAGATGCCTGCTACTTCTGTTAGGGAGAGAGAACTACAATCAATGGTCATTCAATTGCAACAAAGGTATGCTATTCATGGACAAATTTGAAGTTGACTGCTTGTAATGTTAAACTGAACTCTCATCAATTTTCAGCATTGGAAGCCTTGTGGAAGAGTTGCAGAGACAAAAGATGAAAAATGTTCAGGTATGTGCTGTACTATTATCGGGGAAGTATTTTCCTTTATTTTCTCCGAAAGATCTGATCTTTTTCCTAAAAAAGTTGGAAAACAGAAAACAAGAAACCATTGATGACATGTTCTTCTCAAGTTATCATTTCTGGCTTGCAGTTGGAAAAGAAATTGAATCGCTGATAAAGAAAGACGATGATAGGAAGGTTGCTCCACATGGTTGGCTAAGCTACTGCACATGCTTGTTGTGCTGGGGCACATGGTTAAGTTATTTGGCGAGTGGGTGGTTGTATTTTTTGTGTACCATATGTGAATATAAAGTAGGCACCCAAATTTTGAGATGCTATTCATTGTCAGAATGTCGATTATCTATTGTAATATACCAATTGGGTATTGTATTTAAGTTGTCCTTCAATATTAATTGAAATTCTAGGAGCTAAAAAATGCAGCTTGTGTAAATCACCCTGCAAAACATAGGCCCTTGTCCGAACTATAAGTCAAATAAATCTCTATGGAAGAGTTTGGTCCTTTTGATATTCCTTGTGATGTTGTACGTTGTAGATTATGTAACTTATAATTTTATATTTTACCTGAAAGATAGCTTGTTTTTTGTACCTTTTTTTTTGGGGGGGGGGGGGTGATTAGCTAGGAGAGGTGCTGGTGTATCCTACAACTCCATCAAAGAGTAGTACCTTGTGTCATAAAATCGACCTGTACTGACATGAAGTAATGCTTCCCGTTTTCTCCAGCTAAATTGGAAAAGGAATAAATAGACATTGTGATTGTATAAGAGAGGTTGTCCCATGATTTTCCAATTTTTCACTTCTCAAAGTGTTATTCCACATATGAAGTGAGGAGGGTTTCTGATTTCCCAAAAAATTAGGTACTCACATAAATAAATAATTAAATAATTAAATAATTAAAAATTACAAAAATTAAAAATTAAAAAAAAAAAAAACGCCGTTGCCGGGGATCGAACCCGGGTCACCCGCGTGACAGGCGGGAATACTCACCACTATACTACAACGACCTTGTTGTTTGGTTTTAGAATCAAATTCGTAATAGACGATTTGGATAATTATTCCAAACAACATTTTGAATTTGAAATAATGAGTTTACTTCGATAAACACTTTTAACTATTTCTATTTTTTCAAATCATTGCCAAACAGATCCTCAGTTTCTATTTGTAAGTTTATGCATGAAACTGGATATCTAAACAGCAAATTCAGTGATTCGGAAAAGTTGTGACACGAATAGATTGAAAACTTCCATCTTTTTTGGAATCAAAAAGAGGGGGCAGTCTGCAAACAGCCTTACCCCTATTTTGTTTGACATGTATGTAATTTGTGTAAGAGTTCAATAAGCTTCTAAAGCGGACGAGGTTTATGCACCATAAAAAGATAAGCCTCATTAGAATTGTTTGAAAAAAGAAAATGAGAGAACAGATCGCAATCTCCGTTTTGCACCAAAACACTAGATTATTTATTACACTAATGCATTTCTAAAGTCGAGTTGTAAAGCCCCTCTTTTCAATGGGACACCAATAAAAGAAAAGGTAAGTAATTTTACATCAACCAATCAAAATAAATGTAATTTCTTTCACTCCACATTTTGAGTCTAGAGAGGTCTTGCTAATAATAGAACATCATTGAGGAGTAAGCATAATAAGCACTTCACAGAACTGAAATAATCGTTATGCTTCTCTCTTGTGGCTATAATAACTATGAACAATCCAAAATTGACAGAGTCTAGGTCACCAAAGGCGGTTCTCAGTGACAGCCGAAACGATACCCTTCAAAGTGGGCTGCATGTAAAAAGAAGGCCGTGAATCAAAGGGAAGTCATTTTTATGCGCAAAGAGAGTAAAATATCTTCATTACTAACCAGAGAATGGTCACGTAGACCAAGAGATAAAACCAAAGACCTAGAAGATCCGGCATTACTGCAAATAAGAAAGGTTTGGATTAGTTGAGAGATATCAATATCTGATTCAGGTATCATCCCTCACTGAGAGTCGAAACCATATAAACTTCCAACAAGTACCTTATGTGTTCAATAATCTGGCGAGCACATGCAACCAGCATAGGCTGCAGAGCAAAATGCAGTTTATCAAGTTTAAAATTATACCCAAAAATAACATGAAATAAGTGCAGTATATTCTAAAGTACCTCATCGCGTTTACCCAGTAATACAGAAACATTAAAGGTTGGATGGATCGACATCCCTTCCTCCTTCCTGCACAGCGAAACTACATACCTTACATTTGTTACATGACAAACTCTTTCCAACTGAGTGAGAAGAGATCAATTATGAAAACAACAGAACATTGAAGCTACAAGATCTCCCGAGTCTGCTCAGTAAAGCAATGGACAGAACAAGTAAAACTCAGAAGCAAATATGGCTTAACAGGAACTAAACGACAGATTAATTGATTTCAGACAGTTTACATCACATAAATAGCATCTATAGGCTTCAATTAAGAAGTACATTTTCTGCATAAACCAAATGCATGCTCATCAAAAGAAATCTGAGAACATCAATATATAAGCAAGAAGACAGCTTCGCAAAATCAATTCAGACCTTGCCTGCAATATTGTACCCATGCTTCCTATTTGAGTAGCTATAACCTGAAAAGAACAATAAAGATTTAATGATCCTCATGTGCGGCTACAACGTGTTAACCAAGTCAGATGTTTCTAACTCACCAAAAAATGGTCTTCATAGGCACATATGACTATATCCGTTTTATTTCCCTGCATACATGAAAGATAATTTAGCTCAAAAGAGAGTATATAAATGAGAAAGATTTTCTCATAGCAGTTGCATTAAAATTATAAAATGAACTCTTTTTTTTTTCTCCACCAAAACCAAACTTTAATGATGTTTTGTTGCCTCCCTGAACCTAACTAGTGATAAATTGGCTCCAAACTTTAGATTTCCAGATATATCTCCATATAATCCAACTATGTCATTTCAACATTATACTCAACTAACGAATAAAGAGAAGTAATTCTCCTCGGCTCCAAATATTGGACCAAAAATATCAGAAATCAATCAAAAGCAGGCTTCATAGCATTTATGGTGAAACAGCAATCAAACACACACAGACCCATAGAAACATCTTTCATATATGTGAATAAAAGTCGAGTGATAGGGAAATGAGATCCATATTTTTTTATTTATCTAAGTGAATAAGGGAAATCTATGTTCTTCAAAGTTCCCACAGCTTCCTGCAACAATTTATAACAATCATCCTGATGCTCAGTCAAATTCACATCTTAAAGTTTCTCAGGAAAAAAACCCATCACTGTAATTTCCTAGTCTATTAGCCTTCTTCTAAAATGAAAATTCCATCCAGAGTTAAAGATGCAGTCTACTGGACAACAATTCTTGTGCAGCACCAGATTAAATATAACAGGAAGTTGGACGAGCATCATTGACCAACAATATGTCCAGTTTTTTTTTCTACCATCTCCAATTCTTAATCCGATATGTCTCTTTAACATCCCCCACCCCCCAAAGACTTGCAATACCTCCATAGTACAACTCCATAAGGAGAGCTTAGAGATTCAGTTTGCAAAACCCATCTTTACCTTATTAACATCTTCATTTTCCATAGTCATTAGCAAAGAAGACTTCTATTTTGAAGTCTATTCTCACTCCAAGTCCTCCATCTTTCTTACTTCTCATTAGAAGCTCCTTCTTCTTTTTTTCCTCTTTTACTTTTGTTGACAAGGGAACTTGGACTGACTACCCCACAAGTGCGCACAAGGTAAAACCCCACTTTAGTGCAATACTTGCAAGCCACACAAGATAGTTGAACCACGCTAGGCAAGCCTGTGCAACAAGCTCGACCTAGAAAGCATGTCGGGTGTTCCATAGTCCAAACCTAAGACCCCATATGAAAGATCACCTACTCAGCAACCCGGTCATGCCCGTGGGTTTTTTTCCTTTTTCCTCTTAATTTAATTATATATTGCGCTTTTACCATTTCTTTATATCAAATGTGGAGAAACACATCAATCAATCAACTATGTCTCCATTTCAAATTTCCAACTAGTTAGGATCGTCCATAATATGTTCCCCCTTTTCTTAGAGAAATTTTGACTTGACATTCATTTTAAAACAACTTAATCACACCTTTATAATTCAAAGAATCGTGTATTCCACAAAAACCTACAGAGCTAACTACAAAAATGGAGAGAAAATACAGACAGTTTCAATGTGAAAGAAAGGGTAACTGTTGAGACATGCCTTAATATCGAGTGAAAGCTTCTTCTGCTGGACTGGGATGTCCATAGCTTCCTTTCCACTTCCACCTTACAAAATAAAATCAATTCACATTAATAAAAAAGGCTCCTAAAAGCAGAAGAAAAAATGAAAAGAACTTCCAATTTGTCTACGCAATGGCTTATTTTTGCTAAATTTTTCCATTTTTCCTACTAGGAGTTATGAAAATACCTGGAGGAACTAAGGTTTAAGCCAAAATGGAGGATGTAAATTCGAAAGGCTCTGAGCTTGGCGTGTTACTGAAGACTAGCAATGGCGACAGAAAGGAAAAGATACTGAATCCAATTAATGGGCCGGGCAAAAAAATAATTGGGCCTCAATTAATGCGTAATTGGGGTGACTGCTCCTAGCCCAAAGTATTGATCCATATGGGATACACAGGCCCAACTTGGTGGGGAATGAGGGTACAAATATTCTAAAACTTATTACATATTCTTTTTAATAAATAATTACTTATTTTAGCGGTCTTTCTTTATTTACTATCATCTATAGCAATATTATGATAAATCTGTACTTATATTAAAAGTGAAGTATGTATTCAATATAAAATATTATAAGTGTTTCAGCAAAAATAAATTAATGTATTATAATTATTTTCTTAATAAATGTGTAAAGTCAAAAAAATTAATAACTAAAAGTGAATAAAATAAGAAAGTTGTAAGGAAAAAAAGAATTATTTATTAAATAGATAACCCAATAAGAGATGACTAGATGACCAACGAAAATTTGAGACGTGAGTCTAATGTCTATTATTTCAATGGGCTATGGTTGTACGACTTCTAAAAATAGGTATAAAATCTAAAAATAGCCTAAAATAGATTCTTGTGTCAGTCAAATGGTTCTTGCTGACGATCACGTTCACCCAATAAAGAGACAAAACAATCAAAGATTCAATAGCTTCCTTTCTACTGGTAAAAGTTTAGATAGTTAATCAATTAAGCTACTAATTACAATGTATATAAATTAGTTAGAATTATCTGTTGGGTATACAAACTCATCCCACATTGGTGGGAGAGAACAAGTAGAACCTATTTAAATAGGTTCAACCCAACTCATTAGTATGAGACCTTTTGGGAAATATCTAAAAACAAATCCGTGAGGACTTGGTCAAAAACGGACAATATCATACTAATGCGGCGTTGGGGTGTGGACACGCACGAGCCCTACAACTAGCGCCCACCGTGGGGCAATAACGATGGTATAACCTAGCGATGTGAAGGTCTGCGCCTTGTGTCAAAAGTCTTCCCGACAGGATGGCATCGAAGGTCTGCGGTAATGCCTTGTGTCGAAAGTCTTCCCGACAGGATGGTCGGGCGGCGTGTCCCTCAGGTTGTTGCGGCGGTACAAGATGGTGACAAATCTCAAATCGAAGATCTGCGGTAATGTCTTGTGTCGAAAGTCTTCCTGATGGTCGGACGGCGTGTCCCATCCCACATTGGTGGGAGAGAACAAGTAGAACCTATTTAAATAGGTTTAACCCAACCCATTAGTATGAGGCCTTTTGAGAAATAAATCCGTAAGGACTTTGCCTAAAGCGGACAATATCATATTATCATTATGTGATAAAAGTACTGTGTGACCAAATATACACTGTTATGTATTTATTATGATCTGATATAAACCATTATAAGCGTTTTCCGGTCTTATTGTTTTTCCGTGCGTACAGCTACCCGTCAATGCATTTATCAACCACCTGGTTGGTCAATGTCATTACACGCGACTTTATTAGAAACCTTAATTGTTCTTCATGTTCAAGTGTTTCAACAATAATTTGGAGTATAATTTATAAATGAACATTTTGTAAGCCAATCTATGAAAATATTTCTCTACTTTACTAATTAAATTTAAATATATCTCCACTCTTCCACATGATATAACAAGTGATCTCAAACTCTTATAGGTCCTGGAGATATTAATAAAAAGACAAAAGAAATGTTGAAAGCACTCCTACTTTCTTAAACTTGATAGAAATTTAGAGATGTATTTCACTCATGTTGCAAGATTGAGAATGTATTTGAGTTCAATTAATTAAATAGAGAAATATTATTAAAACTAGTAATAATTCAAAGATGAAACTAATAAATTGTCTCAAATATAAGAGCGTATTCAATACCCTCTCGCATATTTTGGCTAGTTGGCTTATTCTTTTTGTTATTCTCATCATTTATTTACACACATATGGTGTCCATAGACATTACTTTTATTTACTTATACATCTTTCTAACAATGTACAGCCCTTGCTATTTATTGCCCTCAACAACTTTCCTAGTGTATCCTTTTATTGATTTAGTTTTCACTTGATGTTTTATATTTAATATAGAGCTTTGATCATTTTAATTTGGACAAGCAAAGCCTATTTAAAGAGGAAATATCCTTTTTAAGACCTGAATTTAAGGATTTTAATTAAAGATAGAAGATATTATATTTGAATAATCAAAGTGAATCTGTCATAAACATGCCAAAAATAAAATAAGATATAGAAGCATTGACTGATTGAGTACGTACAAAAATGTAGCAGCTGGAAATATTCTACTAGTGTGGGGACAAAATTTGAACAAAAATATAAATAGCTTTAATATTCTCTCCTTTTTAGTATTGATTGACTAATCATAAGAGTTTATTTGAATTGGTTTATTTGAAATATTTTTAAATTAAAATAATTTTTTAATATTTTGGAGAGTTTGAATAAATTTTAAAAAGGCTTCTAAGTCCTTAGTTTTAAGCCAATTATGATTTAAAAAAATATGCCAAAAGCCTATTCATATAGACTCTAAAGTAAGATTTTTGGATTAATTTATATTTAATAACTTTTAGCAACTAAGTATTTTTTTTCCAATTTCTAAAGTGTTTTGATATAAATAAAAAGTTTTTGAGTATTTTTTTAAAATTGAAAAATATAGTTAAAAAAAGTCAAAAGTTGATATAGTCCCAACTTATACTCCCTCCGTCTCAATATAACTGAATTTTTAGAGCTTTTTTGGTGTTCAAATTATTTGAATTGTTCAAATTTCAAGATAGATGTTTGAAATTTGATCCAATATTACCCTTCCCTTTGATAAAATTAAACTTTTTAAAAAAAATTAAACTACACTCTTTACAAAGTCATTTATGATTCATATTTAATTATCTTTA
>JAABOM020000049.1:23295731-23317290 GCA_011800125.2 Solanum clarkiae | reverse complement strand
TGTAATTTATCTCATAAAAAATATAAAAGTTCATTAAATAAAAAGAATATTCACATTAAATTATGAACAATTTAAATATTTTTAATATTAAAAAATCTTAAAATTTTAAAAAATAAATTTATTTCTAATAAAGTGATATTCTTTGTTTAAACTTAAAAAAAAAAAAAAAAAAAAAGAGAGTGCCCATATAGCACAGTGCGTGTAATAATCTACTAACAAAAGTAGTATATAAGAAGCTACTCAGTAGAAGCAAAGCCATAAGATACAAATTGCAACCATGGGAATCGTGTGCCCCGATGAGAGTAAGAGGATTGAGATCGAGGAGTTTCGCCGGATGCTGCTAGCTAACGCGGCGGTGCATCGGGCAAAGGCCGGCGATGAATTCCAAAACCTAGGGCGATTGCCCTCTACAGTTCAACACAACCGCGAGCTTGAAGAGAAGAAGGTATGCGTCACCAGTGGCGTATCCTTCCTAGGTATCGCCATCATTAATCAGCTCTTACTTCGTGGCTACTCTGTACGAGTCATCGTCGAAAAACAAGGTGCCGTTTCTTCTCCAAGTATTTTTACTCTTTTCTGATTTGCGGAGAATTGCAAAGGTAGTATTAATTTGGCAATTTTTCAACTGATTTCCGGCGTGCTTCAGTCATCAACTCTTGTTACAATTCCTATGGTTTTTACTGGAACTGCGTGATTTCTGGTTTAATTTTCACTTTTTACTGATTTGATTTAATTTTGGTTTTTACCATTTGTATGGTTGTTTGATTTTGTGTTTCGGAATGCGATATCATCAGTTCATCGTTTGGTGACTTTACCGACTCAGTTAGGTTATTTTAAATTCAAATTGGAATCTAATTCGAGCAATTTCCTTGGGCGGGATAATGTTACTAATATGCTATAAGTGCAGAGGATCTGGAAAAGCTAAGAGAGATGGAAATTTCTGGAGAAATGAGACAGTCGATGAACACTGTGGAGGCGGTTATGGCGAGGCTGAATGACGTGGAAAGCCTATCGCAAGCGTTCAGCGGTTGTCGTGGTGTCTTCCACACTGCTGCCTTCGTGGACCCTGCTGGTTTATCTGGATATTCAGTAAGTCTTCTTACTTCTTCCCACACAGTTCATGACACCTGAAAACAGGGAAACGCATTTCTTATGATTTAATTTTAATATTAATAATTAAGGTGACAAAATTAAACTCAATCATTTAATCTGTTCAATCAGTTGAAATTTGGGCGAGTTAATAACTCGCTCAATTATTAATTCAATTCATCTTAACCCAATCCATTTCAACTCATTTAAAATTAGATTTTCGAGTGATCTTGTCAAAATATTTTTTTTAATTTGATATATTTTATATATTCAAAACAAAGAAAAATATAATTTAGTTAAGTACTAAAATATTGAAAAATAAAGTAAATTAATAAAAATTAAGTCGGTTTGATTTTTTACTCTTCTATAATCCATTACTTAATTTGTTTTGATCCAACCCATTTTGACCTAAACAAATTTAAATTGAGTTAAATTTTGATCCATTATAACTCGATCAAATTTGACTTAATCGGTCCAATTGTCACAAAGTAACAATCAAATTTGAGTAGAAGAGTTTGGTATAGTTTGAGAAGTGATCACAATTTCATCCACAATTCACGCGCGTACATTGCTAATTACAGGGGCACGATGCAATTCCCTTCTGTTAACTAATGTAGTCTTTGAAAATAAATTATTCACCAGTGTTATATGTTTTGAGTCAACATCTACCTTTCACGATATTTTTCCAGTTGTTATAATTGATGGAGCCTGAGTGCGTCGATATAGGGGCTATAGATGTACCCAACTTTCTAGAATAAATGTCGTTATTTTATGTGGCCCTTTCAACACCCAGTAGTCTGATCAAAGATTGGCCAACATTATTATTTATTATATGAAAAAAAATATTTAAAACATTCTTAAATTTAATTGAAATTATTAGTTTAATCTCTAAATTACTGATAGTGTTAAAAATACCTCTATATTTGACTAATTGAATATAAATACACTCTTAAAACCTTGTCAAGTTAAGGAGTGTTTTTAACACTTATGATAGTTCAGGGATATATTTTAGTTTACTTCGTCAAGTAGAAGGGTGTATTTAAGACTGTCAATAATTCGGAAATGAACCTAATAACTTGCACCAAGTCCGGAGGTGTTTTTAATAGTTTTCTCTAATTATTTAGTGTAAAAATAGTGCTTTTAGTATTTAGAGATATTTTAGTCATCTAGGTGTATCTGACGGTTCACCATCTCTGTGTTAGTTATGCACTTGCCTAACTTTCTATTACTGTCATGTGGTCATTTCGTTGATATTGGAGGCAAGGTCTTGACTCTTGATTGTTACTCCTTTATGCAGAAATCAATGGTTGAAGTAGAAGTATTGATAACCAGGAATGTGACTCAAGCATGTGCATTAACACCTTCGGTTAGAAATTGCGTGCTCACATCCTCACTTTTAGCCTGTGTATGGCAAGATATTAACTCTTCAAGAACAATTGATCACGATTGCTGGAGTGACGAGTCTATCTGCATAAACAAGAAGGTATTAAGTCATTTAATTTGGTATTCCCTACCTACCCCCAGCCACACTCCACCCAATTGCAACGTCGATCTATATACCTTTAATATCATACACGCTTAAAATTAATAAAAAATAAAATAAGTCAAATGAAGGGCATGATCTTATTAAGATGATTGATATTCCTCCTATCTTTAGTTAGACGTTTCAAATTTGATTAGTAGAAAACCTTTTGAATAGGGAGCAGTAGCAGATCATTCACTATTGAGCCAACCTAACGTGAGCCCATATTGATTGCATTGATGATTAAAACAAGTTGCAACTTTACTAACCACTAATTGTGAAGTGTTGGCTATTATTGCTTTTTAAAGTAAATATTTTATTTATAGCAAAACTTATCTTAATTAAAAATTTTAAAATTGCTTTATAGGTGAATTTTTTCCTACATAGTTCATTGAACTTAAAAATGTCTAGATAACAACGAAGCAATTACTAGTCCTCCACTACACGAACAAGTAGCAACCTGTTAAAAATTTAAAGTCTTTAATATACTTTAACAGCTCCTAGCAAGTTGCAAGACTAAAAGGGGCTTTCCGCCTTAAGTTTACTGTACATAATCAGCACTAACTTAGTGCTGTTGTTTCAACGAAATCTATCTTCCTACTAACAAAAGTAAAGCAGTAATGCGTTGAAAACTGCTCTGGATATATAATAACGCTGTACTAGAACGAAAATTTGCAGCTATGGTATGCCCTGGGTAAGCTAAAGGCAGAAAGAGTAGCGTGGAACGTAGCTCGGGAGAGTGGATTCAAACTAGCTACTATATGTCCAGGTCTAGTAACTGGTCCTGAATTCCTCAGCAGAAACCCAACCCCTACCATCGCCTATCTAAAAGGTGATTTGCAATTTTCTTATTATCTTAAATTAAACTAATGAGCAATATTTTCGGACTCTGACCTAATAAAACTAAATATGTGGTTTTCAGGAGCTCAAGAAATGTTTAGAAACGGACTCTTGGTGACAGTCGATGTTAATAGATTAGCAGTAGAACATGTGTTGGTGTTTGAAGAGATGAAGAACACAGGGGAAAACAGATACATTAGCTTTGATCGAGTTATTAATTGTGAAGAGGAATTTGAAAAATTAGCAAGAGAGACGGGAATAGATATTACAACGATGAGATCAAATTCGAGGAATCATTCCTCGCATATTGTCAAATTATCAAATGCAAAGCTATGCTGCTTAATGTCTGCAATACATAGATGTAAACACGAGCTGTAACTCTGGTCGATGAACTAACTTCATACCGGAGTTCATCAAAACCCTGATATAATTATCGCTTCTGATACCAAATAGTTTACTTCGTTATATTTTCGGAGAACAAATCCAAAATATAAATATTTTAATTTGATCTTATTTTATATTTTTTTTCCATCAAAGTCAAAAATTCACTAACTTTTGGCTTTGAGGTACGATAAAATAAAACAAAAATGATTCTTTTAGCTCTTTCAAAGAGTCTGCGCTTCTTTAGCAGTTAATCGATCATTTGAAAACAGTCACGCTATGTTTAGGATCAGATTTAGTAGTTAATCGATCATTTGAAAACAGTCACGCTATATTTAGAATCAGATTGCGTACATCCAATCCTCCCTTACCCGAGATTTAAGACATTAAAGGCATTGAAGTGATGTTATTGATCTTATTTTATATTTATATTTTTCAATTTTAAATATATATAAATAGATATTTAAACTTATATAAAATCACACAAATAAATAGTCAATGCTGGATTTTATGACAATTTGTGTCCTAGTGCGACTCATACGTGTACCAGTTCTACTTTTTTTCAATTTTACGCAAGACAACCTACAGAGAAAACAGTCAACATAAATTGAATACGGAGTAATAATGTTCATTTTCATCCTTCTAGCTATCCTGAAAATCTTAAGTATGAACTATTAATATTACTACTACAACTTATTCAATAAAATATACGTGATACTTATCACAAAAATAGAATACGGTATGACCAATTAATAACATTAAAAAGAATTAGTCTATTTTAAACATTAAAAAAAATTCGGAAACAGTTATTTTGAACCGTGTATTATGAAACAAGAAACATTTGTATTTGTATGTATAATTATGAATCAAATTATCAAGGATAAACGTTGTTGTAAATTTAGTTCGACTCGATCCAAAAAATTAGAAAAGACGGGGTATTTGGTTCAAGTAATTACGTGAGGGGTCTAAACATTGAGCTCCGAATGGGGATAAAATTATACAATTATTTTTTCCATTCTTTTGGTTTTAATTCAAGCTGAAACCACAAAAGTAAATTAATTGAAGAGTTGAGATTTAATATAAAATATAGATCGAAAAAAGATATGTACTAAAGCTTACTAGACCAGCTTCAGAGATTAAATAAAATCTCAGCAAATCTGAAGAGCAAAAGCAAATTTAATTTACGAGCAGATAAACACCTCCCTTCCCATTTCCTCTTGTAGGAAGAAAAGGGGGCTGCCTGAATTTCTGCTCGAACGAAAACAAAAAAAGAGTACGAAAGAGGATTGGGGATTTAGAAAAGGCTCAGATAGTTTGCTTAATTTGCTCAGCGAAGAGCTTTTTGAAGGCTCTTCTCATACAAGAGGTGTCAGAAATAGAAAAGCACCATCATCAAAGCCCACAAAATACAAATAAACGAAACAAAAAAGACGACCAAATCAAATCAAATAGCGAAGCTCAATTGTTTAAGTGTTTAAGAAAGAACTCAATGTGGTAATTTGCATAGGGAGACAAGAAGATGAAGCGAGTACTTATAAAAGAACCACTGCCGCATTAGGGTTTTCACTTTCCTGATAGGCCTGCTACAGGCCCAATAGGCCACTGAACTCAGCCCGATTCATTCGCTTTAAATTGAAGCTCCAAGTAAGGCCTAGATGGAATGGCAGGCCTAAAAAATAGCTGTCCCAAAATAGGTTTACAGCCCAAGATAAATGCAACGGGGTTTCGCGCAAATTCCTAGAAAATACTCCCTCCGTCCAAGTCAAAGGGTGCCACGTAAAATAGGATGGAAGGAGTATATATTTTTGCACGGATTTAATATTCAAATTGATGCTCGCATAACTCATAGATTCTGAATTTGAGTTTATGATCTAAGTTAAACATAATTTGTAGGTTATGAGCTTCTTAACAAAGATTCACGAAGTGAACTTATAACTTTTATTTTTTTATTTTTTGCATAAGTTATGTAGGGACCAAATTATGTTCATTAAAAACTAAGTTTTAGGCTTACCTCATCTTGTAAAAGCTAGCTCATAACTCATCTCGTAAAAATTAGTTCAAAAGAAGGAGGATTACTCAAGTTTTATAAAATGTTCACTCATCTCATTAATCATCGATGTGAACTCTTGTCATTTTTTAACACCTCACCTCATGTTTAGTGCTCCAATTATGATACTATGTTTAAATTAGTCACCTCAAAAGCAAGTTCAAAAGAAAAATTATTACTCAAATATTATAAGGAATTTATTCATCTTATTAATTATCAATGTAAGACTTTCATCCTGTCTATTATGAAGTGAAGCATAAGTCCAATAGAAATTAAGCAACATAGGTTATTTTGCTATATAAATTATGCACCATTGATCTTAACTTGGCTTAGGCTACAATTATTTCACTTTAACATTTAGATATAATAAAATGATAAAAAATTATTTTAATCTTTTTGCATGTTTACTTACTTCAAATTTGTCTCAAATTGGCAGGTTTGCAAACTTTTATACTCTAAATGAATATAATTTAGATATTGATATTAGAAGTTAGAATCAGAATTTTGTCCACCTCGACCGTTTAATTTAAATATTCCATTTTTCATTTTGTTTAAAAGAAAAAGAAGCCAAGTCCTTGGGGTGGGGGTTGGTCTATTATATTGTTACAAACTCTGCACATAAACAGATATTATGTAATACTATATATTATAACTGATCAGAAAGATGCTTAGCTGTATTCTAGATTTAAAAAACAGGAACTTAAATATTTGTTCAAACTTCAATAATATAGAGACATACAAAGAACTATTATTATATTAATTGGAACTAAGTTCCATAAACTACCATTGCAGATATTTTTAACCGCACCGGCCTATAATTTTACTTACCATTTTCAACGAAATTCAGTAATTTTAATTTAAATTTAAAATTTTATTTAATTAATATATTTGAGTTGAGAATTTTTCATAAACAGTTTTTCTATTTCTATAAGATAGTAATAAAATATACATTCATTTTATTCTCGCCAAACCTCCCTTATAGAATTTAACTGAGTTGTATGCGTTATAACCGCTAAATTAGATTCATATGGGTGGAGATATTTAAGAATGGTAATTCATCTTGCATTGCCATTATTGATATATTTTAATTGTTTCCACCATGTCTTAATGATCTTAAGTTTATCCAAATTAAATTCTTGGTTGTTGGTTTGTTTTCTTTCCTATTATTCATATGCATGGACCATGGTCTTGTCAATGTATTTATGTGTTTGATTTCTTCATGAATATGGAAAAAATTTATATGATGCTGGTGGGTGGAAAATGAATCCAATGTAGAGTTTCCAGTTGTGTGAATGAACCGGAAAAAGTACATTTATTTCATTTACAAATATAGTTATCTAACTTATATGTGACACTTTATTTTTATGATATTTCAAAATGAAATGTCACATTTTTTTTTATGTTTAAAAATAATTTAAATTTATATTCTCACTTTATTTTATCGAGATAGTTAATAATTGCACAAAATATCTGATGCTTATTTTAAAACACAAGTTCAAAACTCTTACTTCATATTGTCAAAGAAGTGTCACCTAAATTATACTCTGTGGAGTATATAGATAGAGGGAGTGATACGTATTTTTATTGCTAAAATTAAATTATTTAATTTGGAGCGTAAAAATACTATGTGTGAGTAAATGTACGATTGCAATATTGTGTTCTTTATTATTCTCTTCCTTTTTTCTCACCCAGGTGAAATATGATATGCGATGGAAATAATTTTTTCTTCCATTTTTCTAGTTGTCATATCATGTTTTTCAATAGTCAATTTCACTAATTTTGAATGCTCAATTAAATTATATTAATTTAGTTTTTTAATTTAAAACTTTAGATATTAAAAAACTATATAAAAAATAGTATAAATTATATTTTTTTCATGTCATTATATCTTTTGACTAAAAAAAGAAATTGTGACAAGTAAAAAGATGGGGTGGTGGAGTATCATTGAAAGGAAAAAGAATTATAAATAAGGAAATTCTTGGGGGATCGTAAGGCGTGATAGTTGTTTTAACTTCCCTGCTCATTTTTATGTAAGTTGGCCATCATATATATTCACAAATGATCAAGGATGGAGCCAGTATACAGTGAGGAGTCCGATCCGAATCTTCTTTGGTGATATTAATTATATAAGAATAAAATATTGAACTCTCTTCGGCTAGTTCATGTGTTTACTTTTGTAAGTTTTGAATTCCTTAATTAAAATTCTGACTCTGTCATCACAAATGATCATACAATTTTGCTTTATAAAGGATTATTATTTTGCAACTATTAAATACTTTGTACAAACATCGTGCAATCCATCAACTTATTATCTTCATGACTTGTAGCCTTTTTGTGTATATTTTTTTAAAATTTCTGATTCTGAAAAGCACCTGACCGTTCATAAAACGCCCCATCAATTTTTTTTACTACATAAGTAAACCACTTACATCATCAGAAGACAAAAAAGTATTCTTCTTTAATTAATAATTGGAAAAAAAATTTCTATCTTTAGTACAATAGCTTTTGACAAAAATGAAATATAAATTAACCCTTAAAAATTTATTTCTGATACTACATTTGTTGAGTGTGTAACTTTTTCGCAGTTAATAATAGCAAGTTCACGTGAAAGTTAATCTAAAGTTCCTAGTAACTTTAATAATCTTGATTTTTTAAATATTGATTTTATCTTTTTTCCTGAAAATCAAATACTCCTTTCTTTTAATTGAACTTGTAAAATAAATTGAAACGGTATATCCTTTCGTTTAAAGGTATATAAATTAATGGTGTCCGATCAAAATTAGTGTATGTATATCTTGATTAATTTTATAAAATACTATTCTCTTAATATAAGTATTGAATAATTTTACTATCTATCATGGCTTGAGTAAATATAAAAAAAAAATTACCTAGTATTATTTGCCACTGTTTACTTAGCTTTCACATAATGTTTACACTAAGCCAATGATGTAGCACATGTGTTTGCATCGATACTTAATACTTAATTATAAGTAATTGAGTAATATATATTCTTAATTTCTTAAATTATTTATTTTAAATTAATTAATATGCAAAATGATGTAGAATATTCATTAGGAATATAATAACAAAGTAATCGGATCTGGGAAACATCACATGTGGAATCTCTACACTTGACATTGGGACTAGAATTCTTGTGTTTTAATTATGTCGATTCACTGATCACCTCGTGATCACACTATTTAATTTATCTTGACCTAATTAATTACTCATACTAATTAAGGCACAAATTATACAAATATATAATTAATTAAACTTGAATTCTTGTTTTGAAATGAAGAAGAGAGAGTTGTACTCAATGCTAGTCATCTATGTACTCTCTCTATTCATTTTACTTGTTATTGTTTCACTTTTCGAGGTTAATTTGATTAAATCTCAAAAGCTATATTGAAGTAACTAAATTTGATATTTAAAATCTAAAATTTAGATGGTTGAAAACTACGAAAAATGTTATAAGTTGCAATCTTTCTCATATTAATAGGATGAAAAAATTTATTTTAAAATGTTGGTCAAAGTTCATATAGTTTGACCTCGATAGACAAAATAGTGACAAATAAAAATTAACGGAGGGTGTACGATATATGAAAAAGGGAATAATACTTCCTCTGTCCACTTTTACTTGTTCACTATATTATTTTGAAATGTCCAACTGTATAATTTATAAAATCAATGAATAATTACTATTTTTTGTCTATTTTACTGATGATATTTAATAACACTTATTTTTCATATTTAAATGACTTATATTAAATAAATGTGATTTGATAAAATTATCCATGCCATTTACTATTTCTTAATTGTTGTCCGGAGCCAATAGTTGGCAACTATTGTTAGACACCAGGAGTAACTCAATCCTCGATCCAAGATTATTGTGGTAAGCGTACGCATAGAGATGGAGTTGATAGATAGAGATAATAATAGTAAAATTATACATAGAGATAATAAAATTATCTCATCTTTTATACTTCTTAATCCATATGTCAAGTCAATACGGGACAAATAAAAATAGATGAAAGGTGTAATATTTTCACAATTTCATCTAAATTTTATAGATAGTCGATATTTCTGATGGTGAAAATTTGACGAGAATACAGTAAGTAGTCGAGCGTTGCATTAGCTGAAGATCATCATTGCTAGTAACATTTGATAAATAAGGGACGTGATGGGTAATGGGAATAGTGATAGTACTGGTAGTATGGTATTGTCCACTGACAATTCAATGCCGAGAAGAAGAGATCAAAGTTCAAAAAGATTATATATGTTGGATGGAATTAAAGACATGAAATGAAAAAGGGATGGAATTTACGACAATTCCAGTGGAGGATGAAGAAATTTCACTAACTTGGAGTCTGCTTGAAGGGTCTCTATCTGTATTGTCACTTCTATTACATTCCCTTTCTAAGCTATTTTTTCATTCTTGTGCCAACTTTTCTTTATCCCCACCAACAACATAGTAAAGACTTATTCGAATCGAGTGTTTATGCGTGTATTGTTCGTACACAAATTTGTTTGTTATTTCATCATGATTAAGTGATATGTATTTTTATCTTTACCAATATAAGTTAGGATGGGATGGATTGAATCATTATTGAGCATAAAGTCAGGGTAACTTTTCTTTCGTCGAAAAATTACTTTATAGAATTCTCTTGTTTTTGTTGAGTAATTACTTCGAATACCTTTTGATAAAATTCTTGGCTTCACCATTAACCAGGATTCAAGTTCAAGGTTTTATAAGGAGTATTGCCTTCTGAAATGAACCTTTCAATGTGTGAGTGCAAATTTAATCAAGCTCTAATACAAATATAACGCACCAAATGAGGAGAAATAAGAGTGTTCAGTTCTTATTTCTTAGTTAACCAAGATTAAAACAATTAGTTAATATAAATATTTGGTGGGAATAAGTTTTAACCAAGATTAACTTGTGATTTCAATTTTTTAAATAAAAACTTTAATTCTCATAAGTTTATTTTTTTTTTTTAAAAAAAATGAAAGTCAATCATTTTTAAATTTTGAAAAAAAAAAAGTTAGTTAGGGTTTAACTCCAAGAAATCCAAATAAGATTCATCTTTTAAAGTCCTATAAAATTTCAATATCTATGTTTTGTTCATTATTGAATAAAAATCCCGAGAATTTGAATAATTTTCACAATTCATGAAGCTTTTATATTTATGAGAAAAAGATACTTACAACTTTAAAAAAAATTTAAATTATATATCCAAATAAAATTTTTTAACTTCAAATCAACATAAACAATCCAAAAATTACATTATTTTACATAATTAAAATTATTTTTAATTTATATAATATACTCCCTCCGTTTCATATTTTTTTCAATTTTACCCTTCATTAATTAAGTTTCTAAGGTTGAGTTTTGTATGAGAAATAAATGATGTTTTAAATGAGTGTGTGGAATTTCGAAATGGTAAAAATGAAAAAATATGACTAAAATTTATCTTTATTTCTTTTTCTTAATATGTGTGAAATGACCAACTAATTCAGTTAATATGAAACAGAGGGAGTAGTAAAGTTGAAGTCTGCCAATGGGGCCTTTAATTCAAAAAGAGTTAAAAACGAGGGAGCACTATTTATTAAAACCTTTAAAAGAGTCAAAACAGGGTCTCAAACTCACACCATACCAAATTCCCTAAGCTCATCCTCCCTTCTTTCTTTTTAATTTCTCTCTGTATGAAAAAAAATATATATCTGTGTATATATATACATTTTTACAAATCTTTTTATTTATTTTTTGATTAATCATTTGATAGCATTATTTTTTGATCAAAGAAATTAAAAGAAGCATGGATGGTTACCCTGCATCTCCGGTAGTAGCAGTAGCACGTAATAAGAGTACTAGCAACGTGATGATTAGTAACTCTTCAAGAAACTGCCCAACAACCGCCGCGAAGAACCACCGTCACGTGGCTGCCTGCGGCGACGACGAGGACGGCGACCCGATAGAATGCACGGGGAAATCGTGCAAGTCATGTACAGCTGGAGTTGTAGCCGATTGCGTTGCATTATGCTGTTGTCCCTGCGCCCTGATTGACATTTTAGCACTGGCGTTTTTCAGGATCCCATGGATGATGGGGAGAAAATATTTGGAGAAAAGTAAGAAATCGGAAAAAAAGAAGAAAAAGAAGAAGATCCAGAAGAAGAGGAAGGAGGAAATGGAGAAGAGTTACAGTTATCGTGACTGCGTAACGTATGAATTGGACAGTACAGATGGAAGATTTTCAACGAGATCAGTTAAAGATGAAGAAATCGTTACAGGAAATGGGAAGAAATCAATGGGAATTGTAATTGGGGAAGAAGAAGAACTAAAAGACAAAAACAATACTAGTGCTAAATTTGATGTAGAACAATTTTGGTTAGAGTTGTATGAACAAGTTGGTCATTTGGGATTTGGCAGAGTTTCTTACACTGGAATTCCTTCTCAAGGTAACACCGGGTAACTTTTTCTTCTTCTTCAAACATCTGGTGTTTGAAATTTAGCAGCATTCATACAACTTTATTCTCAGAGCTTGAGATTTGACGTTGTATCTCCCATATCTACAGCATTGCTCAGAAATGGAGTACTATCTATATATGGGAGAATCATGAACAGTGAAAGGAAAAAAGATCAATATAACAGGATCAGTATTATTAGAATTAGAATATTTTGGATTTTGAACCGTAAAAAGAACTAATAATTTGTTTCTTGTATTTGTGAATTGTACAGTTTATTGTATGTCTATTTTCTTTATCACAACAGTGTTATTTTATTACCTTGTTCTTTATATCTAAGTCTTCTTTATCACAGTGCTGCTTTTGATTAACTCATAATCATGATTATATTAGAAAACATATGTATAATTTTTCTTTTTTATATTTAAGAGAACCTGTCTTTGTTCTTGTTCTTAAATAGGAGTACTATTTTCTTCCTTTTAAAAACATATAGGTGAAAAGTTAAAATTAAAATATTATGATAAAAGAAAAAGAATATTTTTTTTAAAACAAATTAAAAAAAAAAGTCAATTTTTTTTAAACGGAGGAACTAATTACTGGTTCTTCTATTTCAAAAATAAAGCAAAGTCTCTTCTCCTCTTAATGATTCTCCAGTTTGCCTATTAGCAATCAACTTAATTACCAAATTAGATATTTATTTGATTGGGGCAAAAGGGGATAGTTGCACGACATGGTTTTTACATCATTAACTTATAAGAAAAATAAGCAATCTTTTTCTTTGAAGGCTTACACAAACGAGCAGAGGTAGATCGAAAAAGCATTACGAGGAGATGAATAGATAGGATATGGCGCAATTTCATCTCACCTAGAACATGATCTTAGCTAGAATAGAATGAAGGTTGCATATTAGGTTAGAAGGTTAACAGGCTAGTCAGGGTAGAAAAGAGTGAAGGTTGCCTATTAGTTTAAAAGGTTAATAGGCTAGTAGGGGTAGGATGATGTCTGCTTTGTGATACAATAGGTTAGTAGCATTAAGCATGTCTTTATATCTTGTGTTGTTATTATCCGTCTTATATTTGTTACTTTTATTGTATTTATATATTATCATTAGTTTTTCACTTTAATAATATTATTTTCATATCTAATGTCTTTTGTTTTTTGGAGCTTGATTTATTTTTAGACGAAAGTCTTTCAAAAACAGTATCTCTATTTCTATAAAGTAGTTATAAGATCTCTTATATTTTACCCTCCTTATACCCCGCTGGTGATAATGCACTCGGAAAACAACTGCACTAAAATGTAGCAAGAGGGGAAGAGGGGGCCCGTGGACTTCCTTTTTCACCTAATTCCACAGAAAAGGCCCAAAATTGTAATTCACAACAATAAAACTCCAATCGTTATCATATTGCAACATTACCTTTAAAGAATTTGCAATCAATATCACTACTAAAAATTATAAATCTATTGGCTTTGAAGTGCACAAACCCAATCAATTATTAATCAATCAATATAATAACAAATATTGACTCATAGTTTATAGCAGACGTGTGGCCCTCTTACATTATTAGTGCTAAAATTGTTTTTTATTTAAGCACGGAGGGACAAGAGAATCCTAATATGAAATTGTGTTCTTATCAGGATAAAGTTTGTTTTATCAAATTTTCCAGATCATCTTCTTTTCTCTGTGTTTTCCATGATTATTCAAGTTTCTTCTTGACATACAGATATAGATTTCAGTCATTGAGAGGACAGTCCCAATAATTAAGTTGTCATAATTAATTCGAAATAGTAAATTTCACGAAATTAAATATTAATCATTCTAATCATTTTGGTCCTACTGAACCTTCCTTGTTCCCTTGTAAACATTTGTGAAAACAAACCAAAATACTATTCTTCTTTTGGAAGAATATCATAGTTAATCGAATAGGAAACAATAATAGAATTCCCTCTGCAATTCACTTTCTTTAACCAAATTCTCTCAACTATAATATAAATTGATTTGCATTCGTTTAGAATTAAACCTCGATTGGACCAAATTTCACTCATTATTAGTACAACTGTGAATAGGACAATCTACCTGAAATAATATTTTCCAAAATGTCTGGGGTGATATTCAATCAAGAGCTGCATAACTTGTAATTAATGTATAGTTGTGCCAAAGTTTCCTCTGTATGTGCTTGATATTCTTTGTTATAGAACTTGAGATTGTTCTTGGCTAGCACATATGCAACACTTCCACCTACATGGCACCGGTTAACGGTTCCACACACACACATAGTAGACTCAGGAAATGACATAAGAGTAGGAAAAAAGTGCATCCCTGAATTCAACCACAAGTACAAGCTACTCGTATCCTTGCAATGAACAAGCTATTATCTCCAAGTACAGTTCATAAATGCCAAAGGTGATAGCATCTTTACTTTTTTTTTGGTTTTGCTTGGGGGAGCTGCAGATTCAGGAAATGCAAAAGCAGCAGCACCTCGTAACTCTGAACACCACACTGAACAAAGTAAATGCAACTCTATAGTAACTTGAGCAAATCAATTGTACAGAGCTACTTCATACATAAACCTAATACAAGTGCATTCAGTATGCTAAACAACATAAGCTGGACAATATACTAACACTATCAACAAAAGGACAACACATCAAGTTGAAGCAACCAACTCCACACCTTGGCATGCAGGGATCCCCTTCAACAACCCTATGGGTTTGTTGAAGTCACTGCACTTACCTTCTCCAGCAAGCCTTTTATCTCACTCTCCAACTCTGATTTCTCCTTGCTTGAAACCTTACCCTTACATTTTTCCAGTATTGATGTCATCCCCTTCAGCTTCTGCTTCATTAGTTGTACCGGTGACTTCCCCTTACGAGCTTTCAGCGAGGATAATGGACTCTCAGAGTTTGAGGAGGAATAGCTGAGCATGAAGTTAACATTAGTAGGTCCAAATGGACTTTGCCTTACTGATTCTTTGAAGGCCTGTGCAGCATCTGAACCACGCCTGTAGACAATTCGAGCAGAGTTTGAATCAGATAGCACTTCTGTTTCCTCTTCATTCAGCTCCCCAAACTGGTTATATATTCGAATGATTTCTTCCTCTGGTGGCAGAGAAAAACCAGTTGAAAAAGTAACCGTCAGAATCACAGATGAAGTTTCTCCGCCATCGTCCTCATCTTCTTTTCCCTGACTAGAAGGACCAGATTCTTTATTGAGTTTGGTAACTACTGATTTTGCATAATTTGTCCTCCTCTTCTTTGCATGAGAAGGAACAGAGTCGGGTGATTTAGAGTCACTGGGGGATATTACATGTCCTGATCCCACATATTTTCTCTTTTTTACTCCTTCCACTTGGTGATACTGCTTGTAGTTTGATCCGTCAAAATATACGGAGCTTCTGAAAGTGGAAATGAAACCTCTGGCCTTCTCAAGAGATCCATTCCTCAATGAAAGAGGGTGTATAGCAGTAGACTGAACCTCAGCCAGTATCTCATCCACAGATGAATTGAGATCCACGGTATCAACCGTCACAGAGCTTCGGTTTCTTACCTGAGAACTGTTGTCAACCTCATTCCCATTTGCATCAGGAGAAGACAAAAGAAGCCGAGCAGCCTTTGTCATCCGCTCACCAATCTTGGAAATATCAGATAATTTTTGAGATTCTATTTCCAGTTCCTTCTTAAAGCTTGATTTTCCAACATTCCAAACAGGGCTCAAATAAGGAGGTGACAGATACTTGCTCTTCTTTCTTTCCCTTGATAAAGGACTCGCATTCATGTCCCGTTTGTCACCAAGTTCGTCACGCTCAGGAATCGAAACACGAAGTTTCTTTGTTTTTGCCAAGTCACTGTCACCAGACTGCTTGCTGACCCGCTTGCCATTTTTTTCATCAACACTCTTCGAGCTGCCACTATGACCTTTAGCCTTCTCACCAGACTTCTTCCTTTTCTTCTCGGATATTTCTACAGACGACGGTGTAGAATCTTCTTCAGTTGTCTTTTTACCTTTGGGCTTGGCATTTTCTCCCATAAGTTCAGCCACACTTTTCTGCTTCCTCTTTTGGTATATCTTGTCACAAGAAATCATAGGAAACTTCGAAGATCCAGAATTAGGAGTTTCTTCTTCTGATGGACCCTGAATAGGAACCTCAATGGGTATGCTAAAGTCATTTGCATCAATGACTTGATCCTCCTCCTTGTCCTCAAGGCCTTCAACTTGCAGGGGTTCAGAATATGAAGCCAAACGGCTTCCATATTTAGCACGATAAAAAGCGGATAGCCAACTCTTCAAGACAGCAAACTCAAGTGCATTGGAAATAGAATTGATTCGCGCATCAAGTTTTAGATCTTTAAGTCTTTCAGCAGGTTCAAAGTGAGAAAGTAAAAGACTTACAGTTTCTCCTACAGGCACCTGAACACCCTTTTTGATTCCAGCATTCACTGCCAATGGCCAACTAAGTTCAGTACGACTCTCTTCAGAGACGCATTGGCAGGTCATTTGAAACTCCACAAGCACACTAATTTCATCCAAGGCCTTCTCGACAGCATATAAGAAACTCTTGGAAGTGCTTTGTTTCGACATTTTTTCAAAGTTGTCGACAAAAAGCACCAACTGCGAAGGGGGGCACCAAGAAAATGAGCCATCTCCAAAGTATGCCACTAGCAATCGACCAGTTTGATTATACTTCATAGCAAAGTCTGAGGCAGCAGAAGCATCGTAAACACGCCCTGGCCACCATGGATGACTCTTAATCTTGCCCCACACAAAGTCACCAACTGCATAAACATGTTTTACACTCGTATCTTCCTCTGCAGTTTCCCCATCAACCATCTCCTCATCCGTTTTATCCGCTACATTCTCCTCTCCGTTCATTCTCCCAACCAAATGTCCAGGTCCTTGCTCTGCTTCAGCCCCTTGACTAGAAATCTCTCTCTCTCTGCCGCCAACATCTTCCAGTGAACCATTAACTTCCACAAGACGAGAAACTCCATCACCATCGGCATCATTCCCCACTAACGGGGTCTCCTCAGAAGCAACCTCTGGCCCACTAACAGCTCCAGTATCCACATTTCCATTATCACCAGAAACCCTAACCACCTCATCAGGCAACCCAGGTCCCCCAGTTCCACCAGCATCAGGAATTAGGGTTTCACACTCAAGTCCTTCAGCTGATAGCTCAGCTACGGTCTTGCTCTTCTCTGTATTTTCGTCACTCGACATACCCAGAAAAATTATTACAAAAACTTAATCACTTCAGTTTTGATACCGATTCAAATCTGCAAAAAAGAAGACAAACCAAAACAACCCACAATCATAAACACAGAGATAAACACCCAAATCATTCAAGATTTCCATAAACCTAGGGTTTGGGGTTCCATTTCTAGTCCTTAAAAGGCATATATACGAAAAAGGTGACAGGTGAAACAACGAAAAACAAAAAAAAAATCCATCAAAGAAGGAAAAAACGGATAAGAAAGGGAACAAACCAGTTTGCAAACATCGGCGTGGGTGTTGTGTTGGCAAATAAGCTTGCAGAAGGCACACAGATGGTATATATTTGGACAGTCACTTATTTTGCGTTTTTATCAGTCAAAACAGAGCTGGACGGTTGAGATGTAATATGCTTTCTGGACTCATTCATTACAACTCTCAAAGGAAAGAAAGAGTTTACTAACAGTTGGACGGTTCAGATGTTATTTCAGAAATGAAAGCCTTCCAAAAATGCAGCGGTCATTTTTGGGGATTTTCTTGAAATTTGAATCGTCCCTTCATTTACCGCTCTCTTTTCCTCTCAATTTTTTTTTGTTCTGTTTGTATTTTTTTAATATAAGATAAGAAAAAATCACAGCTAGTAAAAGAACGAATTAATTTATGACACATTATAAAATCAGGATCGAAGAAATGCTTGTTATAATACAAAAAATTTAAAAAGGTTGTTCATTGAGATCTGAAGTGATTTAATATCTACTTGTATAAAATTCGTTTCTAATCGAACAATCTATGAGTCTTTACCGGTCAGCTTCAAAGTGAAAGTATCAAAATATGAACACTTGCTATTCGGTAGCTTAGAATTTTCATGGGAGAAGGCTTTCAAACTTCTTCTCACTTGTATTTTTCGTACTGATTTGATGTAAATAAACTGAATTTGGGTTATACCTTTGACCCTTTTTTAAAAAAATTACTTTTATCACAAGTAGCTATTTTCCCAATAGATACTAAACTCATTTTTGGACCAACCTCTTCCGCATGAGGGTCTAATGTATAGCGAAATCTAAAAAATTGCTTCTAAGTGAGATGATCTCGATTTGTCCATATGAAATTTGGTTAATCATCACTCTTTTACGTTTTAAATGAATGCAATAAATATCAAATTAAAATTTACGTTGCATAACGAAGAGTGCTGGTTATTAATTTTAAGGCTTACACTCGAAATATGTATGATTTAATGTGACCAAATTATCACTTAACTTTACGTTATAAGCGCTTCAAGTTCTATCGAACAACCACATAAATTAAAGGTGTTCATGAACGAATTTGATTAAGCTTATTTGATCTCATAATAATTGGCACCATCTTAGCATGTCAATGGAAGAATGATTCCAGGATCTGCATTCAACAGAAATAGTAAAGAGAAAATTGGTATACTTTCTTTAGGTATGTCGGGTTCAAAAGGCACCAAAAAACAATTTTCACTTCAAATTACTGACAAAAATTCAAGAATAACTTCCAACTTGTATTTATGACCACACACAGTTGAATTCTTTTATAGAGTATCATTTTTCACTTTGAAACAAAAATTAATTCGCACAATTTCCATGACCAGATACACTGGAAACTTGTCTCCTTTTTTCTATAATCTCATAAATACAAGGAAAGCACACCCTAGTGTGCAACCAAACATGTTAATTTAGTTCTACAGCCAGGCTTCCTACTAGAGATAGGTTGCTTAAATGTACAAATTCTGTCAAGCACAGTGTCTTCATCTTCTGTGATTTTTGCCAGAGCCTTGTAGAAGAGGTTCTTACCTTGGATGAATACACCAGAACTCGAAAAGCAAGTCTCAAAGTGCTGGAACTATATAGATTATGTTAAATGCATTCATGCTCTTTACATGAAGAGAAACCAGAGAACATAACATTTGAAGACAAGAGTAGACATTCTGATTATAAAGCCAAAGAAGTAGATTTATTTATGTGTATAGTGTGTGTGGGGTGTTCACTAAGTATGTTATTGTTGTAGTTTTCTAGAAAAAGCAAACTGTTGAGTCTTCTGTGGATTTGTAATTCCCTACTGATGATTGATATAAAGTTAGTTAACAATAAACAAATACACTACTCACAAATGGAGGCATTAATAAACTTTAGTTGCAAGTATGAATTCTGTGTTTGGAATCAGATCAATAAAGGCATGAACAGTAAAAGCATGAGATTACTGGTAATTCAAATGTTTCATGAACCATATTTTAACCAAAGCATCTTGTCACGCTTCCTTCGATGTTGTTGTTTTTTCCCGCTTTTTATAATGGAGTGGGGTGTACAAGTTATATTTTCACCAGCTAGGCTTCACACCATATTTTATCTAAGATGTTGCAAAAATCTTCAGTAAAAGGCACAGCTTAAGCCAACTCAGGAGTCAGGACGGTAGCTGGAAGTGCTCGAGCTAATGGCAAAGGGACTTTTCAGGGCAAGCAGGGCTGTAGTATCCTATATATGATATTTCTGGATGAAAAATTTAAGTTTTCAACAACTATTACAGCTAACACAACCTTGAGGAATCCAGACTAGTGTAAGAAGTTACTAGCCAAGTGCTACGCTGAGCCAATTTGCGAACACTAAGCTCTGTTCATCACAATTTAAGCAGATAACAAGAGATCACCTAATGTATCTTATTGTTCTCATCTCCCTTCACTGAACAATAAACAAACACTTGGAAGCAAGCACCTGGCCGCGCTTCAATCATATTCATGATAATTGTATAGTTAGTAAATTTTACAGTCAATATGCTAAGTCATTGCTATCTAGGACATGGATATATCATTCAACAGCTGATGCATTTAAGAATGGATCTTATAGGCATGGATTTGTGGAGCAATTTCGACAGAAATTGACAACAAAAACAAACAATCTAACAGAAACAATCACAGATAATGCAGAACCATAAGCAAAATGGGGCGAAAAATCTCGATTTTAGAAAATTGGGTACAACTATCTAACAACTGAATTCTCTTACAGAAACACAACAAAATTACAGTAATTTGCCCAGATAATCAAAACCAAATAAGAATGAACATTTACCATAAATTTATTTAAGCAATAGAAACTTTAGCACCAGCTTCTTCGAGTTGTTTCTTAGCTTCTTCAGCCTCATCCTTGGAAACGCCCTCCTTAAATTTCTTAGGCAAACCCTCAATCAATTCCTTAGCCTCTTTCAAAGCCAAATTTGTTAAAGCCCTAACAGCCTTAATAGTCGCAATTCTAGCATTACTCGGCACTTCGTCGATGACTACGTCGAATTCTGTCTTCTCCTCCACCGCAGCTGGAGCATCGGCGACTGCTCCACCAGGGGCAGCGACGACGGCGGCGGGAGCAAAGGATGCGGCAGAAACACCAAGCTTATCCTGAAGGTACTCGACGAGTTTCTGGGCTTCAGCAAGGGTTAGATTGGATATTTCATCTCCGAGCTGGACTACCTTCTCCGGTGCTTCAACGGCGGCGAGAGGGCGGACGAAAGTTGCTCGGCGGTAGTGGAACTTGGGAGTGCGAATGGGGAGTTCTAGGGCTTTGGTGGGGAAAGAAATTGAAGCGTGCGTGGAGTTAGCGGTTGATGGAGAAATGGGAGAGGGAGAACGAAGGGTAATTGTGGACAATGTGGAAGCCATTGTAGCAGAATTGAGGAGAGGAGAAGGGAGTGACAGAGGAAGATAGGAAAAAATAGGATAAGGGGATTGAAAATTGTGTTGATGAAGTCATATCTGGGTCTCTCATTTTTTATTTCTTTTACCATTTGGTCCATTTATTATTTAATAATAAATTTATTAGTGTCATTTGATCCACAGATAAAATTTAGGTATTAAAATCTTACTAAAAAAATTTTGAAGTACATGAAATAACAAACAACAACAACAACAACATACCCAGTAAATTCCACACGTGGGGTCTGGGGAGGGTAGATTGTACGCAGACCTTACCGCTACCTCAAAGAAGTAGAGAGGCTGTTTCCT
>JAABOM020000049.1:23279847-23294399 GCA_011800125.2 Solanum clarkiae | reverse complement strand
GCAGCCCCAATGCGGTGCGTGACATCCTCATCGATATCACCACTACTCTGGATGATGGATCCTAGATACTTAAACTTGTACATGAAATAACAAAAAGTTTTAAAAATCCTAGGTTACACAACTATAAAAAAAATTTAACTAGTATGAATGGAAAAAACGGTATAATCATCATCCAACTTATTTCATTAAAAAGTAAAATAACACTTAACTATAAATCTTCAACTCTAATCTGCAACCTTCATAGTCTCTTATCCAAGTTAGTATGACTACTACTACTTTATATAAATATTTAATACTAAATATAGTATTAGAAAAAAAACATGTAGTTCCCAAATAAAAGAGAGCAAATAAAAGAAGAAACAAGGGGGCATTCCGAGAATCGAACTCGGGACCTCTCGCACCCAAAGCGAGAATCATACCAAATGCCCTGCTTTGAAATTGTGTGCTTATTATATCTAATTATAAATCCGTGAAACCCCATTTGTAGAACACGACTGGGTACGTTGTTGTGCTAAATCAGTGAAATCCTTTTTCAAATCTTTCATTTTCCGACAGTAGTATAATCATAACGAAATTTAAACAAGATGAGAATTGAAATGATCACATATTAAGGGTGTGTTTGATATAGAAGAAAGCATTTTTCGCGAAAAGTGATTTTTCTCACTTAATGGAGTTGTTATTACACGAGTGAGTGAGGTATGAAGATAGAAATATTTTCGATCGATCTTTGATACGAGTAAAACGTTACAAAATCAATTAAAAAATGATACAGAGACGAAGAACCCATACAAAAATAAATATCAAAACCCGAGACGTACAAAATAGCCAAACACTATTGGGTTGGTGAGAGCGAGGATAAGTAATTGTTGTGAGGCTAGAGCAAAACATGAACAACTTTGCTCTAAGAGTCTTTGAGCTTAATTGGTCGTAAATCGTAATTATAATTTATTCACATAGTATTTTGATTTAACCAGTTTTTTTTTTCTTTGAGCAAAATTCGGAATTATCTGACATGTTTAAACTAGTATGTTCATTCATGAATACATGTGTAGTTACTGAATTGTACACCTTGAACATAGAATTAGTACACATGAACATAACAGTGACCACAATTCCTACTGTAAAGAAAGATACATGTTTGTAAATTTTAATGTAGGATTGAAGCCATTTTCAGGCCAAGTATTTCAAATTCTAAAGCTAAAATCATACAACACAGCTAGAATCGACGTATGTAAAAATCTTACAGGAAAAATGCTGCTTACACAATATAGTATGAAAAGGCAGCAATTGATGCAGCCAACAACAACAGCCTTGGATGGCGGTAGTTCACGACTCAATGTCGATGCAAAATACTAACCCTCATCTTTTAAGATCAGCCCAAGCCAAGCTCTCAATTGCTGGTTTGAGCCTTGTAATCCTTGCAATATAGCTGAGTACAGAGAAGTGACATTGATAAAACCATTCAACAGTTGATTGCATTTCACTGAATCAACTTATTTTCATGACCAGTAGCCAAAATGAGACAAATAACTCATAACTAAACTTATATAAATAAGTTGCATATTCTTGAGATTGGCCAGCATAAAAATGATCCCAATTGGTTATATCAGTTGATCCCAATTGGTTATATAACTCTCACGGGGCGTGCAAAGGTAGGTTCAAGCTACGATTCTGCTCATCGTAAGCTTGCAAGCCTGACTGTCAGACCGACCAGTGGAACATCTAATAATTCATCTCACAACCATGGATTTGTGGAGTAATTGTGTTATATATAAAACACACACTAACAATATAAAACTAGAACAATCACAATTCACAAATGATGTGGATAGCAAAGAGGGCTGAAAAAATTGATTTCAGAAAATTGGGTACAAGTATATCTAACCACTGAATTCTCTTGCGAAAACACAAATAAGAATCAACATTTTACCACAAATTTATTTAAGCAATAGAAACTTTAGCACCAGCTTCTTCAAGTTGTTTCTTAGCTTCTTCAGCCTCATCCTTGGAAACGCCCTCCTTAAATTTCTTAGGCAAACCCTCAATCAATTCCTTAGCCTCTTTCAAAGCCAAATTTGTTAAAGCCCTAACAGCCTTAATAGTCGCAATTCTAGCATTACTCGGCACTTCGTCGATGACTACGTCGAATTCTGTCTTCTCCTCCACTGCAGCTGGAGCATCGGCGACTGCTCCACCAGGGGCAGCGACGACGGCGGCGGGAGCAAAGGATGCTGCAGAAACACCAAGCTTATCCTGAAGGTACTCGACGAGTTTCTGGGCGTCAGCGAGGGTTAGATTGGATATTTCATCTCCGAGCTGGACTACCTTCTCTGGTGCTTCGACGGCAGCGAGAGGGCGGACGAAAGTTGCTCGGCGGTGGTGGAGCTTGGGAGTGCGAATGGGGAGTTCTAGGATTTTCGTAGGGAAAGAAATTGCAGTGTGCGTGGAGTTAGCGGTTGAAGGAGAAATGGGAGAGGGAGAACGAAGGGTAATTGTGGACAATGTGGAAGCCATTGTTGCAGAATAGAGAAGGGGAGAAGGGGGTGAATGAGGAAGATGAAAAAAAATAAGGATAAGGGGATTCTAAATTGTGTTGATAACGCTATTTATAGTTCCTTCTTTTATTTCAGTTGTTCCTTTTTTTTTTTCTTCTTTGAATTATTTACTACATTAAATAAATGTCTAAGAAAAAAAAAGACAAGTCTTTCAATAAGGAATTAATTTGTACTTTAGGCTTTACAATAACGTGTAACTTTACAAGTGGACTAGGATAGTATGTATACAGACCTTATCATTACTTTATAGAGGTAGGAACCCTCGTCTCAAAAACTCATAGGCAAAATAAACTAGATATGAGAAAAGAAAAGGAACAGAAAGAGCGACTAATAAGAAAAAACACATGATAGTATGTAAATACGAAATATATCAAGATGAAAAATGGCACACAAGATATAAAGGCAATGTAAATATACTAAAAGTAAACAAATATAAGACTAGTAATGACAACATACGATGTAAAGACATCCATACTCCTACTAACCACTATGTCACAAAGTCATATATCGACCTACCCCTACTAACCTATTAGCCTTCTACTCTAATACACAACCTTCACTCTTTTCTATCTAAGGTCATGCCCTCGATGAGATGAAATTTCACCATATCTTGTTTGATCACCTCCCCCAATACTTATTCGGTCTACCTCTACCCCTCCGCGTACTCCCTAAATTCAACCGCTCAAACCTCCTAACAAGAGCATCGATACTCATTTTCTACACATGTCCAAACCAATGCAGTCTCGCCTCCCTCGTCTTGTCAACCACAGGAACCACCTCTAGCTTCTCCTGGATGACTTTGGGCTTTGATATTGCTAATAATGTAGTTTTAGATTATATTCGAAGTCGCCTTTGTTAGAGAGTTCTTTACCTCCCAATGTGAAACTTTTCAATGCAAAACCGAATTTAATCGAACTTCAACGTAGATAGCACTGGCCGAAAACAAAAAAAAAACACTTACTAATATTGACTTTAAAATGAATGCTTACATAAAAATAATTGTATGACACTAGTAATTAAAAACAAAATGATTCAAAAAAAAAAATTTTTTAAATGGAAAAAAAGGGGGGGCATTCCGAGAATCGAACTCGGGACCTCTCGCACCCAAAGCGAGAATCATACCACTAGACCAAATGCCCTGCTTTGAAATTCGTTTCCCTACAATCTTAGAATTAGTAAATTAACAAGTTCAACACGCTGAAAACTGAAATGGTCACATGTCAAAGTGTTTTCATTTCAAACTTGAAAAGTACCTGAATGTACCTTTTGGAGTCCTTTGATTGATGGGATAAGAATAACAATCCCGAAATATTACACAAAGTTCCAATTCTTCCGGAGTATCTTAACAAGAATACATGTATTGATATATACTGTAAAGACAGGATACATGTTTGTAAGATTGAAGCCATTTTCAGGCCAAGTATTTCGAATTCTCTAAGCTAAAATCATACAACACAGCAGGAATGGACGTGTAAAATCTTCTGTGGGGAAATGCTTCTTGAAGAAGACATTTACCACCTTCGACGCCTCCTACCATACCAGTATGCAAAGGCAGCAATTGAAGCAGCCAAAAAGACTCCAGCTGTTGCATGCCAAGCATGTAAAGGTTTCTCCATTACAATAGCAGAACCCGAACCACTGCCGACAACAACAGCCTCTGACGATGGCTCTGCCTTATGACTGAATGTCAATGCAAATCCTAACCCCTGTCTTTCAAGATCAGACAAGTCTTCAATTGCTGGTTTGAGCCTTGTGATCTTTGCAATAGATTCGTATTCCTCTTTGGTTCCACCCTCTAGAAAAGACCCAACGATGTGACCTTTGTTCACCCAGTATGCACCAAAGCTGCTCCCCGAGAAATCCCCAAAATGGACTACATCACCAGTGTTGTCACCATAGAACTGCCAAGAGAGTGCGAAGACTCTGGAGTAGAAGAATGGCAAGTAGTCAAAGTCTGTTGTTTTCTCTGGCTCCATGATTGCTGCTACTGCATGCCTCGCTGACTTCCTTGCCGAATCAACATGTTCAAGTCTTCGTGTTTCACCGAAAATTTTGACAGGAAAAGTTGCAACATCCCCAACAGCGAAGACTGAGCTGTTGCTTGACTGCATTTGGCCATTGACTTTTATCCCTCCTTTCTCAAGAGTAAGTTGCCCTTCAAAGAGGCTGGTATTTGGACGAATTCCAATGCCTACTATGACCATGTCAGCAGGTAGCTTGGTACCATCTCTCAGATTCACTGCAGTGATCTGCATGAAAAGTCCCCGCATTCAAGCATCGTGTCCAGTTGGGAAATGCAACAGTTGATTAATGTTTGTTCTAGCTTAAGAAAGTGACTTGTGTCAAATGGAGTTTGGAAATCTTCCTTCTTCGGTAAAAGTTAACCTTTATTGATTCAAACAAAAAAGGATTTGAAAAAGGCTTTTCCAGAAACTCAAAAACGGAGTTTGCAGTAACTAGTCAAATTGAGGTTAGAAATCTTCAAAAAGAGGTGAATGAAAAAGCAATTCAAGCAAATGCTCCTGAGAAAAGCTTTCAAGCAAACGCCACCTAAGTGAAGCAAGCAACAGGCTTTACCTTCTGATCGGAGTCAAAATCAAATGATGCCAAGACCGTCCCTTTGACAAACTTAACTCCTTTCGAACTGTAAAATTCTTCGTAGTAACTTGCAATTTTAGGAGTAAATAGGCGAGCCACTAAAAACAAAAGAAAAGGAAAGAAAATTTAAATGCTTTATATAAACATTAGAAAACACAACAGTTAATCTTCTGATAAATTTAAGGTAGAATAGCAATGGTTGCACATTTACAGCTTGTAGCCAACTCTAAGAATAATTACGAGAAACAAATTAGTTTTCTCATACATAAGTTCTCAATCTCTGATATGATGTTTTGAGGAAATATGTGGGTGGAATTCCCACATTCTGTACAATTTTCACATCTTTTTGGAGTATTTGTTGATTACTGAGACCACTGTTTTTCTCTACTAATAGCATGATTTCGAGAGTAAGGCATGTGCCATATTTCAGATAGTTATTTGTATTTCACGGATAAAATGCAACTAATAAAGTTATGCTAATGCATTATTCTTCAAGAGAGGGAAAAACAGTTTTTACTTCTGATATAATTGACAAGCAACCTAAACTCGAGTAAGAAGCAGCAAAGAAAGTTCTCTTCACAAAAGAATATAATTTACGAGCAACTTAACGAAACTTGAGTAAGAGGAAAAGAAGGTTTTTTCACAAAAGAACACTTACTACAGTGTGCTTCTGGAAAGACCATGGTGACATTTATTTTGCTGATCACCAAAGAAGCAGCACATTCCATTCCTATGTAACCACCACCAATTACAACAGCATTGCCACCGCTGCTGAATTGCATCACATTAACCAGCCTGTTTGCATCAGCCAAATCTCGTAAATAACATACACTGTCAGCATCCGAGCCACTCACTCCAAACTCTTCAAGCTTCAAAGCCTAACAGTACATGCCAACCAAAAGTCAGAGCCTTTATAAATTAAAAAATTTCATTGTCCACTAGGGACTTGGTCTTTGAGGTTGAACTTTGTCCATACCAAAGAAAGCTTTTGGCATGAACCCGCAGAGCTCACTCATTTATCCAATTCTGTTTCAAACTCCCAGTACTGAATTTAATGAACTATACTCATTAAATGTCCATGAAGCATAACATCTATGCTAACAAGCTTGACCCCTAGTTACTGCAGCAGAGTGGAGGCACAGGATACATATCAAAATGATTGTATGGGCAATTTTATACTACTGATTCTTGACATTCTTTTCAAGGTCCTATGGAGAGGCTTATAACCAAATATTCACTGGTATAAACTTACTCTAAAAATCACATGCACAAACTAAGGTATTGTGAAACGGCAGAATTTTTATTTTCTTTCCTAGTTGGTACGGCAGAATTGTAATTCAAGTTTGGTCAATATCCACTGACCTCTCTGGGAAATCACTTAAATCAAGTCTCTGATCCCTATTAACAGAAGCAGACCCAGGATATAACTTATGCTTTTACCTTTAAGGTTCTTAACAACAACATACCCAGTTTTAATGCCACAAGTGGATTCTAGGGATGGTAGAGTGTATGCAGACCTTACTCCTACCTCGTAAAGATAGAGAAGCAGGGTAAGATCTGCATACATTCTACCCTCCCCAGACTCCACTTGTGAATTACACCAAGTATGTTATTGTTTGCTAAGAACCTTGAAGGTAGAACCCATAAGGATTCTTAGCATTGAACCCATTACATTTTTGACATCATGGGTTTACAACTTCACATCTACAATTTGTTGCACGTTTGCTGGATATTTACCCACACATTTATGTTCCGCGTCGAAATATTGGATCTGAACCCAGTAACTTAAAGTTGGTTTGCCCCTACTTATTTCCTCCATCAGAAAAGAACACTACTCTAATGTCTTGACGCATAAACAATTGCAACAAAATATGGTGCTACAGTAGAAGAGCTCGAAGATAAATTAGATACCCGAGCACCAGTTGCTACTATGAGAATCTTGTAGGTAATGGTTTCACCAGTTGCAGTCAACAATGTCTTCCGTCTCACATCAACTGACTTTACACGAGTTCCAAGGACCAGTTCAATGCCTAAAGGCAATGGAACAATCAATGAGTTATCAATATCCTGGGAAATATATTAAAAACCTCATTCTTTTGCACTAAAAAATAACTAGACTAAAAGAAATAGCTTAACATAGTTACATATTCTAATAGTGATGCTAGTTACCAGCAGATTTTTTTCCGTTGCCTTTCACAGCTAGTGCATTCCATCAAAAGATATCAATTTCAAAACCTCATGATGTCTATGGTTATTGAAGCTTCATTTTACGTGACTGAAAAATCAGTATTGCTGCAGCTGATTACAGCCCAAGAGAAGTAAGAATGTCACTCTAAAATTTTTTTTCCCTGATTCTAATCTTTCAAAATATTGGCTAAACATGAAACTTAAGCAGATATTAAGTATCAGGAAATAGTGAATGGTCTTCCTGTAAAGAAAAAGTTTCTACTAAGCCAAGCAAAGATGAACTTCTGAATGCAGAGCCTAATCCTTTTTGTTCTTTTATGAAACAGCTATCCTCTCAGTAGCTAGTCCTACAAAAGGTAAGACAACCATCAGACTTAGCTCTGAAACATCCATATGTGATCAATACAACTAGTTGGCACAGTCCAGTTAAGCTCTTAGTTTGTAATCCTTCAGACATTTTTTAAATGAGTTACATGGGCATGTCCTCAAGGTTATGTGATCACTTCTGAGGATTCCAATTCTTTAACCAAACACCAACAAAAAACTAATGCTCCTACATTAACTACAAAAGCATAACACAAAGTGATTCTATAGCTCTACCTCTACGCAAGTAATTCAATAACCTTTATAAGTCCGAGGCAGTCAGTAGCTGCACTGCTCACTTTAGGCAATTTCAAATATATCTATGATAACCATAAATTTAAATTGATGAATTAAAATGATGCCTGCTACAGTATTTTAATAGGTTAAGGAAGCCAAAGATCACAAGAAATTACCATGTTCGTTGTACCACTTCGGCGTCAACCTTTCCTCATTTGAACCAACACAACAATGAAACGCAGGCAGACGTGAAGGATCTGCATAGAATAAAATGTTAATAAGTTTTAAAAAAAAGAGCATAAGAGAGAAAAGAAGAAACATCATCCAGATAAGTCTTGTTAAGTGACTATAGAGATAGAACTATTCCTTTTGTAACTAGGGGAATCAGGACAAGACAATTAACTCTACATGCTTTCCAATAAAATGGTATGTCCATGATAACGCACAGGAAGAGAGGAATCAAAAAACATAAAACTGCTACATGGAAATTGAACACAATGAGCTTCAGGAGATTGAAAAGATGGCTCCGTGCTATTCACTCTGGTAAATCTGTAAATATGAACCATGCTATTTACCATGTTAAATAAGCATATCATGTTTTCTTCAAGAAATCCTCCCAGTTCTTACCATCCTCCCCACCACATACTCTTGAATATACCAATTTCCTGTGCTAGCTTGTCTAACTCAACGGTAACTAGAGCCAGGGAGGGTTCCACCACTAGTGCTTGTAGGATGCTGCCCCAAATTACAGTGCATAATAAAACTTTTCTTTAGATCTAAAGAGAGCATGATCATCCACGTGGAAGAAATTTAAGACAAAAATCCAAACAGGGATGAGGTGACTGAGAGATACCTTCTGGTAGTAAATAACCCTTGCTTAATGCAGGTCGTTCATAAGGAGCAACCTGAAAAGAACACAGAAGTTTAAAAGATGAGGTAGGAAACTTATGGAAGCTCCAACAAGAGAGAGCCATCATGTGGTACCATCCATTGAATGATTGTCTTCATAAAGAAGCATCTGGTGAATTTTGGTCTTATTTTGTTAATGACATTAGTTTTACTCAGGGAAGGTAAAAGACCAAGCAGATCACTCAAAGCTATGATTCTTTATTATTTCTAATGACATTAAATTGGACAGGATAACAGGATATGGAATTAGAAAGATAAATAGCTAAATTCTATGCATCTTTGCCTCCTCGAAAAATGTATGAAGAGAGGGACGAACAATATAAAGGAATAATCATTCCAGCAGAGCTTCAAGTAGGTGGTATGGACTAAGAACACAATAGCAGATCAATCTACAGATTGTTAGCATTTCTATCATATGAAATTGTTATCGGAATCAGAACAGCTTTTCGGGATTCATCCTAGCAAGTCAAGTATCACTATGTTCCTCCTAAGACTTTCTAGAAGTTATGAACATAGGCTAGGAGCAAAGCAGTTGTTTTATTCGCATCTCTTCATAACCAAACAGCCTTAGAATTAATGTTGTTCTAACCAAAGATACTGCTTTGAAAGCAACCTCAGGAATAATTTGTTCCAAGAACAAAGATACTGCTTTGAAAGCAACCTCAGGAATAATTTGTTCCAGACCAAAGGACTACCAGCTGTAAGCACATAAGTTCATCAATATAAAGGTGAAGCAACAAAAATTCAAAATTCTTCAATGTGATTCAAATACTCATCCTGCTTCCAAGCAAATTAAAATTTATACTAGGGCCGAAATAGTCATCACAAAACCGTTAATTCAGCTCAGATAAGAAGTAAAACAATTCAAATTGGATTACATGAAAAAATTCACAAGATTGAACATTTACAACATTTTGCAAGAAATAAGCAGCATACCAAAATACCAAATAAATAAGCACAAGAAGAAGACAAAAACCCAGAATTTTTTTTAAAAAGATATTATGCTTATGCTCAAAAAGTCATCACAAGATCCTTAATTCAGCTAAGATAAGAAGAACACCTACTCAAATTGGATTACACGCACAAATTCACAAGATTGAACATTTATAACATTGTAAGAAATAAGCAGCAATACCCAAATTAAAAAAGAACAAGAAGAAGACAAAAACATCAAAACCCAAGAAATTAAAGCTGAAACTGAGCTCAAAAAGGGGAAAAATAACCAATTTTAACAGTGAAAACAAGAAACTAAATGAAGAAAGTAGTAATATTTACAGGTTCTTCAGAGATGATGCATAGTTCTCCATGAGAGACACCTCGCTTAACAAATTCATGAGCTGCATAACCAGCAGCAACTCCTCCTCCCAATATTACATACACAAAGGCCCTACCCATTTCCCCAAAAATTCTAAGGACCAAAAATCCCAAATTTAATATCTTACCCTTTTAAATGTTCTGATTATGGATCATTCAACTAACATGGGGCTGTAGCAATTTCTCCAAATTCTATTACCATTTTGCCCTTCTTGATAATTCTTTTATTTGTAGTTTGAACCATCCGATTTAGAAAATATTCATTTTTAGTCCTGACTTTGCACGTTTATTTTTTTTGCTTTTGAATCTTCAAAAACTTGAACTTTATTATTACTTTCTTCACCTTAATTCACGTGATTTAGTTTAAACAAATGAGGGCTAATATGAATATAAAAATTGATAAATTGATAACACAATTAAATATTTTTTAAGTACAAAAATATATTATATATTAACATAGAAAGAGTAATTGGTAAATCATTTTATTATTCATCATTTATTACTTCATATTTGAGTTCTAAAAACAAAAATAATAGATAATTATGACTCTCTTTATTTAAAAAAGAATAATGTACTTATCTTTTTGGCCTGTTTTAAAAAAAAAATTGATAAAATTTTAATTTTCAACTTTAAGGCTATAAGATTAAGAGATATTTTGATATATTTAACATAATTTTAATTTAAAATTATAAAATTGAATAATTTTTTTTAAACTTCGTGTCAAATTAAACTACGTGCGATTACTTAAATCGAAACATGCATTTTCAGTATTTCAAGATTAAATATGTTTTAGGAAGGATCAAAATGAAATTCTATCAGTTAAAATTTGAAGGATCAAAATTGAAATTATTTCTTCATTTAAAAAATTAAGTTATTTTTTAGTGGGAAGGTAGTAGTAGGACCCAGTGAAAGGAGAGAAGTAGTATTATTGATACACGTGGAATTGGATATGATTTTTTGCCTAGAAATGTGTGATGGACGGTTAATGATCAAGTTGACTGAGGTGCCGGTTTCCAGAAACATCATATTACCGGTTTCCTTGAGATATATATTTTGGTATATTTTATTTTAAATGATTAAATTGTACATATTTCTTTTGTAGAAGTATATTATTCTTAAGTATGAAGTAAGACAAGCTTAACACGAAACATAAGTATAAATTATTGCTATAAATTAGGTTTATACTATACAATACATGGTATATTTTAGATGTAAAAGCTTATATCATGAAAATTATATACGTAATACTTTTAAAATAATAAACTTATACCATGAATATGTATTCGATAAACTTATTCTATAAATAAGCATTTCATAAACTCATACTATGAATAAATATTCTGTAAATTTACTCCCTGAATAAGTATTCCATAAACTTATACCATGAATATGTATTTCATATATAACAATAATTGACTTTGAAAACAAGGAGTGATATTAAAATAATGCTATTAATATTGATTGCAGTAGAGATAAAATATTTGGTTAGAATATTTTATATTATATAGACTAGAGAGAGAAATATTTGATATTCTTTTTATAATATTTTATTAAAGATTAAAAAGAATTCCTTAATTTAAGATAAACGGATAATACATTATAGCATTAAATTAGAGATTACGATTATCTTTTCTAATTATTTAAAATTGCTATATACGTAAAATAAACTTTCATATTTGTAATATTTAAAAAAATCATATTATTCATATAATTAAGTCTTAAAGATGGTATTTCCAAATAATTTTCCCAACAAATTAGATGGGCTTTCGGCCCATAAACAATTGAAGTGAGTGTGTATGTTGGGCCATAAGTGGGCCTGATGTATTGGGTCGGGAAGTGGGCTAGAATGCTGACGGGAGTTAACATCTTCTATACATGTACACTTCTAAAATTTGAGTCTTAAGTCAAAAAGACAAAAAAATTATCCAAAAATTCCAAAACGGCAAACTGTAAAAGCGCAGGGCCATGTGCTTTACCCCTGTGCCGCTAACGGCGTTAAGAAATGAAGAGAGGAAGAGACACACCCACAACAACAACAACATATCCAGTATAATTCCACTAGTGGGGTCTGGGGAGGGTAGATTGTACGCAGATCTTACCGCTATCTCATAGAAGTAGAGAGACTGTTTCCGAAGAGACACATCCATATCGATATATATTCTACCTTTTCTAATTTTACTTATGATATCGTATTGATTATGTTATTGTTACACAATTACAGTGTAGATTAACTAATTTCTAGAATTGAAATTTTTGAATAATTATTTGCCATCTAAATTCAGACTCCTAAAACCTTACGTTTATATTAGTAATGTTGTGTAATTTTTGAAAGAATATTTAGGCTTTATTAAATACAAGCAAGTGTATGTGTAATAATGTTAAAGTTGTTTGAACTTCTTTTGGAATGGCAAAGAGTACCATAGCCGACCCAACATGTGATGTATATAATTCACGTGGGAAGATTTACTCTTTATTAGTACTTAATATCTTACCCTTGAGAAACAACGAGCGGACCAAAATTGTGGCGAATTTATTTCGTATATATTAAAGTCCACAACAATATTCCCCTTACGTTGAGATTAATTTTTTTGCCTTCACCATAACTTACATTACTAATATTTTGAGCATATATTTTCTAGTCTTATAGTATAACTCATGCCACTAGACTTATATATCGAGGCATAACTTATGTTATCGAATTTATGTCTGAGGCATAACTTTAACTGATCTTGTGATTTTTTATTTTTTATTTTTTATTTTTTGCTTTCAGAGGCATTTATTTATTTATTTTACTTAAAGCTCGGAAAGGTAAAAATTAAACATAACCAATTTTAAGGAGCAAAAATTAAATATAATCCTAAAATAGGGGCATTTGTGTGAAAGAATTCCTATCGAGAATCGTGACTTTTTTTTAATTTTTTTATTTAATAAGAAAATCATATTTTGATTAGAAAAAAGTGTTTATTTTTTTTTATTTGACTTCTCTTAATAAAAATCCTAATTCTCTTATATTAACGACCAATCAATTCTTGAAAATCTACATATATAATGACGTGAAAGATTCTTTCAAAATAAGTATCAGACTTCAAGTATGTTTAATTAATGAAGTGCCTAACTTGGCTGTTTATATTCATTAACACATTGCGCGTAAGTTACACTCATGAAATAAACATAAAGTATAGCTTTTATCAATAGGGCAATTATGGATTGCTTCGATATGTTTATTTTATTAGGAGAAAACATTACAAAGTGGACAATCAGACTTTCACTAATAAAATTAAAAAGTTTAAATTGTCAATCTCATAATATTGAGATTACTACTAGTTAATAATAAATGTCGGGATCAAAATAATTAAGTGTCATGCAGAAGTAGGAGCGGAGCCTCTTTATTTATACATGGTTAAAGTTATTTTTTTGCTTATATATAGTAAATGATGAACCCCCTTCAACTAGTTTATGTGTTTACTTTTTCAAATTTTCAATCTCTTACTCACAATATCATGAGTAAGAACAAAAACAAGAAATACACCAAAAGAGATAAACGTTTAATGTGGTTCAATCAACTAATCCACATTTACAAGAGGAAATGAGCAATCCATTATATAAAAGAGTGTATATACTATCGAGAGAATAACCTCACACAACTCACTCAAAAGAAAAAGAGATTCACACAAATCACGCAACACTTGTGTGTTTCATTGTTTATCTCCCTACCCACAATTCTCGTCATCCCTAGCTAAGTCTACTTTTTGGATATCATCACATTAAAAGGAATGAATCTTTATTTACAAAGTTATAAATCTTTTCCTAAAAAAGAAAAAAAGATCAACCAAACATATGAACTCTCATTTTTCTTTCCCTAAAAAAAACAAAGATATGTTGCAGTCACTTATTAAAATATGTATATCTACATGTAATTATTTAAAACAAAAGATTGATATTAATTGTTCGGAGGAGTTTGAGAAAATAACACAGAATTTTAAATTTTGTGATCTTAAATTTTTTAGAAGTTAATGTGACATACCAAAATGTCATTTGAATCTTATGATGGTTTTAAATTTGTCATGTAGAGGGTTATAATTGAAGTATAAGCAAATATCAAAAAATATATTTAAATAAAAAAATAAATTGATGAAGGCGAGGATGTTCAAATATATGTGCGGACATATTATGAGAGGTAAAAATGAGGAATAAAAATATTCAAAACAAGGTGAAAATAATCTCTGTGATGGACGAGTTAGATAATGTGACAACTTGACTAATGGGAATGCGGAGGAAAGGACAAAGTTGAACAAGTATTGAGAAGATCGGAAATTAGATAGTAATTTCAACCACCACAAGAAAATCAAATTTTCTTCATAACCATTTTGTGAAATGAGTCCTAAAAGT
>JAABOM020000049.1:23266019-23276019 GCA_011800125.2 Solanum clarkiae | reverse complement strand
CGACTGTATCAGCAAGACAAGTAGATGTTTGGCTTGTGCTTGCTTGTTGAATAATATTGTGCCCAGAAACATTTGATGATAATCTGTTCATGTTTTCTACTTGCTTGATGTGCTTTTGAATCCTTGTCCTCCAGAAGTTCTTTATTTCATTATCAGTTCTTCCCGGTAAATGCTTCGCAATTTTAGACCATCTGCATGTCACAATAGTTAATTTATTTGAGTTACATTTCTTTATATTCTGACCATTTAAAAGAATTTCTAGTATCAACTTTAAACATATAATTAATTGCTATAACATGTTAAAATATACTACTTCTTTCTTTCCAATTTAAGTATTCTTTTTTGTGTATGTGTTTTTCCTAGATAGCGTGTCTTTTTATATTTAATAAATTTTATAATTTTAACATTCTACCTGATAAGTTTAAGATCACGAGATTTAAAAAACTACACACATTTTAATATAAGATCATAAAATTCAAAACTCATTTTTTTAGTTCTAAAATTTGATGTTTGATCAAATTAAGTCATTTAAATTGAGATGAATGGAATACTGCTTATTCCATATTGAAATATTCCAAGTGTTTTTAGTCACGTTTAATATTTGGTAAAAATCAAAGGTGTGTCCATGTTCAGTGGCTAATATTCAAAGTCCCATTTCTTATTTACAAATTTTAATTATATATATTGATAATATAAAAAAACATTTACACCTTCGTATCAATTTAATTGATTAATGACAAGTTGTTTATTTTATGTTTCAAATTACTATATCAGACTTAATTTATTAATATAACAATGTAGAAACTAGAAAATATATATATTATCGCTTATGGTGCACAAAAACTTAAACCATGCTTATATAATGGAACTCAAATTTCGAATCTCAAAATGTAGAAACTAGAAAAGGAGCATTAAAATATAAAAAAGTAGATTCACGAAGAAAACAAGAAATATCATTATGTAATATATATATATACATAAGAAAAATATTTTTATTTAACTACACAATATAATTTTCCGATAAAAACATTTAATTGTTAGCTAAAGCTGGTATTACAAATTTTAAAGTTAATATAGCAGTAAGCAAAATAACTTCCTTACTTATCCTAGGAAGTCATTTCCCCCTTTTTGACAACCAAATACTTAAATACCAGCAAATTAAATGATTTTCTCCTTCCTCCGTTCACTTTTATAGTTATCAAATTTTGACTACTTAACACACTTATTAAGAAAATAATTACTTACGCACTATATTTTTTAAAGACATTAACTCGATAATAATAAACTGAGAATATAATCGAATTTTTTTTGTCCTATTTTATTTATCGAAAATGACAAGTAAAAGTAAAATCAAATTAAAAAATACTAATTGCTTAATAGATTTTCGTTCCATTTCAAGGATTGGGTTCAATATACACTAAAAAATCAAGGTACAAGAAGGGACCCCTTGTCTTCATGATGAGCAAAAAACAATAAGGTATCTGTCTTCTTCTATCAAAGGCGCTTTTGATCTTTCATTTAATAGATAAAATATACTGATAGTGTAAAAATATAAATAATTTTTGTTATTTTTAAAATGAATATTACGTACGTATAGATATGCATAACAAGAGAATTAACAATCTATTTAGTAAGTGTTTGAATTGACTACAAAGAGAACAACAAATTGGTGAAATTTAATGACATGTTTAAATTTGTACTTTGTGCATGTTAATTAATATGGATGGAATACCCTTTACATGATTAAGCTTAAAGATTTTCGGACTGTCAAATCAAAGCCGTAAAAAACAAAATGGCTTAGAAAAGGTAATTCATGCAATTGACAATCTTCCCAAAAATAGAAAAAGCAATCTGTTTCAATTTGTTTTTGTTTTGATTTAATACGAAATTGAAAGTACAAATAATTTTTTGAATATTATATTTTAAAATAAAGATATATGCAATGTATAAAAATAGCATTTATCTTGTGTTTAGGAGTGGTAATTGGATGAGTTGGGTCGAATTTGAAGGGGGTTATAATAGATCAAAACAAAAAACGAGTCTAGATCTAATCTAACTCAAATTTGGTTGAGTCAAAATGTATTGGGTAATATATTATAGAACGGACCAAAACCCAGTCCAACCAAACTAAATTTTACTTATTTTATTTATTCTCTTACAATATATAAGCGACTAACAAAATTATATTTTTCTTTATTATGGCTATATATAACATATTAAATGTTTAAAAAAATTAAAAATATTTTGACAGAATTTCTTTTGAATAAATCTGGGTTGCATATCAAGCTAACTTTTAATGGATTGGGTTGAGTTAATAAATGAATAATTATTAACTCGCTCAAACTTAAACGGGTTGAATTTAATTTTGTCACCTCTATTTGTGATTTTAAATATATTACGTAAAAAATTAAAATTAAAAAGTTATAAAATAATTAAAAGAAATATCCTTTTTGAAAGAGATTATAAAAGGAAGTAAGACAATGAAATTGCAAGAGGGAATATAGTAGAAAATCATAAAATTTAGGTCCATTAGTTATTCATTAGAAATTTGATGTTATAAATGAGAAATCATATATAAATAAATTAAAATATACAACTTTATCTTACATTAAGCATGTGGGAAATTCTCCATCACTCTCCCATGATGCCAAATCCAGTTCTAATATGACTATGGACTTTGAGAGATTTTGGCACAATTCCTCTTTATCCATACAACACAAGAAGACACGTAGGAGCAGTGGTGGAGTTAAAATTTTCTTTAAGGATTTAAAATTTTAAGAAGTGGTCATACAAACTAATTGAAAGGGAGTTGATATTTATTATTATTATATATATATTACTGCACGGGAGAATTTAACCCAAAAAAAATGAAGGAGAAAATTACACAATTTCCAAATTTTCTTTTATATGATTTTATCATTTTATTTAGTTATCAAAACCCTAGCTAGAAGAAAAATCAACTCACCTGTTTCCCAATTTGGCATGTAGTTCCATGATCAATAGCTGCTCTTCCGGTGTGATATTTCCCCTTCGGACATCTGGCCGGAGATAATTAAGCCACCGAAGTCTACAACTTTTTCCAGTACGCTTCAAACCTAACACACCAAACAAACAAAAAAAGTTAAATATATACGCAACAATAATTAGGTCTCAATGTTGACTATTTAACAGTGATGATCAAATTAAGAAATGTTGAGTTAGGGCTTTATTTTTTTATATATAGTACCAGCAGATCGAGCTAGAGAATTCCAAACACCTTCACCATGATTAGCAATGTAATTGATGAGAATTAAATCCTCTTCCATAGTCCAAGGACCTTTCCTAATTTCAACATCTTGGGAATGGCATGTTCTTCTATCCATTTTTTTTTAATAAAGAAGAGAAGAGGGGTGGGATGTGAAGAAAAAAAAGGTATTTTTTGTACTTGGAGGTTTTGACGAGGAACTAATGTTAGTTGGGGCTGATATTTATAGGGACCAACTAAGATGAGAGTCTAAAACAGTAATTAAAGCTTTAATCAGCTAGGCATAAAATTACTTTTCAACCTAGCTTGCTCTAAATATTAATTTGTATATAAACTATACATGTCTTAATTAGTTATACTTAATCTTCGGTACTGTTAATTGAAATTGATTGTATGTGCATAAATAACAACCACTGATGTGTGAGTGCATCGTCACAGCTAGCGCTTAATATGTTCGATTTGATTCGTTATATATATATTGAGAATATAAATTTAAAGCATATGATAGTAATGTAGTTTTTAATATGTCATGAAGGTATTAGGTATCAAATGAGGGCATTTTTGTGTAAATTATGCTATCTATGCATAGAAATTAGTGTTATTAGTATATGACAATAAAATTTTGCATAATAATCAAGCACGAAAAATATTGTAACAATACAATTTCTATGAATTCTCTGATTCGCCTTTTCAAGTGTATTTCAAATGTAAATTTTAAGGGTTCTTTAGCTTGATTTTGAATTTTTTAAAACTTAATCTTGACTTGTACTTGAATTTAAGAACTTTTGAACTTATTCTTTATTCTTGTAAAACTGGATGAATCTAATCTTGACTTATACTTGAATTCAAGGGTTTTTTGGCTTGTTCTTGAATCGATGCTCTTGATGTTGATTTATGGATTTAATGAACTTGAACTTATCAAGAACTTTTGGGCTTGATTGTTTGAACTTTTGGGCTTGATTATTTAAATTCTTGAACTTGTAGAGAAATATGCGGTGTTTGATCTAGAAGACTTCTTGTTAGAATTCACAAACAATTGAATTATGAGGATCCCTATATATACAATTGTAGAATAGAGGAGTTATGATGGAATCAGACTTTCTTTCAACCAATGAGATTAAAATAAGTTTTCTTTCAAGTGGCATGGTGATATTTGATTGGTTGGAACATACATGTGACATATTTTTCTTGGTCTTTGATGAGATGGTAATGTCATGTCATTTTGATACATGACCTGATTCTATTGACTTCTTTGTTTGACTTAACATATTACGTCATCCGACACGTGACATCCAATGGACCTATATGATAAGAGGAAATAAGATGAATCATTTTTTGCAGTTCAAATAAATAAATTTGGGCTTTAATTAAAAAAATTCATATTTTATTAAATTTAAATAATTAATTCATATTAATACACAATATTTATTTGACTAATATATTTTAAATTTAATATGATTTGAATCATTTTATAAAATTTATATTAAATAAATTTTATATGGTTACAATTAGATTTAAGTTTTTTGCGATACTGCAACATTTTCACATAACCAATAAAGTATCGTGTTCATGTTTTTTGCATTTCAAGTGTTTGAAATTTAATTTGTATGTTGCCCGCTATAAATTTAAGTTATATATATTGATTGAGCAAAAAGTTTTTCATAGTGTAAATAAATATATTATATTTATCAATAAATTTGCTTATAATTATTTATTTATATGTATCATCGGTACATAGAACTTTAACCCTTTTACTATTTTAGCTGATTAATTTTTGTTATGATTTTTATTTACTTGTAATTAAATTAGTCCATATAAAATTTCAATTTAAATAGTTTTATATATATATACCAAATATCTGAACTTTGTCCAACCATAGTTTTCTCAGAGTAAAGTGATCTACGAAATTGCGTAATCGTGAAATAATGTTGATTTTACTATTCAATTATTCTTTTTTTCCCTTCTTAATTGGTTAATTTTTCCTCCATATATCTATTTTATTTTTCAAATCTGCTTTGATAAATAATAAGTTTTACTTGAATTGAAGATCTACCTATAACAATATCTCTACTTTCATGTGAAAGTAAACACAGGGGTGGAGCTAGAAGCTCGGGCATGATTCGGCCAAACTCAGTAACTTTTGCTCAAATAGTGTAATTATATTAAGAAATTCATTAAATATGTATATATTAAATTTCAAATTCAATTATTAACACTTGAAATCATGTTATAAAATTCAAAACTCATTTAATTAAAATTTTAATTTCACATCCGTATATACACCATCCTTCGCAAACCTCATTTCCAAGATTAAACTGAATATGTTATTATTCTCAATTTGTATCATAGTGCACATTAAAGTTGAATAGAAAAGTTAGGCAAAAGGTGCATGTTAATTACATGTGATTCTCTTTCATAAGTCTGAACTGTGAACTATCATACTCTTCCTAGTTCAATGTACAGACATTACATAGTGCATCCTGCAATTTTCAAATTAATAATGCACATTAAATTGAAATCTAAAACCAGCTAGTTACGTTTATTAGTTCTCTATAGAACCCTATTTATGGTAATCTTTATTCCTGGCTCCTTGAATAATTAATCAAAGATATTTTGCAGTCACTTATTAAAATATATATATCTACATGTAATTATCTAAAACAAAAGATTGATATTAATTATTCGGAGGAGTTTCAGAAAATAACAGAGAGTTTTGAATTTTGTGATCTTAAATTTTTTAAAAGTTAGCGTGATATACCAAAATGTCATTTGAATCTTATGATGGTTTTAAATATGTCATGTAGAGGGTTATAATTGAAGTATTAGCAAATATCAAAAAATATATTTAAATAAAAAAATAAATTGACGAAGGCAAGGATGTTCAGATATATGTACGGACATATCATGAGAGGTAAAGATGAGGAGCGAAAACATTCGAAACAAGGTAAAAATAATCTATGTGATAGACGAGTTAAGAGAAACGACTCAATGAGGTAGATAGTGTGACAACTTGACTAATGGGAATGCGGAGGAAGGGACAAAGTTGAACAAGTATTGAGAAGATCGGGAATTAGATAGTAATTTCAACCACCACAAGAAAATCAAATTTTCTTCATAACCATTTTGTGAAATGAGTCCTAAAAGTACAGCTAAATCCTTGTTTAGTAAGGCAAGAACTGAAACTCTATATACCTTTTTGAAATTTGAATGTATCTTGTGTGGATTCACAATCTGTGTATATAAAACATAGGGACAATTATAGTAGATGATCATCTGGTCAAAATAATTATCAAAAAAATAGTCAACTGTTGTATAGATATGCATATATAATCAATGTATATTTTATATATTCTCAAGCTATATTTAATTTTTGAGTGTATCGTAATGTATATTCTGTATATAATACATGTATAAGTAATCTACATTGCATAGTATATGTATATTTTCTATGACTTTTGACAAGTTATATTGTATAGTCATACTATGTAGTGTGTGTGTGTATATATATATATATATATATATATTACTTGTGGCAGAGGTACATCCGACCTCCCCTTACCCCGTAATGGGCGGGAGCCTTTGAGGCACTGGAGTAATGTTGTTGTACTTGTGGCAGAGGTATTTTAATATAAATATAGAGTTTTAAATTAAAATTATATTATCGCTCTGCGCCCATATGGCACCAATTTTCATGGTCCACGTGTTGGATTTTCAACTGCCTTTACCCACTTTTTGCTACTTTATCCCCACAACTATTTCTTTTCTCTTTTTTTTTTCCTTGGATTCTAATCTAGAAATGTATCCTTTGTTAGTTGTTATATTCAGAGATATTCTTCTTCTTCTAGAAAGCAATTTAAAGCAAGCTGCCAATTTACCTCCATAAATTTGGTTTATGTCTATTTGTATAACACTACAAAAACATCATTAATATATGATCACAAAAAAAGGTTAAGAGTAGTATTACTACCAAAGAACTTTTAGGAATGAAGTGTCAATCTTTATGTATTTGGGAACAGGATAATTAAGAAGACAAGTCCATTACTAATATGAGTGGTTAATAAGCATGCATGATCCAAAAGGAGGACCATTTAGATGTGAGATTTGTTAGGAATTAGTCTTGTTACAAAGATTCATTAATTTAGGGTAAACCATACTTATCAAATTTATAGAATTTTTTATTTTTTGTCCCTTTCTTGTCTTTCTTTATTTTTTTTTTTTAAAGTTATGTGTGGATGACAAATGATTATACCTAATTATAAAAATTCCAAAGTACTTAGGACTATGACTTCTCAAGAAACTTGTGCCAGTACCACTTACCAAAAATGGAAAGGATTTTCAAAATGGTTTAATTTTAAAGTTTGTGACACCCTATTTCACCAACCTTCAAAATTTGAGTATTTTTTTGTCATAATTTTTTTTTTACTATTTAATCAATCAATTTAAAGATTACTTTTATTATTATTTGAATAATAATTTATGTTTGTTCAATATTTCAAAATTAATTATTAGAAAAAAACTATGTTTTCCAGTTTCGCACACTAGCTAGCTATGCTATGCAAAGATACTTAGTATTTATTTTTTAATTAATATTTAATTAATAAATATGTAAAAGAAAGAGAATTTGAGATGAAGGAAATAGTTTAGTGGACGAGGACGCTTGGATTATTAATTATAAAAAAATTATTAATCATAAGATATAATCATTCTGATATTAATTAAGCTTTTTGTTGATTGATCCTAAACCTCAATTGAAGTTGCATAATTAGTATCAATTAATTTAGAGCGATAGCTTCTTTTCAGAAGAGGATGATGAACACAATTTGTTGTAATTATGAGATATGATACAAATATATAGAAGATTTATAATCTACTTCGAATAGCTTGAAATTGAGGCATAATTAATTGGTCGATCAGTTGTGTTGAATATGATTTTAATTAGGACTAATTTTAAATATATATATCAAATTAATTAGTTTACAACAAATATAATCACCTTATATTTACATGAAATAGAATTAAAGTTCATAAGAAATATGCAATGACTATACAATATAATTTACCAAAAGTCATATAAAGTATATAATGACTATACAATATAAATTACTTATACATGAGATATACACAAATATTTATTATGATGCACTAAAAAACAAAACATAACTTAACTATACATAAAATATATACTGACTACATATATATAACTATATAACGAACATAGAATATTCACAGACCATACAACTAATGACCATTTTTTGATAATTACTTTGACCAAATGACTATCTAATATAATTATCTATTTCAATTATTTAAATATTATTTCGAGAGAGAAATTATTATAGTACCGTAGTTACGATTTTTTTCTTTTTAAGTTTAGAATCATCTATCTTAGGATTCTCGACATAAACTTCTTCTTGCAAAATAAATAAATAAATAACAACACAATAATCCAATATTCAAGTATATTTTATAAATGATTACTGGAACAGAAGAATCAAATAACATGATTTATTTATTTATTTTTATTTAGAAAAGCTTGATGTATGAAGAAATTCTTGGGAACAAAAAGGGATTAAAATTGAACTACTAAGAATTGATTTGGTGCACATATCCGACACTAAGGAGTAATATTTGTACTTTAGAGGTGAAATCGTCCGTTTTGTTGTGTGGCAAATGGCGATGGCTGCCGCAATTTGGGCGTCTTCTTCTTCGTTCGTGCGCTCTCTCCAGCCTCTCCTCAGTCAGAGCTCAACGTCCTCCCGTATTAACTACACACTTCATCGATATAAATCGTCTGGTTGCTTATTTTTCTCCTCAAGCAGTAATAAACTTCCGAAATTGGGTGTTTACGCTCAAGCTAGGCGAGTTGTATCTTCCAAAACCAAAGGAGATGAAGTAGCCACTCGTAAGCATCCTTCTAGATTCTGACCTAATAATAAATCTATCTCTAGTCATTTTTTCTTTTCGCAAATTGAAATTTGATTTTGTGTGTGGTAGCTGCTGATTTGAGCTTCGAGGTGCCATTGAAAATTGTAGAATATCCAGACCCGATACTGAGAGCGAAGAATAAGAGGATTGACAAATTTGACACCAATTTGAAGAAGTTAGTTGATGAAATGTTCGATATTATGTACAAGTGAGTACATACGCATCTTACGATTCATAATTACTTATCCTTTTGATAGCTTATGTTAATGCAAAAATTAGTTGTCCAATTCGGTAAACTGGATAAAACTCAGTCTAAGTGAGCTTTGCAAAGCATGACTGATCCCTAACCTGGGTATTGGAAGAGATTATGGTTGGTGGATGGCCAGCATAAATAGTCTAATTATGTTGAAAATAAAACAAAAATAGTAAGGGTGATACAGTTTTTGCATAATGGAATCGGACTAGCTTGGAATTGAGGTGCAATTAATTGATTTTATTGAATCCGTAAGCTAGATTGTTGATGTTTTAGTTAGTAGATAGTACATAATTAATTTTGTTTATAAGAAAAGCTTGCTATTCAGAGGACTGTAAAGGATGTTTGGCTTTGATATTATGCAGAACTGATGGCATTGGGCTGTCTGCACCACAAGTTGGAATGAATGTTCGACTAATGGTATTTAATGCAGCTGGTGAACGTGGAGAGGGGGAGGAGATTGTTCTCGTCAATCCACGTGTTACTAGATATTCTAGGAGGATAATACCTTATGAAGAAGGTTGCTTATCTTTTCCAAGGATATATGGTGATGTTGAGGTATTTGGACCTATTAACCA
>JAABOM020000049.1:23223879-23234343 GCA_011800125.2 Solanum clarkiae | reverse complement strand
CGTTTTAATAGAACTCAATTTTCTAAAAGATATATTTATTAAAAATATTTTAACCAATTAAATATGAAATATTTAAAAAATATTTTATTCCTGATTAAACACACTCTTAATTTGAACGTATACGGACCATTCTTATTCAAGGGCATTGAGACCTTCACTAGAAAATTATCATGCAAGAATTTTTTCCTTTTTTTATATATTTAGTTCTTTATATTTTATATATTTGTTTTTTTACATTTTGATATCCTTTTATAAAAAAATTGGCTTCAACGATTTTTTTTTTGCATTTTGAAATTGAAGAATGACTATATATATATTATATATAAATAATAAACAGAAAAGAAAATTCGAAGTAATAGCACTAAGAGAAGGATTTGGCTCCTCCGCCCCGAGACAGCCCTCCATTTCCCTCCAATATCTCACGCATGTCTTTTTTCATAATATAAGGGGGACCAATTTGTTTGGTTAATTAAAACCTTACTATACGCCCCATTTACAATATAACTGACCAAATTTGCTTGTACAATTATAACCTTGTAAAGAAATTCATATATTTCGAGTAGTTACTTTAAGAAAAATTATCTACAACTTCTTCATTTGCCATTTAACATTTCGAATAGGTACTTCAAGAAATATTCTCTATTCACTTTATTAATTAGTAAGTCACATATCGAATAGATACTTATTTCTTTGTGGAACATGTTAAAACTGTGGTATTTAAGAAAACAAATAATGGAATATGTAGTTGTTAAGAAACAGTCTCTCTACTTCTATGAGGTAGCGTTAAGGTCTGCGTACAATCTATCCTCCCCAGACCCCACTAGTGGAATTATACTGGGTATGTTATTGTTGTTGTAGTTGTTAAGACATTATTAATTTTTGTCATGGCACAGGGGGGCGTTTACATAGATGGGGTGCTTATGTTGACAGGTTAAAAGAATAATCACGTGGACATTAAAGAGAGTGAAAGATATGTGGTATTCTTGAATAATGGCACCCATCACTGTTTCTGTGGTCACCATATAATCTGACCTCACTTGCAGTCCCTCTGTTGATGTGGCTTTCCAATTTGCCCAATGTCACAGTATAACACAGTTTATTTGTCAAACTCTCCAGTCCACTTTTACGTGACATAATTTGATATGATATTAATAAAATGGAGAGATTTTTAAAATTTATGATCTAAAATTATTATTTAATTTTTATATAGTTGAAAAGCATTTCATTAAGGGTAAAAAGAAAATTTTAAAGATAAATTATTTTCGATTAAAGTAAAATGACATTCTCTTTTGGAACCGACCAAAAAGGAAAGAATATCACATAAAATGGGACAAATGGAGTATTATTTATTTTATTTGAAAAATACAAAATTAGAGTTGAGTTTTCCATTTGGTCATATTTTCTAGAAGAATTATTTAGAATTTAAGTGTATCTTTCTAAATATAATTTATACCCTTAAATCTTAATTATTAAAAGTTAGCAACATATTAAATTTAACTAATTTATCTAGAACATACAATCAAATCAACTCTATAAAAAAAGTAATATCTCACAACTTATAATCATATAATGCTATTGATTATAACTCATGTATGAACTAGTACATACAATTACAACTATTTTTTTATTGAAGTAAGAGTTGTATTTGATTATAGTATTTAATAAAATAAAAGCATGAGATCCATTTTTATAAATATAAAAAATTAAGAGTAAAGTTTTGAAAAGAAAATATATGGTCGTAAAGTTTTTAAAAGGAAATATACAGTAATAGCGAAAACAGGAAGGGGGAAAAATTGCTTATCCTGACATTCTACATGTCTTTGATTATGTATAGCAAGCAAACTAGCAATTCCAGAAAAATAAGAACAAAATCTGATGAGATAAAAAGGTTTACTATATCGAAACAAATAAACTCCGAGTAGAAGCAATTCTTTTCATTTTAGATAAATCTCAAGACAAAATTGTTTGATATCTACTCCTAGAATCAAGAAGAAAAATAAGCACATCTAAAGAACGAACAGTGTGCTCGACCATAAAAATTGGATATTCATTGAAACATATTAAACAAAACATTTGAGTCTGGCAAAAGTCAAATAGCCAGTATGACCTCTTGCCTCACCAGAAGGCCTAATCACCACCGTAGGAGAAGAAGAGCATTCAGTCCCATTGCTTCCTTCGGCAGAACCCTGCCTCCTCTTCCGAGGAGGATGGTCAATAGAATCTCCTTCATTTGCCGGTAAGTTCTCTAGCATCTTTTGTCGAACATCATAGGTGCGTAGAAGTACTTCAAATGTTCTTATATCTAGAAAATCAAAAACACTTGCCATGTGAGGGTCTGTAGCTTCTATAGCAGCTTTTAAACTGAATGAGACCAGTCTCTAGGAAAATAACTTACCTGTAAAATGTGATTTGAGAGCTTCACAGGAGCGTTGCACTTGCTCAATGCATGGAGAGAAGGAGCACAATACCCCATCAGGCTTCAACATTTTTCCGGCAGAAGGAATGGCAAGCCAAGGTTGAGGAAGGTCTAAGAATACTGAATCTGCCCTCCCACAAAACTCATCAGGGAACCCTTCGCCTTGTATATCTCTTACTCCTACTGTGACCAGACTGCTCAACCCTGTCTTTTCAAAGTCCTCCCTATATGCGGAAACTTTAAACACTGAGTTGAACTTACATATAATGAAAATTATAATGAAGTCCTCTAACTCATTCTTCATCTTTTAGATGGGCAAGCAGAGCTGTGGGAATTTGGAAAAAGAAAGCTTTGATACTAGATATTGTTAAAGTACACACATACGGAATTGAGTTTTTGTAAATTTGTTTGCATAAAGAGGCAAGTGTTGAACAAGTTTTCTCTGTTAACTCTTGCAACCTTTTCATGCTAGTGCACAATGCTAGATGGTCGTAATTTTACACTTTCACATCATAAAGGTTGCATCGGAAGATGTTTCCTTTCCTTGGCTTCTCCAAAGCCAATTCCTGAAACCTTATTACTTCTTAACCACACAGCAAAAAGAACAAAAAAAAAAATCGCTAAAAGAAGAACTCCTACGAAAATACTCTTCGTCAGTAAAAAAACCCTAATTAAAAAGACGGATTCAATTTTATAACCTCTTGAGGCCCTACAACTATATATGTGTTCAATATGAGTTTTAGTATCTTATAAAACTAACATTTTGCACTAGAATGACCGTAAAGGATAATAGATACACTGAAAACCAACAAAATCTTGGTAGAACTCAAATTGGAACAATTGACAACTTAATGACTATAAATCCACGAAGAAGTTCCTAACAAAACATATGCATAGACATCGTATTAAGAGTCTTACCTAGCTGAGGCAGCTCTTTGTTCATGGAAATCAAAGGTATAAACATGGCCAGTGGGGGCAACAGCCCTTGCAAGGGAAGTTGTTAAAGATCCACTTCCGGTACCAGATTCAAGAACCAAACAACCAGGAACGATCTCCAAGTACATAACAACAAAACTAATATCAGCTATATAAAGAATCTGGGTTCTGTGACTCAGTACTAGCGTCCACAGCTCAGGTGTTGGAGCTAACAAGTAAACGAAAGCACCTTTGTTGCTTAAAACCTTGGACCCAAATGGTTTACCTATCCATTCAGAATGCTTAAAAGCACCAAAACGATTCTGCAGAACCCCCTCCTCATTGACCTTCACTGCTTTCATTGTATCGTGCCTCTCATACACAATGACCAAATCTCCATCTTTAATACAACGCTTAAACGATAATTTATCTGCTGGGTCAATTGGAAGAATCATTTAAAATGGTTGAATCTTAATTACCTGCCAAACATGACCGAATAATTACTCAAGAGCTTCAAAAACTGCAGAAAAGAAACAGCAGAATCCCGATAAGCTACACAACTTGAAAAACAGAACTGTGACTGGGGCTAGGCGGTCGGTTGGTTCTGTTCGATTTACAAAATTCGGTTCGATTTACCAAACTGAAACAAATTCGGTTCGGTTTATCAGTTTGTGAGTACAGTGAGCAAGTAGTAGTTGTTGAGCAAATTCACCTCCTTCAAATGAAAGTTGCTAACATTTTGTCATTTTGAAAACTATAATATGAAGTTCCAAATAAAGTTTCCAACTTTTTGTCAATTCAAAAAATATACTACTCGTAAACATGTTCCTCAATAAACAATGATACTTGTACAACTACTAGTAACACATTTTCAATTACAACCCCCACCACCACCAAAAACAACGAATAAATTAAAAAAAATATGGCCCTAGCCTTCAGCCTTAAGGGGCCAAGGCATTTATGTACAACAAGCTTCCAGGACCAATGAGATCAATTGCGCAAGCGTCCAGCCTTCAGCCTTCAGCCTTCAAGGCATTAACAAACAACAATACGACAAGCTTTTAACACTTAACAAGCGACTGACATACAAGAAGTTAACTAATAATCGAGTGAGAAACTGAGAAACAGAAACAACTAACGAGCACTCAAATAATAGAACGAGAAGCACACAAAGGAAGTGTTCAGTGTTCACAATTCCATCCAAAAAAAAACTTACTTGGAAATTGGATTGATCAGTATTCACTGTTAAAACTTGTAATGATTCACTGAGTTTCGTCTCTCGGTTCTGCGTCCGAGTGTGAGAGATGACAGAGCAGAACGGAATGCGGAGGACAGAGGCGGCGAGTGAGTCTCAGTGTCTGTGCGTGGCAAGTGACGAGAGCTAAGGACTGACGGAGGCGGTGAGATTCGCCGTCGTCGGGAGGTCGTTACTCGTGAGAGTTTAGGGATTTCAATTTTTCAGTGGTGGTAATTTAGGGATTCGCTGATTTGGCAATTGGGTTGCATTGGGTCACTCCAAATGTCAAATTGGGCCACATTTTAATGGGCTATGGACATTGGACAAGTTCGAATTTGAATTTTTTTTATTAATTGAATTAAAAAGGGCAAACAATCATATTATTTAATGTAAGATTCAATATTATCTTAATATGTTAACCTAAAATATTTACCAATCAATATTATTAATTTTTTTTAAAAGTGATCATTTTATAAATAAAGGAGTATAAAAAAAAAAAGAAAAATAAAAAAGAAACTAGGAGAAGGTCTGACAAAGCTATAGGGTAATAATGCCAAATATGTAAAACAGTGTTATAATTGATGGGGAAAAGAATAGAAAAGTAAGAAAAGGAGGCAACCGATTGTGACATTAAATTTATGTACTATTTTATCTCTCTCGATATTTATTACTTGTAATGATTGTGAATATTTGACAAAAATATATGGAAGATCCACTGTATAAAAATCAACAAGTCAGCTCAAGCAACAATAAATTTAAAAGACGTGTCTTATTAAACTACTTCATTTATCACTTCTCAATATTATGCAAAAGCAATAGGATGCAGATGGAAGATAAACTATCAACTTTAGCACCCAAGTAAATAAACAACATATAGTGAAAGCAAGAACGTGTCACGTTGATTTCATGTTTGGTATGAAAAATATGTCCATTTTGATTCACCATGAAGATAGATAGGACGGAATAGGTTAGTTCACCATAAAAAAAAATTGCATAAAGTTTGTCTTTTTGGTGCCTTCAGTGTATATGTTTATGAGTATTTGATAGTTTTTTTTTTTTTTTGTTTGTTTGACTAACTGTGTAAGGAATAAGCATTTAATGATTTGGAACCTTACAAACAAAATAACAAATGTATGAAAAATAAATTTAATTTGAAAAGGCAATATCAATAAATGCAAGTAGTTTCCTGTTAAGAAGAAGTCGTTTTTTGTTTTATTGATATACTGATGGTATAGTTGATGATATAAAAATAGTTAGGTGTGGGTCGTTTGTTGGTTGCAATATGGGTGTGTTTATTGATAATAGTGTTTGTAAAGTCGATGAAAATAAAAGACGTTGATAATATTTTGATATCAAAGTTGATTAAACAACTAATAAAAATGTTGCAATATTTAATGGTATCATTTTTTGTCGGCAGATATTAAATTGATTTTATGGTAACAATATTCGTTTTGGATGTTTAATGATCGTGTATGTACATTTGTGGATCAATATTTAACACAAACTAAGTATTGTGAATCAATTTAAACATCAATTGAGGTAGTAACTATGGTACCAATTTTATACCAACATGTAAACGTTATGTTTTTTAATCTCACCAACAATGCTAAAATTTGTATAGCACAACCAATGACATAATGACTCCTTCTACTAAAAAAATTAAATAACACATATTTAGCAATTACAAACTAACCAAACAAACTAAACATCACAAAATTGAAATCTGATTATTAAAAAATATAAAAGATTACTAAGTCAAAGAACATGGTACATCACTTCCAGCGTTAACATCTTTTTTCACCACCCTTTTCTTGGATTTGCTAGCTATAACCTTTTTTGCCTTGTTAAAAAAAATAAAAAAATATTAACAGATGACTAAAAAACGTAAAAACAAGAACATAAAATATCTAGATTTGGGTCCACCACTTTTTTTCTTTTTATTGATTCGGGATCTCTTCAAAATAGGTACTTCTTCTTCGAAGTCACTATCATGGGATAAATTAGATGATTTAGCATTATATACTAACTTTTGCTTGCCTTTGTCACCCGCTATAGATGTCGCCTTTGGTGAAGATGGTGTCCAAACATTGAGTTCAAAGTTGGGTCTTGAACATTGGGGGAAGGGGGGTGAAATCTAAACAAATGAGTGACGGCTTAGTCCCAGGGCTTTTTTGAGTGAGCGTTCTCTGAGGAGTAACTTTCGACATTGTAAAACTACCATGAACGAAAAAAAATGAAATAAAAAAAGACAAAGAATGATTGTCAACAAGATGAAGAAAGGAAATGGTGGAAGAAGAAATTTGAACAGACAAAAAGAAAAAATGGATGAAGTCAAGTCTTCCAAAAGTAAATTTGGACTAGTGAAAAGACAAACTATAGATAGCCTTCACATGGGTATAATAGAAAAACAATCAATGAGAAAAATATTAAATTACAAATTTCAACACTAAAAAATATTAAAATAAAATACAAATAGGATCAAAAAAGTGGATAGACATGTATAATTTGGTAAATAAAAACATAAATTTGTAAATAAAATAAAAATTGACATGCATTGTAATATCAAATCTTAAAATGACTTTTCTTGCAATTTTTTCATTAAAAATCGAGAATCGATTAAGTGAAATTTTAAATTAATTCAAAACAACCTACTAATTTTAAAAATTGAGACTTAAATAAAAATGATAATAATTCGATCAGTTTTTCCAATTCAAACCAGAATATGTCTAGTTCTAGCAAGTGCCAATTTAGCCTTTTTTCAGAATGATCATCACATTTTAAATTTTATTTTTAGGCTAATTTCCTTATGCCTTATATCTAAATTATTCATTTTTTTAAATATAGCCATAATCTAATTTTGTTTCTTCATATTTGAATTTTGATCATAGATGATTTAGGCGATAAACCGCTACACTTGAAGGAGGAAACAGAGCTTAATAAAAACAAAAGTGGACTATATAAATTTCAAAAAATAAAACTTAATATCTTGATTTTACTCAAGTTATTTAACTTTACTTGTATAGTGTATTATTTTAAAGGATGACAATATCAAGTGGACAAAATGAACAATAAAATAACAGATAAATAATTTATCATGGAGTTTTACTTGATGAAGCTTTCAATATCTATAATTAAATAAAATAAATTATTCTATCATATGTTCGTACTCTTAACACTTTTTCATGATTTTATGTGTTTTTTACTTGATAAAAAAATTTAAGAAATTTTGCAAGTTCCAAGATATTATATTTAGTCATAACGTCAAGAGTAGCTTTTATTTTTCTTTTTTTTTTTTCTATATATAAATAGTTAAGGAAGTAGATCATAAACGACATGTTTGAGCGTTTATGATATTTTATACTTTTCAAATTTTAGAAAGATTGTATTTGACTGCTTCCTAGATATACTCTTTTTTATTGGGCATAAAGATCATCACATGCATTGTTTTCTGCTGTTTAAAAAAATATATATCCTTTTGTTTTTAGTATGTCGCAAAAGGAATTTTGCTTTCTTTTTTCTTATAATATTATAATTTTAATTTGAACTATACAAAATCTAATTATGATAATTAAAAATGAAAATGAGAGAATATATAATTATTACTCTGTAAATAATACGATGGTGCCAAAATTCGACACGTTTATCAATATCTTCTGTTTGAAATATGTGGCAATCATTGAATACTAGACCCCATTAGTGGGATTATACTGGGTATGTTGTTGTTGTTGAGGTATAGTTTTATTTCAATAAAAAAATAAATTACTTAAAAAATATTTTTTATAAACCAAAACATCAAAATGACATAAGTAATTTTTTATTTTTCCAATTTTCCTCAATACACCTTATTTTCATACGCATCTCACAATCGTAGCTTTACATAATTTATCTAAAATATGTATAAATATTTTTGCATTACTTACATATCAAATAAAATATAATTTTATTGGAATTGAAAACAGTTTCAAGAAAATGACTCATCAATGAAAAGGGAAAAGAAAATTCACGTTTGACTCGTCAATGACCCCTTTACGTCACCAATGACAAATCTTCGACTCATCAATCCTCTCTTTAATTTTGGGAAGGGCGGAATTACATCCTATGTTGTTGAAAATAGTACTTTAGTTTTTTATGTTTTAATTTTGTATACTTTACATAGTCTCATACAACAATATTAATCTAATCAGTACTCTATTAAATTTATAATTGAGTTTTAATGGTATTATTTTATCGTACAAGACACTAGAAGTAAATCTTCAATTCATCTACGCCGTCCAATATGATGTGTGTCATCATCATCATCAAATGTCTCCATTCCCCTAGATTATAGAACCAAAATACTTGAATCTATCTCTGTTGAAAATAATTTGTGTGTCAAGTCTTGCTTCCATGTATGCCTTGTCCATCACAATATTGAATTTGCACTCTAAATATTCTATTTTGATACTACTTAATTTAAACTCTTTAGCCTCTAAAATTCATTTCCACAATTTTAACTTAATATAAACTCCATTGTGCATCTCATCAACAGTATTGCGTCAGCCATAAAGAATATGCATCATGATACTTCATCTAAAATGTCTTGGATCAATATATCGAACACCAAAGGTAAAATAAAAATGGAGTAATTGTTGATCCATGTACACTTCATCTATATAAAGAAGTCCTCTGAATCTCCTCGCATAATTTTTACCCTTGTTATAACTCATTTGTAACATATATTTTATCGTCCTAATGTAGGCTATCCATAAACATCTTCTACCCAAAACATCTCCACAAGACTTCCTTCAAAACTTTATCACAGGGCTTCTAAAAATAAAAAAAATAAAATTGTAATTGCTAACCATGTATTTCTTTTTGAGCGCATGAACCTGAAATAGAAATAAAGCAAATTAGAATCACAAAAACATATAACTGCATTAAGGGAAATAATTTAACAATTGCAAATAAATATTTTTTTTTTTTAAAAAAAGGCATACAAGAATACTAAATTTAGGCGCCCATATCAGTATAGGCTCAATCCATGTTATTTTTTTTCCTTAATTTATGTAGTATATATGAGATTCAGATAGTCAAATAAATTATATAGACTATTTCAAGTTATTAATCACTGTAATTTGTATAATATTTTTTATATACTTTTTGAATATATAATAAGTTACAAAGAAAAGTAAGATAAATAAATTGAAATGACGAAAGTACTCAATTTCATCAAATCAAAAGTTCACAAATATGCAAAATTAATCTTTTAAAAGTCAAGATAAAAGTTTTTTAACAATATACATGAAACTGCAAGCATCAATTAATTTTCACTCTTTCTAATAATATTACAGTTTCACATTTTTTTTTAAATTACTCCTTTTGGTTCAATTTATTTCATTCAATTAATTCGTTAAATAATTATTTTTAAAATGATTTTTTAATTTTACCCTTTCATATAGCATATAAATAGAACTATGCAAATTAAAATAAAAGATAGTATAATGTAAGTTTCTCATCATGTTTTATAGATTAAGTATTAATTAATTAATGAAGTAGTAAATAATATTTCAAAGTGGTTGAATAAGATTTTAAAATAAAATATGAGAAGCTGTGGACTATGGTAAAGAAAAATGAAATGAAATATAGAATTAATGGTAGGCCCAAAATTAAAAGCAAAGAGTGAAATAAAACAAAGAAGATGACCCACATGTATAAGGCTGAGCAACGTCGACGCTTTAATCACGTGTTAAACATATCACATAAAAAATTTTATTATTAGGCTAATATATTATTTATAAATAATTATATATACTTCTTAATTTAGAATGATTAATGCTAAAAATGTCTTTATCCTTATATGACACAAGTTTAACGCTAATATCACAACAATGCATATTCACTCCTCCTTCTCTACCCA
>JAABOM020000049.1:23201631-23223779 GCA_011800125.2 Solanum clarkiae | reverse complement strand
AGAGGCTGTTTCCTTAAACCCTCAGCTCAAAACCCATAAGCAGAAATACCTAGATATGACAAAAAAGAGTAAGTGTAACGCATATGAGTAAAACGTAAATAACATATGAATAGAAAATGAATAGTATGAATAGCAAATGAATAGCATATGAGTAGTATGAATAGCATATGAATAGGAAGTTGATGTGAATATCATATCTGAAAAATTAACTGAAAAATGGGCTAAAGAGAGTATTTTAAAATATTCAGTTTTGCCATGACAAAATGTGAATTTATTGAAGCATTTTTTCATAAATACACTCTTTATTTTAATTAATTTATTTTCTTTTTCATCTATTTTAAAAAGGTCTTTTTTTTTTAGCAATTTTATAATTTTAACTTTGACATGTTTACAATTATAAAACAGCAACGACATACCCAGTGAATCCCGCAAAGTGAGATCTGGAGAAGGTAAAATATACGTAAATCTTGCCATTATCTCATAAAGATAGAAAAATTATTTTTGAAATATTTAAACTTACAAAATTAAAAAATATTTTGATAAATTTTATATATATTTTAAATCACAAAATTTAAAACTCTTTCATAATTTTTAAAGTTTCATGCAAAATCAAAATCGGATAAATTACAGAGGAAGTAACAATCAAGTGGTGATTTCGTCATCGTGAGGAATAAGTGGACACTATGCATGCCTTTTCACAATTTCGCATCAAACGTTTATTATTTGAACTTCTAGTCTAGTTTCGTATTCGAGATATTAGGTATCAAAAATAAATGGTGCGTCATTTTATGAAAAAGTTTAAGGCATAAATTAGTTATATTTTTTTTATTTTTATTATTTTCAAACTTTAAAAATTAATAATGATTATGTAAACTCTCAATACTCATGTAATTCATTTATTCGATAATAAAAGGTAAAATTAAAAACACTTTTCAATATTTATTTTAAATAGTAGACAATTCGATTATTTTGAATATTTTAAAATATTTTAATAATTCAATTGTTTTGAAATGGATGAAGTATCACAGAATTACTAAAGAAAATGTATTGATCTATAAGATATCAAAAAATAAAAGGTCATTTATGCCAAACTTTAGGTTATGTTATGATGGCAAAAATTTCAATTTTTTTCTAATGTGATTTTATTTTGCTTTTTCTTGTTTAGAATATATTTTTCTTATATCATATATTTTAAGATTTTTTTAGCTTTAAATATTAAAAAGATAATTAAGTAAAATAACAATTTTATTTATAATAAAAAATTTTAAAGACGAACAAAAATTTTAATTCACATTTCTAAGGTTTTAAAAGTAATATAGCATACTGATATCAAATTTATTTAAATTCAATATTTTCTGCACAAAATATAAATTCACAAAAATAGCAACAAATAGTAAATATTACTCATAAATTTAAAGATACTGAAATTTTAAATCCACCTACTTTATCACGATAGAATTAGATATCATAAAATAATAAATGAATGAAAATTTTATATTTCACCTGAAGAATGATTTGAGTATATATATCTTTGTTTTCTTTTGTCTATTTATAAATAAATCATCATCTCTACATTATTTTTCGATATGTGTGTCATTCTAAGATAGTACCATATTAATTTTTTTTGATATTGTATTGTTTTAATATTAAAAACAAAGAGGAAAAGGGGCCATACAGTCACAGCCGCCAATGTGCTTCCCGCCGATGAAGACGTTTAGTATAGTTCGCTGGCCAGTCCACTCAACCAGTGCTGCATGGATCTCACTTCCATCCTCTACACCATCAATGAGAAGAAATAACAATGAGAAAGGGAATCGAATAATTGAGAGTACCAAAACAAAACGACGAAACTGAAGTGTAATTGCTAATCAGAAACAGGGGTCTTACTTTCAGAATCCAACTCAATGGCCTTGAAGGAAGCACCAATCTTAGACAACAAATCCTTGACGCTAACGCACAAGGGACAGTACGTCTTGCTGTGAATTCAATCCAGATCAAACAAAAACTAATAACGCATTTGGCAATTATACACTCAAGGAAAAAAGGTCAAAAATACCATTAAATTATTTGAAATGAAGCAAAAATACCCTTTCGTTATGTTCAGGCTGAAAAATACACCTTCATGAAATTTTTGGCTAAAAAATGTTCATCTCTCTTGTAGAAATAAAAAATGGTTAAAAATACCTCAAAACTATCAGAAATAAAATAAAAATACTTCTTAATTAGATTTTAGTTCAAAAATACACCTTTTTGCCTCTCCCTTTGATGAAAATAACACCATGCATGTCGTATGGACAAAAAATGCCACATGATCAATCCACGTGGAGCCCTTTTTAGAGACTCAAGAGGTTTTCTCTTCGACTATTAGGTTCAAGACCAACATGTTCATCTTAAAAATGATTGTCATTTAAATTGCAAACGTCTCAAAAAGTCGAAAACTAAGGAAGAGTATTTTTGCTCTATTTCTAATAGTTAAGGGATATTTTTAGCTTTTCTCATTTCTGTTAGGACGAAAGGCATTTTTGAGCTCAAAACATCACGGAAAAGTATTTCTAATCTATTTCAAATAGTTCAAGAGTATTTTTGACCTTTTTTCCTACTATCAAAATAGAAATAGAAGAGTAATTAATTACCTGAGGACCACAACTGGATTGGCAGTAATTATTCCTTAGCCTTGGGAAGTGCCATCTTCGATCGATTTGCTTAGAAAGCACACTTCTTATGTTTGGTTAGCAATGCCTTCAGAAAACTCTATTCATACAAGTTGATTAGGGACGACGATGGGTATTTGTGCTCGCCTTTAACTTTTTGAAACATAAATTATAGTATTAAAAATCAATTCATTTAAGAACAACAAATTGTGCAATTAAATACGTAACAAATATGTTCCTGGCCAACTAGTGCGTGCTAGAAGTAGTTCCATAGAATGACAACTAACTACACGAGTCATAAAATTCTTCCATAGTTTAGAGGGTAATATAACCTTAGTACAATTTAGGAGTGCAGATAATAAGAACAAAAAAATTCAAGAGATAATATAAGACATTCACAAAATTTAAATGTGTAATTGATCATTTTGTCACCTCCTTTCTTTCAGTGAACCTTTAGAGAAAAAAAAAAATTCGACGGTCTTTCATATACCTGCATTATCACTAACAATTTTATATGCATACCTTAACATATGTAAAGATTGATCTTTCCTAAAAATAATATAAAATTCTTAATTATTTGCATGCAGTACAAAAGAATGTCTTAATATATCACATCGTATTAGGTAAGGAAGAGTGGCCACCATTATAATCAAGTTTGAGATTGCTCATATATATTTTATGAAAGATATTTACTTGTAAATTGGGTCATATTGAAGCTCGTCACAAAGCTTGATTCTACAATCATTTAGGGACAATACTTATTAAAAGTAAATAATTTATTCAAAATTCAATAAGAAAAATATTATTGTTCAGAATCCAAAAACTAAAAATATCTAGTTTGTCTCTAGGAAAACAAATGTATGTTTGTTTTCTTTTGTCATCCTAATGACACATATATTGTCGTGAAGGAGCTGGCTAGTTAGGCAAAAGAACTTTTTTCGTTTGATTTTTTTAGTAAGAAGAGATGCAAAAAATACTACTCCACCAAGGATGTGGGGCGTTAATGGATTCTATAATATTCAAAGTTGCATCCCTCCTTATAATTAAGGTTGTCTGAAGAATAATTTTAGGCACATACTTAAAAAGCTATTTGCCAAGATAGAAAAAACGCCGAAGAATGCAACAAGATAATGAATTATATTCATGTGGGGGAGTCTTGAGTAGAAGTTAACACTCATGCAACGATAAGGATCCGAAACTCTCAGAGGGGCCATCAACTGCCTAAATTACTAACAGCAGATCCTCTCTTTAACAATGGATAACACTTTAATTTACAACAAAGAAAAAACAGCAACGATAACCCAATTGCATGAGTGGAACTCTACCAACTGAGCTATTTGCCTAGAGTCAAGAAGAATATACATTAAAGCAATCATATGGTTCTTTCCATTCAAAAGAATTGTTCATCCTTGTTGGGACTCGACTGGTTTTTGCAATAGTAACCTCAACCAAGTCAATTTCAGGAACACCAGCAGCACGGCATAATGTGGACAGATGACTCAAAAAATGGATTTTTATTAAGGATCCTCATTTGAATGAGACAGTATACGCAACCCTTTTGAGTAGTACGAATGGACCACACGAGTACCTGTTATCTCCTATCTGAATTGACTACGAAAACTAGAGTCAAGAGTGTCAACAGGCAGTGCATAGATTTATGTTCACTGTGAAGGGTATGTTAAGGAAGCAAAAAAATCTGTGATGATTTGCTGCTCATGATCTTCTTCAGCTGATACATGTTCTCACTTCTCACTACACAATCACGGGTAACTTAAATAGGTGCAGAGGCCTGAAGCTTCTCCTGAAGTTTCTGTGCTACAGCGTCAATAAATTCTTCGGTGTTCAAGTAGAATTCCCTTGTTACCCTGCAGAAGTATAATCATTTGAAAACTAAGTTCCACTAAAATTGAGACAGAAGTCACAGACTATTCATGTTAACGCCTCTTCATTTGGTTTATCTTTGCAAACTGAATCAATTAGTGTCAAAAACATTTTTCGTTAAAAAAAAAAAATTATCAGTAAGAAGGTGAAAACTTCTTTTAGAATTGTTCAAGGTGACTCAGGCTAAGTCTTGTTGTTCACTTTTTTTTAACAACTGTGGTGTCCCAGATAGCTTTCGGGAATACGTTCAGTTAAGAGGAGATATCAGAAGTTCCAAGTGTGGAGTAAAAAGAACAAGAGCTGGACTATATATGGCGTACAGATGACACTGAAACAGGAAACCATCACTCACTTGGGTCCATGAACTAATATAGCTAAATCCTTAGTCATCTTCCCAGACTCTATTGTCCCAATGCAAGAAGCTTCCAGGGTGTGAACAAATTCCAACAACTTTTGATTCCCATCAAGCTGGGCCCTGCAGAAGAACAGTGTGCATCTTTTAGGCAGTAAAGAGACAGATCCACTGAAATCAGGATATCATAAAAATTGACCAGGCGAGACATAAAATTGAGTGGTGCATCTAAAGATGAGAAGATAAGAAACAGCACAGTTCCTCAAAAATATAACTTGGGGCAACTAAGAACTTCCTAAGTAATTAAAAGGTGAAAACCACCTTTAGTCTTTTTTTACCAAATTAGATAACGTCCACTTCCTAAAAGTAAAATAAAAAGGAAAAGAAATAGAACAGTTCTCTATTTGCTTTTGGAGCGCCCCAAAAGGTTCGCCATAATAAAAGGTCTTTTCATTCCTCAACTTTCCTCAAAAACATCTGAAATACTTCTTGACTCTTGCTCAAGGGCGAGTTCTTTCATTTCTAGAGGAGCAAAAATGGAAAAGAGCAGAAATAAATTTTAATTTCCTTTATATGTGGAAAGAAGTAACCATGACCTGATATGGACCACAGGGAGTAACACAAAATTTGCACAGAATCCATTTTGCATCCACTAGGCTTCCCTTTTTCCATTCTAATATAGGGAGAAGAAATCAAGCAGGCAATGAGTTCATTATTCGACCTACTCTTGGAAATAGTCATAGCGCCAAACCAGAAAACTTGATTCACGTGATGGGGCAAGCAAAAATATCATAGTTTAGGTAGACAGGCAACCTCATCCAATCCCAAGAAATTAAGGGAAGTATAGGAAGCGCTCTAGAGTGAGTAACTGAGTATAGAGAGTGAGAGAGAGCAGGAAGTGGAAGAGGGATCAAGTGGTGCATAATACTGCAACATGTCCCAAGAATATAAAAAATTCAGAGCAGTCTAGTGCACTAAGCTCCTGCTATGCGCGGGGTCCAGGGGAGGGACAAACCACAAGGATCTCTTGTGCACAGCCATACCCTGCGTTTCTGCAAGAGGCTATTTTCACAACTCCTAACTCCTGACCTCCCAGCCACATGACAACAACTTTACCAATTACGCCAAGTATCAATGAAGAAAATGTTACCCCAATCAGTAAAAGCAACAAATGGGTTAGAGGATAGTCGGCAACTCACCTATGTCCAAGTCCCCTTGTCCATGCAAAAATAGAAGCAACACTATTTGTACTAGTTTCTTGACCCTTTTGATGGAGCCGAAAATGTCTTGTTACTGTGCCGTGGGCTGCTTCAGCTTCTAATGTCTTGCCATCAGAAGATAACTGCAGAGTAGATACATTATGTTATACAGAGGACCAATGGGTGTGATATGCTATAAATAAAGCTTAACGGAAAGCTACCGACCAATACAGAAGTCATGAGGCCCAGAGAACCAAATCCTACATAAACAAAGATGGACTTATTAGACTCGAAGTAGTTGATATAGTAAATGTATTATCACGCCAAATCAAAGCCTTCAACTAAGACATGAATTTCAAAAGGACAGAATAAAGTAACAGAGTACAATCATGAGGATCACCTTGAGCGAGCAGATCACTCTGGACATCTCCATCATAGTTCTTGCATGCCCAAACATATCCGCCCTCACTTTTTAATGCATAAGCTACCATGTCATCTATCAGTCTATGCTCATACCTAGATGCCAGAGACAGCTTTCGTCCAATAATGCAACCATTTTTCCAGAAATAAGCTACAAAAATGCTCATTAATCTCATAAAAAACCAACCATATCGAGTGTTCCTCAAACTGTTGCTTCCACTTCTCTTCGTATACCTCTTGAAAAATGTCCTTAAACCTGGCACAATCAAATTTGACAGTGAATAAATCAGCTAAACTATTAAAATATACATTTTTGGACATTCAAAGTAGCATCCCCTTTCAACTGGAAGAGAGGGAATTCTCCGAGGGGTAAGGGAAATGATTTGATTAGCATAAATTGAAGGATACCTTCCATCATATTTCTTTAAAATTGTGTTTTTTGTACTCAAGTAAAGAGGCCATTTCTTTGAAAATGCCATTGACATTGATGATTCAGCAAACGCTCGAATTGACTAGTAAAATTCACCACAGAAAAAGATTAACAAGAGAGAGGAAAAGAATCAAAAGTGAAATAGCATAATCATTTATCCAAGCACAGCGAAGAAGAACCTGGTTAACATTGTACATGGCAAGTGCAATTCCCGGACCTTTAAAATCATAAACATCCAGCTCCGTAGGGGCTTCCCCATTTTCCGGTACTGAAAATAAAAATTCACAAAAAAGTATTAGCATGAATATGCTTTGTATGTATGTTTTGCTTCACAAAATAAATACAGACAATCAATTAGCTCACCAAAAACCATTTTGAGCTTTCCAGGCCCATTAATAATTGCATCTGTGGCACGATACTGATCACCAAAAGCATGCCTACCAATACAAATGGGTTTCTTCCAACCTGCAGATCTCAGAATTTAAGTACTGAAGACACTGATGACATGCATACCACAAAGCAGATCAAGAAGATATTACCAGGAACAATTCTGGGAATGTTTGTGCATAATATAGGCTCTCGGAAAACAGTACCTGAAGGCAGAATCTGTCATCATTCTAGCCATTAAGGAAAATGAATTCAGAAAGTATGGCATCTTTTTATTATTTATCGGCTTTTCTTTTACATGTAGAAAGCTTGAACGGAACCAGCTACTTCTGAAATAACAAATAAGAAAACAGGGTATAATTCGTGAAACCTTTTTTGCAATTATTCCTCGATATGGTCCATTTTAACAAAGGAACATACATTTTAGGAGCATGTCTTTTTTAGTATCATATAATCACCCATTCATTTAACCCATAGCACAAGTCCAACATATTGTAGAGCTGGCACTCCCAGCAACTATAGTACAAAAGCCTTCTTTAGTTACCTTATGATACAATGATTCATTCAGTTTAAATTATACGTAATGCCATGGGAAATGTATTTGTACTGTCACTCCATGTACGATAATAGCATATGATATCTTATGATTCAATCAATAGCCACTTGTATACCACTTTTGATGCTTCATGAGATTAACATAAAAGCATCTACAGATGAGGAAAGTTTCCTTGCTGCATCAACAAGATGCTCGGTAAGAGCCAAATACTATCATATTATGATGGATGCACATCATGCACAAGAGTAGACCTTGTCACTGAGATACAAACAAATTGAGTTGCATGCACACCGTTTAAAATGTTTCTGATAGTGCCATTGGGACTTTTCCACATAGACTTCAGCCCAAATTCCTCGACTCTGGTCTCATCTGAAACATCAAGAGTAGGTGAATTAGAAAGTGTCGTAGTGCAATTTCCCAAGTTCCACGTAACTTTGCTACCATATGGCCATAGATTTGAAAATTTATCTGCAAATCTCTGTTTGGCCATGAAATTTGATCAAGAAAATATGCTCCTCAGATATTTTCAAATTCCCCAAAACGGGTCTTTTTGGATATTTGGGACTTCCACTCACAAAACTTCAGAAAATTTTCAAGTAAAATGCATATCCAAACACCTTCAAAAATTCAAATTTTCAACTTTCAACTTCATGAGTCAAACGGGAACTCAATGTACTCTGAAAAATCCAAACGCTCATAGCTGAAATATGAGAGAGCCAATATGAGAGAGCCACAAGTAATTCCGAAAACTACCATTTAAATGAAACACTTGGACTAAAGCATGAGCCTTTATTATTTAAATTACTATGCAGAAATTTTCTCAAAAGCTTTTCTAAAACAGGAAAAGACAACTGACCAGGTGTTATAGTTGCGCATTTCACAGCAACATTGTACCTGCAGAATAAAGGAGCATAAGCCAATTCTATTGGAACTGGAATGTTTTGAGCAAATTAACTGCTATTTGACTACAACTAGCTTTAGTGTGAAATACAAAGCATTTGCCAACAACAACAACAAAAAGTGGCAAAATGAAACAACACAAAGATGGCTAACTTCTCAAACTAATACATTAACCTACTTCAAGTGATGGTTCTAATAAACTATAAGTTAGCATCAATTCTGAAGGAGAAAAAAACAACCTTTAATCATCTAAAAACAGTGGATTTCTCAGTGCGAAACAGAAGAAAGGAAGTAAGAAGAACAATTAAATGAACTTACTTCAGAGTTGCCTCAGCACTTTCAACAGTAACTTGGTCGTCGGTGGCATCACGGTTCAATATGCCTAAATCGTAATACTTTGTATCCAACTCTAGATAAGGATATATAAGCTGCCACCATATGATTGAAAAATGGACAAAACATGAACCTTAGAAGCAGAAAAAGAAAGACATACTCAAAACTAAAAAGCTAACAATAAATATACCTTGTCTTTGATCATTTTCCATATAACCCTTGTCATTTCATCACCTATACAACAACAAGAAGAAGAAGTTAGAGTGAAAGAATAATTACAGATGTGCTTTTACTCATCTCAACTGCAGTAAATTTACCGTCCATTTCGACGATGGGATTTTGAACGAGGATTTTGGAAGTGGGAACAGAGGAGGAAGCGAAGCACCGAATGGAGGCATTGGGGATTCGCGTGGTGATAGATACTCTGCTGTTGAAGAGCGGCCGATTAGAATTGACTTGAAAATAGAGCTTTTTACTAGCTATAGATGACGCTGAAGCTGATGACGATGAGATAAAAGAAGCAAAGCCGGCCATGGCGGAAGAACGGAGTCTCAGTCGGACGGCGAGCATAACATTAGTCCGCCGTAAACAATTTGGGCCTCGACGCTTCTTTTCTTTCTTTCTTTTACTTTCTTTCTTTTTCTTTCTTTGCTTTTGGACTTATTTGGAATTTCGACTCGTAAAATGTGCCACCAAGGCTTTGGAGTTAATGATTTATGAAGAAAATGGTGTAAATCATTTTGTATTTGTTTTTATATTTAGTTGAGCTTCTATAAAATCATCAATTTCACCTATTAAAATACCATGTGAATCAATATTAAAATTCACTCCTTTAATATGATAAGTGATATAAGATATTTAAAATTTAAAATTATTAAATGAAAGTTACAAAAATTACACCAAGTCATATCATATCATTTTTATTTACTATGAATCAGTCTAACTTTCTCTACGAGCAAGTTAATTTATATTATATTTAGTAGAGCTATACAAAACATCACCATCCATAGCATCAAAAACACATTCATGATTAACTTCAACATTATGACAATCAATACTTCCTTTTTTGAAGAATTCTAAACTTATGGACGTATAATTTAGTTATACTTTTTTTTTTTCTGTTAGAGCTTTAAGAAATCACTTTTCAATAAATATTAAATTTTAAGAGTACTTATAATTTTAATAATTTATTTTGCATAATATATAGGGATTTTTTTTTATAAATTATTAAAACTTATGTAAGTAATATTATTATGAATTTAATACTTGAAATGAAAGAATCGTCTTGATACAAAAAGAATGCACAATTCTTTGATTTTCATACAACAACAACAACATACTCCAGTGCCTCAAAAGGCTCCCGCTCATTGCAGGGTGGGGGGGTCGGATGTACGCAACCTAACCCCTATATTTAAAAACATAAAGCGACTGTTTCCAGATGACCCATGAGGAGCGTCGAAAGTTGCATTGACTAACTGCTGCTTCACAAATGAAAGAAGCGCAAACAGTTTAAAGAGCCATTTTACTTTATTCCATCATACTTCAAAGCCAAAAAATAATCAATCTTTGGCTCCATCCGAGATTGATGGACATAATTCTTTGATTTTCATAATGACTCAATATTTGTCACATGACCATGAAACACACAAGTCACGCTGCTAATTATGGCTTCTCTTAATGGTAAGAGAATTTATGATCAATTACAATAATTTATGATTATCTTCACAGGAGGTCTGCAAAATTAAAGCATGATGAATAAAACTTAGAAGACTTCTGTAGCATAATTTATTTTATTTAAACTGTAGCTGATAGTGAAATTTTTAATTTCTAATTTTTTATTATTTCTAATTTTCTGACAATGCCATTTACAATTTGTCACAATTGGTAATTTTGACTCGCACTAGACCCGGTTTGATTTCGCCCTCGGTTCCTAGAGTTTCCTAAAACCCCGGCCTCCTGCAGTCGAGAAAATCCTTAAACCCTACAGAAGCTTTTCTTTTTTTGGCCCTTGGTTTCAATTTCCACTTGTCCCTTTCACTCTGTAATGGCGTCTGTAAGAAACAAAGTAAACCCACTTCTCTGTAACATACCGTACGTTCTCACATGGCGAAAATTTGGTTTCCGTACAATCTGCAGTGGTCGTCTTGGCTTTGCGCCTTCCGCATCACCGTCAATGGCTGATACAGATACTCCTATTGCTGGGACGAAGGTTCTTGAGACGTTTACTGAGGAATTCGATATTGGATCACGTAAAATTACATTAGAAACTGGAAAGATTGCGAGGTTTGCTAATGGCTCTGTAGTTTTAGCCATGGAAGAGACGAAAGTCCTCTCTACTGTTGCTTCATCTAAAGGCGATGCCATTCGTGACTTTTTGCCTCTTACAGTATGTTCAGCTCATTTCTGTATTCATTTTTTCCCCTCTTAACTTGATATTGCTCACTTGAAGGCTATAAATATATGCAAGACAGACTTTTATAAATAAAATCATGTTTTTTGCTTGATGGATTTTTTTTTCACAACTTTAATCTGCATCATTTTTCTAGGTTTCGTAGAATTGACATTAAGTTCTAACATAGGGGCAATATATCTAGCATTTTCTGTTCAAGATTTTGGTAGGCAGCATTTTGGCATTTCATCTGATGAAAGTTATAGCATCTAGCTTCATAGTACAAATAGAAAGACTTAAGGAGTTTCTGCTGCTTTCATGTAATGTTGAAGAAGGGAAAATTGTGGTATTGCACACTAGAATTCAGAAGCTACAGCGAGTCATGTCTGTCTTACGTCATACTGCAAAATTGATGGCAATAAGAGGTCAAATTACAATAGAGTGGCTTATGGTTTGATAGTGATTGGTTGTGCACATTATACAGTATCTATGACTCAACGTCCAGGAGGCCATGTTCCCCTTTTTCCCATTTTCCTTTTATTTCATGTTTTTTGCACCGTCTCTATTTTCCTATATATAGATGCTTAAAAATAAGCTCGGTGAGCTTTTCCTCATTATCTGGTTGTAAGTTCTGATAATGTCTGCTTCTCTTAGGTTGATTACCAAGAGAAACAATTTGCTCAAGGTGTTATTCCGACAACATACATGAGGAGAGAGGGTGCTCCAAAAGAACGTGAACTTTTATGTGGTCGTCTTATTGATCGATCCATAAGACCACTTTTTCCTTCTGGATTTTACCATGAGGTGCAGGTAAGCCGGTGTCTTATTATCGCAATAAACTTGATAGTAATAATTTGTTTAAAGGCTATAAACTTCTGTGACTCAGATTACCTTTTCTTTTCTCACCAGGTAATGGCAAGTGTTCTTTCATCCGATGGGAAGCAAGATCCAGATATACTGGCAGCTAATGCATCATCTGCTGCTATAATGTTGTCAGATATTCCTTGGGGTGGGCCAATTGGAGTAATACGTATTGGAAGGATTTCTGGTCAATTTGTTGTAAATCCAAGCATGGATGAGGTAGTATCTTGTATCAGCTGGCATCCTCAGTATAAATTCAGAACATTAAGACTTTCCAATTTCAGAAAGCTAACTTTCATTCTGGTGGCAGTTATGACCATCACATCTTGAGAACACAAGTGTGCAACTTTAGCATGAGTTTTTTTTTTTCAGGAAAGGTCTGAAATTACACTACTAGAAACAGGGACAAGTTATTGGAGATTCCCAAAACAGTTTGTATCAGGAGTAGAGATCATGTTTTACCTGCAGTTAATCTTGATATCCTGGTGTTTGACATAGTCTAAATGGATCTCTTTATATCTTTATAAGTGAAGATCTCACATGCTAAGATGCATAAACATAGATATAGTGTTAACTTTCAGTGTTCACAGCTGAAGGCGAAAGCAAGTGGAGAAACAGTGGTTTTCTGAATTTTCACATTTTCCATGTAAGAGAAGCAACATGGTTTTTTGCCTCCAGGGCATAGTTCAAGTGAAAAAGGTTGAAGGTCTTGTGACTTAGGTCTCTGGTTTGAGCCCCAAAAATGTGCATACTAGGCAAACCACTTCTCGCCCATAGTATTAGGAAGAACTGCGTAATAAGAGAATATAACAAAAAGCTATAGTATTAGAAAGAACTACATAGTAAGAGAGTATAACAGAAAGCTACTCAGCAACTCCAACTGCCAATGTGCCTTATGCTAATTGTTGTCACTGATGCCAATTATGTTCACCAGTAGTTGCAGTCCTGTCCCTTGATTAAAGTCTTCATATTGGATGTCATGCAGCTTAGCATCAGTGATCTTAACTTGGTATATGCATGTACGAGGGATAAAACTTTAATGATAGACGTCCAAGCTCGTGAAATTTCTGAAAAGGATTTGGAAGCTGCTTTGAGAATTGCTCATCCAGAGGTGAGACATTGCTGGCTATCAATTTGTCATTGCTGCACCATTACTCCAAACCAGTAATTTTCATTTCTTGAATATTCAGGCTGTTAAGTATCTTGACCCTCAAATTAGACTCGCAGCTAAAGCTGGCAAGCAGAAGAAAGAGTATAAGCTGTCTATGGTATCTGAAAAAACATTTGAAAAAATCCAGAATCTGGCCAAAGAACCTATAGAAGCTGTTTTTACAGACCCTACTTATGGAAAGGTACATATTTCTTACTGGAAGATGAATTTAGGGACTTCACTGTTTCTCTGTATTCACGTTTTATAGTCTTTTGACCTTCTTTCCATCTCATTTCCTTTGTTTCCCATTCTTATTCAGTTCGAACGTGGAGAAGCTTTAGAAAATATCACACAGGACGTTAAAAGAACCCTTGAGGAAGAAGGCGATGATGAAGGCCTAAAAATTCTACCAAAGACGGTTGATACAGTGAGGAAGCAGGTATGCTAGTAGATGCTGAAGTTTATTTTTGTGCTTCCGATTTTGAGGTTCTATTTATACATCATTAATAAACAGCAAAATTTGTATGCCCCAGGGCCTAGCTCAAGTGGCAAAGGGTGGAGGATTTGTGGCTAAGGTCACAAGCCCCACGCCATGCTAGGCGAAGCCTGGTAGTGGAGAAGGGTAGAGGGGCGAGCCCATTATCCACCAAGTTTAGAAGGCTGTGGTTGGTCCAAATGGTGGGCCACCACAAGCGGATTTCTCGGTTATCAGGAAAAATAGCAAAATTTTTGTTTCTTCTTTTCCTTTTGTTGGTTGTAGAGGAACACTTGATCAATAATTGGCCTTCTAGGTTATTTCCTCATGCATTTGATCTTTTGACAAAATGTGTATATCCTTCAGAATAGGTTAATAGTAAGTTCCACATGTCTTTGGCTTTATAAGTCCATTAGCAACGGACATATTCTAAATAAAGACTTCAATACTTCAGTTACTGCATTTGTTAAGGAATACTTGTTTGGTTTCTTTTTACATCCTAAACTAAGGTTCTGGATTTTAGTATCATTTTGTGATGTTAACCTCCTCAAGTTTCTGACAACATCAGGTTGTTCGCAGAAGGATCATTTCAGAAGGGGTTAGAGTAGATGGAAGACGTCTTGACGAAGTTCGGCCTTTGTACTGTGAAGCTGGTAATTTACCTGTTTTACATGGATCTGCACTCTTTTCAAGAGGGGATACTCAGGTCAGTATGTTCATTCTTCACTAAGAACACAGGATGTGCTATGATTTAAAATTATCATCACATGCAAATATGCAATCTTGTTACCACATTTTCCCCTATGGGATGTTTATACAGGTCCTTTGCACTGTTACCCTTGGAGCCCCTGGGGATGCTCAACGTCTGGATTCACTGGTCGGTCCTTCAAGCAAGCGTTTCATGCTGCATTATAGCTTTCCACCGTTTTGTACAAATGAAGTTGGCAAACGAACTGGACTGAATAGGCGTGAAGTTGGTCACGGTAAGCTATTTGATCCGCAGGTTTATAATATGGTCTGCTCCTGAGGTTAGTGAAAGCTGTAAATGGGCCTTAAAAGTAGAATGTCAATTTGCAGCTGTAATCGATCTCAATTGTGGAAATATTTATGGCGTGTTTTGTACCGACAAGGCAACGAGGGAAGAGAAATGTTAATGATGTTCTCTCTTCCCTAGCTAAAGGAAAAGGAGAGAAGGTGTTATTTCTCTCTCATGCTAGAGCCTAAAAAAAATATGTTTGATTAATGAATATTTATATCGTTTAGTAACTGGTTCTAGTTTTTTTAGTCTCTTTCAACTTGGATCATTTTTTTGGGTTTCTTGATCTTTCTTCTCATTTGTTACGAACTTAAAATGTAAAGAAGGAATGAAATGCAATTTGAAGACCGGACTTATCTACTTACTATGCTCCTTCAAGAAATTGTGCTTTAATGATGCTTAACTCAAAAGATGATCTAACTCTTGTGGCGTCGTATGTGATGAGCCTTGACATATGGCTAGCTTAAAGATATTTTTGCACAGGGTCAGGATCCAGTAAATAGAGTTCTGATTTTGTTTATAATCACCAAATTACTGCTTGGTGAAGATGGACGGCCATTTGATGATAAATCTGTTGCTCATCAACTTTATATTCATGTTCCCTTTTTCTACTTATAGCATCACCAGGGTAATTTGCAAATCATTTTCTTGATACTGGATGGTTAATCTTCTACAGGCACACTTGCTGAAAAGGCTCTGCTTGCTGTATTGCCTCCTGAAGATGATTTTCCATACGCAGTCCGAATCAATTCTGAAGTCATGGCATCTGATGGCTCAACATCAATGGCAACTGTCTGTGGAGGTAATTTCTCAATTTTCTTGATCTCAAGGTTGTTAAATCTGGAAAAATGTTAGTGAGACATTTATACGCTTTCATTATGTGCTAATGATGATGAAATGTTTGAGTGGAAAAATCTCTGATCAGATTTCTCTGATCTAAGGCTGTGTTGAAAGTTATCCTTTCAGAATGCAAATATCAATCTTGCTGTTTATTTGGTTGCTGCAGGCAGCATGGCTTTGATGGATTCTGGCATTCCCCTAAGAGAACATGTAGCAGGTTTGTCTGTGGGGCTTGTTAGTGAAGTTGATCCATCAACTGGTGAAATCAAGGATTATCGTATATTGACTGATATTCTGGTGAGGACTCTTGTTGTGATCTTTTTTAATGTTTGTCTTAGCTCTGTAAAGTTCAGTGTGTAGGACAAACAAAAGGGAAAAGAAACATCTTTTCATGAATTTCCTCAAAGGGATGAAGAAACAAACAAATTAGTTTTGGTAAATATCCTGTAAGATAGGTGGTAAATTTACTTAACTTCAATATTCAAAATGGATATTAGGAGTTTCGATCTTTTTTCATGATATTAACTCTAAACTCATAAACAGTTCCTCTATACCCGTGAATGGAGTAAGACCACCTTATTTGGTCACCTTAAAAATGTGTGTTGTGAAATCATCCAGTCACTAAAAGCCTAGGCTTTAAGAGGTATATCTGTTGTTCAGCCAACACTTAATTGTAATATGAAACTCGAGACTTTTCATTGTGACCTTTTATTTCCTCTTGGATTTCACCAAATTTAAGAAAAGCTGCTCCTCTTTGTTTTGGTATAAACTTAGATTGTGGAGTCCACTGATGTGTGTCTCCATTAGGTTCATGTTCTAGCTTGGTCTTGTGTGTTTATGCATCCATTTAACTTAAGAAGCTCCCAGGCTGTACCTTGTCTTTCTGCCCTAATTGTACTGGCATGAATAGATATTACTTCATACCAGAAGTCCAGAACTATATGCTCATAGAACCTTAGTGTCATGGAAACTGCAAATCATGTGGAAAAGAGTTATCAACTTCAAAACTTTACTTACCATCACCCTTTAGGTGGTCTACTACCATTCTTCCTCTTAACTTATTGGCTTAAGTATCCTAATTTCTCTTGTATAAGACTGGTTTCTATCTTTCTCTATATTTGGTGTGAGTTTTACTTACTTGATTAAGTAACACTTTAGGGTCTGGAGGACCATCTGGGTGATATGGATTTTAAAATTGCTGGTACCCGTAATGGAATAACTGCAATACAATTAGATATTAAACCTGCTGGAATTCCTTTGGATATCATATGTGAGAGTCTATATCCTGCACGTCAAGGGAGGCTTCAAATCCTTGAGCACATGGAGTGTGAGATAAGTGCTCCACGTATTCAGGATGATATATATTCTCCTCGACTTGGTAAATAGCTTCAATCATTGAACTTATATTTCTCTAAACTCTTTGGTTCTGCTTCATTTGGCATGTCTCTTTTGCTCATATTTTTGATGAATGCTTCAAAAACAGTTACATTAAAATACAGCAATGACGCACTTCGCCGTTTGATTGGTCCTGTTGGTGCTTTGAAGAGGAAAATTGAAGATGAAACAGGTGCAGTCAACAGTTTGCGTTAGACTTATCTGTTTCTTTTACCTGGTTACTTTGGATGATCTTTGACGTAAGGGTTTTGTTAATACTCCTGTAGTTTCAAAAAGAATGACCTACTTTCTTTTTTAGTTTGTTTCAAAAAGAATGACCCGTTTTCTTTTTTAGTAACATTTTTGTTTTTGCTTTCCACGTGGTAAGTTTAAGGCCACAAGAGCAAAGGTCATTTTGGTATATTTGACATAACTTTAATTTAGGACCACAAGTTTAAAAAGTATTCTTTATTTTCTTAAACTCCGTGTCAAGTCAAACTAAGTCATTCTTTTTGAACACAGAGTAATATTTTCGCGGTGCCTCTCTTGCTTATGATCATTGATGTAGCTCTAATGTTCACTTTTTCTTGACTTTTAAAGTAGAATTTTCTTCCCGGCAAACTTGTTGCGGGAATGCTTATTTTGGCTTTTAGTGTATTGAATGTAAACTGGTCTTTTTCCTTTGCTTCATGGAGTATTACTTATCCACATTATCGCTTTGCCCTTGTTAAGTTTTCTAAAGATATGACACTTGTGCCTACCTCAACCTCGAAAGCTAACTCATGAGGAAAGGATTCCCAAGTCCATTTAAGGAGATTACCAATCCACTCCCCAACCAATGTAGGACCCTTAACACTCCGCCCAGACGCCAACCAGAGCATTAACAACATTACATGGGGGCCCAAGCAGCGCAGACCTGACTCTACTACCATGTAAAATATGAAGCTTGGTCCTAACTCAACCTCATAGGCTACCTCATGAGGGGAACTTTGCCCATGTCCATACAAGGAGACGAGCAATCCGTTTTCCAACCAATGTGGGACTCTTACCCTTCTTAACAAATTGATACACGGGCAGACAGACATATAGAGACATATAATGCTGTTTCTTACAGCACTGCATTTTCATATCTTAACACTTTGTGATGGTGTTCTTTCCAGGCTTGCTGTTTTTCATTTTTAATTTCTCCAGCTGATTCTTTTGTTACACTAGATTGCGTTTGTTTATCCTTGCTGATGCATAATGTAGGTGCACGGATCTCGGTTGGTGATGGAACACTTACTATAGTTGCAAAAAATCAGTCAGTGATGGAGAAAGTACAGGAGAAGGTAATTTTCTGCTTCCCTCCTGTTTACTTGCTGTAGGTTCTGCTTAAGACTTCAGTCTTGCTCTGATTCATTCAGTTAGATGGAAACTATTTTTGTTTTGCCCACTGTATGTCCATTTAGAGAAAAACTGCCTCTTGTTTTATCATGTAACATTTTTCTTGGATATTGAGAACAATCATGTAACTTAAGGAAAACATCTAAGACAGAATGGTGAAATAAAAAGGTTTGTCGTGAAAGTTCCTCAAGTGCTATAGATCTTTCTATACCTTGTTTTCACTTTCCTTTGGCTTTACTGTTCTTGAAAAGTTTCTGAGCCAACCAATTCCATCCTTTGTAATTTCTTGCTGACAGGTTGATTTTATAATTGGACGTGAAATTGAGGTTGGAGGCGTATATAAAGGTATTGTTGTATCTGTTAAAGAATACGGGGCCTTTGTGGAGTTTAATGGTGGTCAACAGGGCCTCTTACATATTTCAGAATTGTCACACGACCCGGTAGGTTCTCTCTCTCACACACAAAAAAATCTTTGTGATGACAAGGATCTCAGCAGTTTAAAACTTAATGATTTTTTTACCGTGCTCGGTCATAGTAATTTGTACGCCCACTACAAGAGTCGAAATTACCTTGCTAATTTGCAATTGCTCACCCCGACCATGCAAATAGAGCTTGAGCCTATTTGCAGAAAATAGTCATGACTTTCTCTGATAGTATATCATTACTTTCAAGGGCAATGTGTAGTTTTCTTTGAAACGCTGAAATTAACTAGAATATTGCTTGCAGTCTGCCATGGTTCCGCTCGAAAATTTTCATTCAGCAAAGTTAATGTCTATATATGTAAACGCTTCTGTAAATCATGCTTAGATTTATAGTTTCTAAAGCTATGTTAAAACACATAAGTGAAATGGTTAGTATTATCCTTGTACTAGAGAAACAAGTCTCTGAAGCATGGGGTTTTAGGCTAGACTGGCTACTTTTTCCATTTTATGGTTTTGTGATTAACTTTTGTCTTTTTACTATTAGGTTTCTCGAGTTTCAGATGTGGTATCGGTGGGACAGCAACTTTCTTTAATGTGTATAGGACAGGATGTTCGTGGTAATATTAAGTTATCACTAAAAGCCACCCTGCCTAGATCTGAATCCAAGACAGATACTGTTGATGAACCTGTTGCTCCTGCTAGTCAAGAGGTCACTGTTTGGGCTGCCATTGGGGATGTATCCGATGAACAAGAAAAACAAGGTCCAGAACCTAAAACTAATGATTCAACTTTGAAGGCAGCTACACCAGCAGTTCTAATCCGAAGTGCAGCCGAGTGCGATGAAGAGGAAAAAAGTGATCCTCTGAAATCTCAAAGTGCTTATATATCTGATAAGAAGACAAGGAAACCATCCTCAGTTTCAGAATCTGTTTTTTATTCTGGAAATGCTAGGAAGTCCAGAAGAGGCAATGATGCCATTCTTGACCTACTAATTGATGATGAAAGTGAGCAGAAACATACTTCCGAAGTTGGCTTGCGTTCTCAAATTGGGCCAGATAAGGATGATGCTGCGTCTGAGACCCCTATGAGTGCAAACAAACTAAAGCTTGGTACGAGAGTAACAGCAAAAGTGCATCAAATTCGTGCCCTTGGTTTGGTGCTTGATTTGGGTGGTGGAATTCGGGGGATGTATCGTTTTGAGGTATGTTTGACCTTACCATCTCAAAGTTTCAGTGTTGTTTTCAACTTTGTTACATTAAGTCTGCTTTATGTGAAACACCTTATTTGCAAGTTGTAGTCAAAATCTTCTCTTATTTTGTCCTTGCTCCGCTCGGCAAGTTATGGTTATCAATTATCCTTGCTTTTTTTTAAGTTTCTATTGGTGAACATTGCTTACTTTCCTGTTTTCCTTGTTTAGTTATATGGTATTCACAAAAGTCAGCAAATATTATGATGGTCCCAATAGGTTCTATTGTGCATTGTACCACTTTTAGATGTTCATTATAGAATTTCATTTATCTAACCTAGATATCCTAATTCCTAGTCCAATGAAAATGTTTCTTATTTGCTTGTAGCCTGGTATGAAGAGGGACTTTGAGGTGGGTGATGAACTGCGGGTGATGTGCTCAAGTTTTTCAACCAAAGGGATTCCAGTATTGTCTTTAGTGAAAGAAGAGTAATTTAAGACTATTATACCAAAGTAAAGCATGAAACTGCTGTCTTTAAAAAATGTCAACCAAGAACATACTGACAGGGAATGACATGACGTCGATGCTTGTGAAACCTGTTTAAAGAGCCTGCATTTCTCAGAGCACGTGCTGGTCGTTGCTGTGAGTTGGATCGTGAGAATAAAGAAAACAGAAGGCCTCCTGAAATCGGGTAGCTGCCAGGGACAAGGTTATTCCAAGCCCTTCATCTCTGGTCGATTTTAGTCGTGTGACTCTTGTCATGAATAGCTTCAGTTTTTGGTGCGAATGGAACCTCAATGTACATCATTCTTTCATGGCTCTTTCAATATTAAGTTTTTCTACTCAAACAATAGGGGATTTGGGGATGTTTTCCTGTTGTGATAGCTAGGTCTAATTAATATTTATGTGTTATTTCTTTGCTTGATAACTTTTACACTGTTGTATGAATACCAAAAACTCACTTTTACAGAATAATGCTTGAAAAGTGGTCACTTATCTCTATGGTTAAGAACTTAAAGTGGACTACTATAGGCTCGTTAGTTTTAGCTTTCAAATATTTGTCAATTTACGAAATTAAGATAGAATTAACAATTTCTTTTTTAAATGTTATCTTTAAAATTAATTATTTTTGAAAGTGAACAAGATTATTATTTTGAAAAGAGTAATCCGGAGTAAAACAGAGTAAAATAATTTTTTTTATTTAGAATTTTTTAAAGGGCGCGTGAAAAGAGAAAATGAATATGAAATAAAAAGAATAGTACTAGTTTGGTTTGAACAAAAATTATGATAGAATAAGTTATACTGAGATTAGTTATGCTGAAAGTGGTTTTTATTTTTTGTTTGGTTTGACATATTCAAACTACTATTTATGGTATAATTTTTAAGAATAAAATGTTTGTTTATAAAAATACTCTTCACCTTATTTTTTTAAATTTTCTTTGCAAGCTTTAGTTATTCATTGTTAAAAATAAATTTTCACATTATTTAATCATTTTCATTATTATGTTATTTGTTTTTAAAATTAAACTTTTATCTTTTTTAACGTAAAAATAAAACTTCCATCTTATTTAGCTTTAAATAAATTTTTCATCTTATTTAACTTTAAAAATAAAATTTTCATCTTGTAAACTTAAAAATAAAACTTCCATCTTATATATTTAGCTTAAAAATAAAGTTTTCATCTTATTTAGCTTAAAAATAAATTTTTCATCTTATTTAGCTTAAAAATAAAAATTTTCATCTTATTTAGCTTAAAAATAAAACTTTCATTTTAAGTTTGTTAAAAATAAAAAAATTATTAACATAATTTATATTTTAATTGATGTATAATATAATTTTTAAGTAAGTAATAAACTATTCAGTTTAAAATACATAATTTAGTAAGTGAAGTAAAATTTTAAGAGAAATCAAAATATAAATTA
>JAABOM020000049.1:23178854-23190853 GCA_011800125.2 Solanum clarkiae | reverse complement strand
GCGTACAATATACCCTCCCCAGACCCCACTTGTGGGATTATACTGGGTATGTTGTTGTTGTTGTTGTTGTTGTTGTTTAGATTGTCCATTTCACTTTTATTGTTGAAGTTATGATATTAGAGAAAATAGCCAAATGCCCCCAACTTATTAGTCAATTCTCAACTACACATTTAACGGGGTCCTATTACCCCCCTAAAATTTTTAAAAATAGAATATATACCACCCTAAAATCAAACAACCACATTCTTAATATGTAGTGATGTGGACGTGCTGCCAGTTGTCATTTTAAACTTTTTATGTTTATTTTTCTTTCTTTATCCTATTTATCATTAGCTACAAAAAAAGTCTTTATTTTATTTTATTTTATTTTTTCTTTTGTTCTTCATCCCTTCTTCCAACTCAAACAATGGGCAAAAAAAAAAAAGAAATAAAAAATCAGAGCCGTCTTCCTCATCATTTTTCATCACTATATGTCATTCTTCAGACACCTTAAGCTTAACTACCCATCTTTTTTTTATCTTTGAAATTTTTTATTATGTTCCTTCTTTGTCTCCATCAAATCAAATTTACAATTATTTTTTTACGGGTTGTCGATGGTTAAAATCTTGGGTCACCAAACAACAATACATACAAATTGAATATAAGATCTGAAGGTTGAGGAATGTCACTGATTTAAAATTTGTATAAAATAATTGAAAGAAGAGAAAAAGTTTTGTTTTGAAACTTCTTTGTCAATGGTGGGATAAATCACCCCTTGTGGGATTCCATTGGGTATGTTGTTGTCGTTGTTGTAATGGTGAGACAAATCATGAAAAATATATTAGAAAATGGGTGAGAAGATGGGGTTGTTGTTGTTGTAGTGGTGGTGGTGGTGTTTCAAGGTAGCGTTAATGGTGATGGATTGAGTGTTGAATGAGGAGAAAGAGAGGACAAAACCATGAAAATTGCAGATACATGTGAAATTGGTTGTCGAAAATTCGCATCAGATTCATCCTCCGGTGATTTCATTGACGAGTCAAAACCATCATGGATGAGAAAATCAATCTGATCCCAATTTGTAACACCAATTTGAGAAACACTTCTCTCTTCCTCATTTTTTCTCTCTCTAAAATTTTCATGCATAATTTGTAAATTGAATTTTTTATTTTGTTTTTTCATGAGTTTTTTGAGAAAATAAAAAATTCATCTTTAAAATATTGAAGAACTGTTGTGTTTTAGTTCCTTTGAATACGTTACTTCTCTTTGACTTGATTTTTTTAGTCCATGACTTAAAAAAGAAAAATTAAGAAATGAGTATATTTTTAAAAAAATAAATTAATTTATTAGATGAATAAGTCTATTGAAAAGTTATTATTCATAAAATGTATTAATATTTGATAATTTTTATACCAACATTCATTGATAAAGTTTTAACAATGGTAATTGTGAAGAAGGTATAGTTGTTTAGGTAAACAAGAGAAAGAAAAATAAAAAAAAAAAAGGAGAAAAAATCAGAAATAAAAAAAAAATGGGTAACTCACTCTCTCAAAGAGAGTGAAATACACTCTCTATGCCAACTCAACACTTAAGAGGTCACTTATTCCATTTTAAAGTAGTTCAGAGGGGTAATAGGACTCCCATGAAGTAAAAGTACGTAGTTGAGAATTGACTAATAGCTTGGGGGACCATTTGACTATTTTCTCTATGATATTACAAGTATTATTTTGTATATTGTATTGTGAATAAGTGAATGAAATTATTTTTTTATTTATATACTTTAAATTTGATTTTTTAAAATTAGTTTATGAATTGGGTTCTTTTGTGCTGGAATAGTATTGTTATGCAGTTATAATGGTATTAACATAGTTAATTTGTATATGTTTTGTGAAGTAGTGAATAAATAAAAATTCTATGGTTTTAGCTTGAATTTGGAGTTTTTTGAATGAGATTGTAAATTAAGTATTTTTAGTTGGAATAGAATTGTTGTTGAAGTTAATTAGAATGTTGCAATTTAATTGAAGTTAAAATGAAGTTAGAATTGTTATTGAACTTAGAATAAATTGTTGTGTTTAAGTAGAATTATTGTTGAAGTTGAATTGAATTATTGTTGAAGTTAGAATAAAAAGTAGTTTTTAAATAGAACTTAGATTTAATTTTGAACTTAAACTTAGGAATTTTAGAACTTAGTTTGAATTTTAAGTTGTGAATTTTGATTAGATATATTTAAATTTGAATAGTAGTTGTACTTAAGTTGAACTTTAGTAGTGTTTAATTTAAAGTTAGATTTAATTTGGGGAAATTAAATATTTTAATGATATGTGAACTTTGAAGTTGAATGTAATATAAAGTTAGGATTTCTTATGTCACAACCCGGACCTAGGGCCTAGACGTGACAAGGCGAATGGGGAAACCGAAAGGACCCCAAACAAGCCTCTTAGCATATCATTAACATCCTTAGTCGCGAAAACAATTAAACATCAATAAGAGAACATAAAATAAGGATAAAAGGGGCTAAAGGCATTTTCATAGCTTAAAACATACAAGAGTCAAGAGAGAAAGCCCAAAGCATCATTACATAACTTGTGCAACAACACCTCTAAACTTAGAATTAAGCGGGGGCCAATACAACTTTCCGGGCACACTCACATAGTCAAAAGCATACAATAAAAGAAAAAGAGTCTTTGCATAACATAAGATCAAAGGATATCATCCTCAGAGTTGAGAACTCACCAAACTTGCTTCAAAGATAGTACTAGCCACGTGGAAGAGGAAGAAGATGAAGTGGGACTCCGGTTTATACATGGTAACATTATGTAGGCATAGAGTATGTGTTAGCACGTTTGAATGTACTAAGTATGTAGGATGCAATGCAACAATTGATAGACAACATAATCAAGATGCATAATCATAAGCAAGAGATAGTATATTAGCAACATGACATGCATGAACAATGCTCAAAGTAAAACATGCTTGAAAATAATCATACATACATAACTTGTTTAACACAATAAGGTGACATGATTAGATCATCCAAATACCTTGTGCTAGAGGGTGAAGGATATAGCATAGGTCACAACCCCTTCTAGTAGATAATGAGTAGTACATAAGGGTAAAGAGATAGCATAAGTCATAACCCTTACATGTAAGAATGAGATGATGAATAGCATATGAGAGTGAAAAGGTAGCATAGGTCATAACCCTTACATGTGAAAATGAGATAATACAAAATATTGAATTGCATATGAGGGTGAAGCGTACCACGTAGTTCATAATCCCTTCATCTGAGTATAAGCCATTACATAACATCAAGTCATACATGAGGGTGAGATTTACAATATAGTTCATAACCCCTTCATGTAGAAATTGGCCTTGTGCTAGAGGGTAAGGCAGATAGCATAGTTCATAACCCCATCTAGTAGACTTCATAATTCATAAGTGCATAAACATGTGCATAAGGACCCAATAACTCATTAACAACTGAGACATATAAATCATGCAATAGATCATATAAAACTTGAGAATTCTTGACTTGACATTTTATCGAACACTTGGTGGGTGTACAATGCTAGTTCAAAATCATGTAATTCAAGAGTGAAATCGTGTGAGAAAACTTAATGTAAATCAACCTAACAATACTTGGTAATACCATCATGCAAAGTACATTGAAACTCCTCATCAAAACTTATCATAGATCTTAGATTCATAGCTCAAGATATGCCTAAACAATGAACATTTTATGAAACCCCAACATAGTTCATAGTCAAATTCATAATAAGATATCTTACCAATCCAATTGGGTTTTTTGTAAACAGAGCCTAGATACTTCATTTTTTTAGTCCAACCAAGTCAACCATAAATTATTCTAATTGAATTATTCTAATTGATAATAGTAATATAAATCCCCTTAAAAATGGATCTAATTACACTTCGCGCTCCAAAATTTGGATGATTCAATTTATCTTTCTTGGGAGAAACGGAGGATATCTCGATTGAGGGAGAGAACGGGGAAATACCATATGAACCAATATATCTGACAAGTCTCACTATATGTCAGTCCAAAGTCGACGTCAAATTCCACGCCTCTTTATTTTAACTTTTGGAATACCAATAGGCATTAAATGAAAGAAAAGAATTAAATACTATATTCCACTTTGAGGTGAAAATGTAACAATTTTTTTTATTGTCTTTATAATATTCATATTGGTTTTTATCGTATTTATTTTATCCATAGATTTTAAAAATTCATCTGGGTTGATTAGAAAAATATGATAACTCATTGATTCATGTGGTATATAAATATATAATTCATTTTTAAGTTTACTAGATCAAAAATTTAGAACATTAAAAAATGTATAGACCCAATGTCACATTCAGTAAAGATTTATGATACATGTATAGGATGTATCACAAATCTTTACTGAATGTGACATTGGGTCTATACGTTTTTTAATATTCTAAATTTTCGATCTAGTAAACTTAGAAACGAATTATATATTTATATACCAGATGGATCAATGAGTTATCATAATTTACTAATCAACCCCTCAGCCGAATATTACAAGGATTTTCATCTTTCTTTTCTCTTTGCTTTATCATATGAGATAGGAGAAATGCGGACTTTCTTACTTTTCGTGGAGGATTAGAGAGATTGGTGAATTTTTTCCTTGGAATAGGAATAAATGGCAGAAAAAGTGTTTCGCGAGGGAATCCACCATCTTAAATAAATCAACTTGAAAACATGTAATTTATATAAAAAGGAAGCTTGGGCACCATGGGTGAAAGGACCCAATGGTTGAAACCCATATATCTCAACTTTAGGGATCTCCTTGATGAAGATTTGAATGAGAACTTGAAGCTTGAATGAATTTCTTGAGATTTGGAATGAGTTTGGGACACTTGATTTTGAGTGAAATATTTCGCTAAGTGTTAGAGAGGGTTTTGGGGGAATGTCTTGAATGATATGAGGTTGAAAAATGACTAAGTATAGGTGTTTTTACACATAGGGAGGCTTAGGCCCAAGGCCCCAAGGTCTTAGGCCGAATTATAAAAAACTCGCAACAAAAATACACTAGTCCGCACCCTGGCCGCGTCGCGCTAGGGGTGCGGACCCTCACTGTTTTAATAAATTTTTGGAAATCAAAATATTACTACGGTTGCTCTAAAATTGGAGTTATACCCATTTCCCACTAAATTTTACCCTCTGATCACGAATATGAAGTCGGATTTTTGTTATCACACATGAATTTTTAGATATATAGAAATTACAAATATGGGCATTTTCGAGATACATTTTTGGACACTTTTTGGGGTCATTTCATCTTAAGTTTGAAGGAGATGTGAACTTAAAGTTCGGATATTTTAAAGTTAGGATTTCTTAAGTTTGAACTTAAAGTTAAAGTTCGGAATTCTTAAAGTTAGGATTTCTTAAGTTGAATGAGATGTGAACTTAATGTTAGGATTTCGTAAGTTTGAAGTTTAGGATTTTTTATTTAAGTAGAACTTAGATTTTATTTAATTAGAACTTGAATTTATATTATTTTAGAAGTTGAACATTATTTGTGAACTTTGAACTTGTATATAATATAGATCTTGAACTTTAATTTAGGATTTGTTAAGATTATGACTTTAACAATGTTTAACTTGAACTTAGATTAAAATTGGAACTTGAATTTTAAGTTGTGAACTTTAAAGTTGAATAGAATATAAAAATTGAACTTTAGGACTTTTGTTAAGTTGAACTTAGATTTAATTTTGAACTTGAACTTTGAGATTTTAGAACTTAGTTTGAATTTCAAGTTGTGAATTTTGATCAGATATATTTAAAACTTGAACTACAGTAGTTGTATTTAAGTTGAACCATTTGGACTCTTCATCACCTCATACTCAACCACGGGAGAAAAGTACTCATGGAAAGGACTGTAATATAATTAAGGAAATCATGTCTTTATATAAAAAGTAAATTTTCCAATAAATTAGAGTTGGAAAGCAAACAGTACTTAATATCCTCTACTCAATGTCTATGAAGCTTCTACCTCTAATATCTATATGGTGCCAAGATAGGCCGTGGCTACCCAACTCAATGAAAAAAAATAAAGCACTAACTCAAGCTAGATGAAAATTATATGGAAATCCTCCAAAAACAAGGAGATCTCACTGGTCAGCTGAATGGGAATAGATCCTCAACGGAGCACCTGTTGATAATCTCTAATGCCTGCCTCTGCATCATAAAATAATGCAGTCCAAAAGGGGATATCAGTACTTGGAATGTACTAGTATGTAAAATAGCTGAGTGAAACAGAAATAGGTAGAATAATATAAAAACAACATCAAATCGAAATAATACTCAATCAGAATGTCAAATATATATTTAAAACAAGAATAAAGAGTAAAAAAGTGACCCATCAACAACTCGAACCTCATCAATCAAGTCAACTCAACTTAATGGAACTCAACTCAACTCAACTTGACTCAGAGTACTCAAGGTGGGAACTTTTGGGATTTCTCTTATCTGACAACAATCACTTATGATCCAGTGATTGTACAACAATTACGCTGATGTTGCCACAGTTGTTCCATACTTGCCAGGTAAGGAACGAGTATGATCCACAAAGGATCTAAACTCTGTCGTCCTCTATTGTTTCAGGGATGTAAACTCGAGAGGGGACCATGAGATGTAATGGTTCCATCCTCTCCTATGCTAGGCTGGTGTAGGTAATGAGTGCAAGTGGGACTCACTCTTACTCATTTCGGTGCTCGGTACTCCTCCCAAGACTCAATGCTCATAAGACTCCTCCTCCTCATCTCTATTAGCCTCATAGAGGCACTCATGATCTCAATTAGTCTCATGGAGACTCTCCTCATCTCATTAACTCAAACTCTAGGGTCCTCTATTATTTCAGAGACTTTAACTCATCTCAATGAATTCAACTCTCATTTAAAAACTCAAGGACTCAGATCAATAATAATAAGAAGTCAAATAGACAAAACCCAAGAACTCAATTATGAAGACTCATAGGATCATCAAGCTCAATTAACTCAACCTTACACTCACATCAAGAGTACCGTCAACATACTCAAGTAAAAGCTCTAGACTCCATATCTAGGTTCACTGGTGCATGCTTTCACAAATCAACATACAAGATTTATACAATATCTCATAAAAAGTATTCAATTCAAGAAAGCAAGTTTATGATGACCATCAACATATGAAAATACATATAATGGATATAATTTTCAAGAAAATAATCAAGAAAGCATTTCAAGAAACATATATGAGGACTCATGGGCTCTCAACTCCTCTATTACCACCTATGGGACACATGGAAGAACAATCCCATGGTTTTGTATATCATTACATACCTAGAAAGTTGATATTATAATCAAAATTTGATGAACACTAGCTTTCTTAGAGAAAATCATTGATCTTGGTAGTTCTTTTAAAGTGAAAGAACTTGGAAGGACATTGGTTGATGGAATTCTTTTTGATTCTTGAATTCTTGAGTTAGAATCTTTAGAGTTCTTGATGAAGAACCCTAATTCTTGAAAAAGAAGAATCAAGAAATCCTTTCTTTGGATTCTTGAATTCGTTTTCTTGAAACCTAGGTTATGATTTAAAATCCTATTAGTGATTCATGAATAGATAAAGAAATTTAGGTATGGTACCTTGATATTTATAAAAAATAACTTACCTTCGTGATGAATCTTGAAAGCTAATCCTAGATTGATGACTTTCTTGATGATTCTTGAGTGTTTATGTTTAGGAGTGAAGGAGAGGGTGTTGATTATGAAAACTGACATTTTATGAGTTTTGGGACCTTAAATAGTTGCCAAAACATTTTAGGATAAAAGTACCCTCAAAATAAATTAAAAGGATGTCACTTAGCTTATTCTGTAAGGGTCTGTATTAGGTATGTGACGCGGGGTTGTCGTGGACCTTTAGACAGATCTGCACTCCTTCACAAAAATGGTCATAACTTTTTATGGCGAACTCCAATTAAGGCTAGATGGGATGCGTTGGAAAGCTAATTCAAATATCTTCGATTTAATATATTATGGATCACCTAACTCATTATATTTTAGGAGATATGACCATCTAAAGTTGACCTTTCTATCCACTCATACGAAAACTTAGTCGATAGAAATTCTTTAGACTTGGCTTGATGTAAAAGATACCTTATAACTCAAAATCACATCTAATGTATTTTAAATACTTAAAAGTTCATCCTAGCATGTATATACAACCTAAAAGTCATTGGTCCATTTAACTTTTATAAAATCTTATGTTAGAACTGTTTATATCAATTCAATTCTATTCTCATACTAAGAAATTGACTTTAACATCTATGCTCAATTAAGAATTATCAATTAAAATCCTATATCATATTAAGGATGACTCAATCTTAGCTAAAAACAATTTGGGGTGTTGCATTATCTCCCCTTTTGGATCATTCGTCCTCGAATGATGAGTAAAGGCAGATATCAAGGCACGAATAACAATCAGAACTCTTCTCAAACTAACTCAATCAATCAAACTCTCGACTCCTCATCAATCTTAAATTATATCTATTCAGACTCATGAATAGAAACATTAACTCAAATAGACAACTCGATTCAAATCAAGAGTAGAGATATTATCTTATACATTCTCAACATCAGACAGGAATGGAATGTTGGAACTCAATCAATTCAAATAATTTGAACACCTTGACAACCAGTCTTTCGAACACAGAAAGGAAGCCATCAACTCTAATCGAGAATGGGACCATTAAGATACATAAGATTCTATGGGTAACTCTCAAGCTTAGCATCTCATCTCGACTTTACTGCCCTTCATGGAACTACACCTCATCAATTAAAGTTTATAGCTCTTATTCAAATCTATGCATAACCACATCTTGTTATTTCGTTTCGAGCCAATTCTAAGCCCCAAAGTATTATTCCTAAGATGATCATGCTCACACCAAGCAAAACCTCAAAACTCATGCTCTACACCTCCGTAGGGATTTTCAAAAACTCTCCATGCAAAATAACCATGAATACCATCAAAAACTCAAATACTCAAATACTCGAATACTCATTCTCAAGAATAGACTTCGATCTCAATATATAGAATTTAAGCTTTATTTACAACATCATTATTAGGCACGAATACTATCAAGGACTTGCATACTCAAGTACGCAGAGGACCAAAATGAACATCATCTTAAACATACAAACTCAACTCCATTATCACAATTCAGGAGCACTCATTCTCTCCTATCACCTATAACTCATCTACTATCATCAACATTCTTATCAAGACTGGAAAGTAGGATCACTGAAAGAGCTTAGAATGAAAGATAATTAGCACGACTCAATTTAGAATTCTTATCTGAGGGCATTCGTCCTGAAGTACGGTCCCCCTCATCTATCAAGACTCACTCTGAGTTCATAGAACTATACATAGTTAAAACTCAAGTCACATCTCATTTAACATAATACTAGAAACTCTCAGATCCATTGGTTAAGATCATAATTATCGAATGAAGTTATTGCTTCTCATGCTCGAAACTCGACATAAATGACGATCAACATAGGTACATAGGACTAGTACACCAGACGAGAATAGAGCATCACCTCAATAGAAAGAATAAGGAACATATGATATGGCAAGGAACTAAGGTCTCATCTCGATCAACCCATCTCTATCAAACTTAAGATTTACTTAGGTTCATCACCTCCTCATCTCCTCCTTACTTCAAAGGTCCTCTCTCTAAATTTATGAAATTTCCTTTACTAGGCTATAACACATACCTCCACATGGTCCAGGAATCACTATCCATAAGAATATGCGTCTTAAACTCTTCTGTTATACTATAGTCACATACATATGACTAGCCACTCAGATCTCTCTTCAACGATATCACTCTTAGCTTCCTCTCATCTCTATGGAACTCTTTCTCTGTGTTTGCTACTCTTAATGGCGTACATAACCACTCTTCATAACTCTTACAATTTGACCTCTTCTTTTTACCTATAAACAATTAAACTTGGTGCTCCTATAAACTCATTTGTATAAGACTTAGGCTATAATGAAAAACTCATCATATTCTATTCATAAGCCTCGGTTGACTCACGTACTAGGCATGACAAAGAATGCTTACATCAACCTACTCCACATCGACAACTCAAAATATCTACTGTCTAGATTCTTAAAGTAGTCAAAACTTAGAGCTTCATGCATCTTTACACAATCGTGGGTACATATCTCAAGCCTCTTCCTATCTATTAAGCTACCCTCATCTCGTTTGTCCTACCTAACTGCCCATAGCATCACTTCCTCACAAATTAGCATCTTCATATTGAATATACACTATGGCATGTGTCTTAGAGCAAATCTCCAACTAAGACTATCACTCCCATGACACTATATCCTCTTTCACACTACTCCTCCAATTCAAGCTTAGGGTATAGTACTAACATGTGCATCACATACTTCTCTCATATTATACCAACTTGGAACTACTAGGTAAAAATTTTAGAACTTACGCCTACTAAAATCTCATAGCGAGTATTCAATCCAAAAACCTTCCCTCCTCACAACTCAGTACCACCCACATATTCATTATACCTCCTTATCTGACTAACCTCATAACTTGGTGAATCTCACGAACTCTCATTTAAAAATCATAGGCCCAATTTAGATCTATCATATTGAAAACACTTTTTCCCCCTATTTAACATCTACACTTCACCCTCAATAGTATGAGTACTACAACACCTCAACATAAACTCCCTTCTAGTTTGAGTATGCCCTATCACATTCTAACAAATAACTCTTTCTCTATATCTCATCATGAAAAACCAAGGATACTTACTACTCTTTCGTCAAAGCTTATGGCAATCGACTCATCACCCTATTACTTACCTAGTAGATAACAACTCTAGTCACATGCCTCAATCAGTTATCACTCTCACTATCTCATCCTTTCCTTTATCAACTTTTCTTGGAAGCATGATCGCAATTGTGTAACGCATAACGCATGAATTAAAAGAACGTTTTTTCCATAGAGTTTAACTCTATCGCACGAATTAGAATATGAAAGAAGGGAAACTTTTCCTAATGTCCTATAGACTCCTGCTTATGAAGTGTGGTGCACAACACATCCATAAATAAGACTCTACTAGATACGACTTCATAGACTCCCTAGGACATTTGAACTCTGTGCTCTAATACCAAGTTTGTCACACCTCGGGAAGGTACCCTTTTATAAGGACCCAGATTTTGTCCATCATTGCCGGACCTTGAGAAATCTCATTTTGGGCAAAGATTTGGACCAAGTGTGTCTCAAGAGAGACCATAAGGCCACTATGGGTCACACGAGCTGTATAGCCTCAAGTGAGACCACACTTGGCCTCAAATCTTGCATGTTGGCTTTGGGGTGGAGTTGCAAGCTAAGGCATACCTCACTGGCACCCTACATGGGCCACACGGAGGAGCCGTGGGGTGGCCTAGGCTGGAAGCCCCCACCTTTGAAGCTAAGATAGGCCACATGACTAACCACACGGGTCGTGTGGTGCTTGACGAGCCGTTTGTCCTTCTGTGAAGTCTGTGGGTGAAAAATACTCTATGTATAGGATCACCATCTCATAACTTTTTTGAAAAATTTTCCTAAGGTTAGGGAGACGAGAGCATCACACTGACCGTGTGTCTTCGCACGGGCCGTTTGCTGTTCTGTTTGGTGGTTCGTGCGAAAAATTTCTAAGTGTTGTTCCAAGATTAAAATTTCCAGAAAATTTGTCTAAGTGTGGGTTCACGGGCAGGTAAACGGACTGTGTATCACCACACGGATCGTTTACCCTCAAGTCAAGTGACTTCCGGTAAATTTTTACTCCGATTCATTAATGGCATTTACGTAATTCTAGTTATTTTTATTGGTCTTTTGAGAATTCCTATACTATTCAAAGGTCATCTAAAGACCTACAACCTATTTTAAGAATTCAAACTCATCTCTCATAATTTTGAACTCTCTCAAACAACT
>JAABOM020000049.1:23139148-23178754 GCA_011800125.2 Solanum clarkiae | reverse complement strand
AAGACGAAATATATGTGAGCAGACTAGAAAGTTTTCACTTTTAGAAGGAGATTGTGAATTTTTTAACAATTCATTTCACATACTAATTGTGAGCAAATTGGAAAGTATAAAATAATGTGCTCAGTAATAAAATTGTTAAGTGCAAATTACTATTTAATTATTTTTACTTTATTTTTAATTTTCACCAAAAAACCATTTCAAAAATACCGAAATAAATCAAACTGAAGTTGAAAAAACCGAACCTAACCGATCTAGTTTGATGTTTATTTTAAAAAATTGAATCGTACTTTAATAACACCGAACCAAAGAACCGAATACCCACCCCTAAGTTTGGTTATAGAAGCATGAGATTCAATGTGTGATGTGGGAAATCATTGAGAATCATGGTATGCCTTATTGGAATGATGTCATTAGAATCTTAGGTTTCTGTTTGCACCTAATTATTTAGGTCTTGTATATATTGATATTTGACAAAATTGATTGTGCAAATGTGATGGGTCCAAGTCATAATTGAACATTGTGGTGCCTAATCATTCCATATGTTTGTGTTTTGTCCCAATTTGACCAAATTGCCTTGATGTGTTACCTTTTTTGAGAATATGAAGTTGATTGCTTAAGATATTGATGTGACTGCATGAATTATGGGTTTATTTGCCTCTATGTTGTGGGTGAAGTCTGAGTAGCCCGAGAACTTGATCATGCGACTTAACTTGCCCAATGATAGAGTGGGTTATGTCTTTTTTAAGGATAAAGTCGTCATTTGGTCCAATTCATATTCATGACGTGATTGTTATAAAGAAATAGGCTTGTGCTGGTATGTGATAATGTGTTGGTAAGGCATGTGTTGTGAAATTTCCCTTGTTTTCTAGTTAGTATGTAAAATTTTGAATTTTGGGGAATTTGCTTTGCCAGTCAATTTTAGAGACAGTACTGTTGACCACGGACTCTATTCGGCAGATTGTTGAATGCCTACATTGGTTGTCAAATGTGACAATGATTTGGACCCTGAATTCTATAAAGAAAGGTGGCGATCATTTTGACCATTGAATCAGTTTGGCGGGCAAAATGACATGTTTGCCAAGTGTGTTTTCTTGAGGTTTATTTTTGAACCTTCCATCTGGACTATTGATTCTTACACACATGTTAGATTTGTTTTGCAGATATGCCTCGTCACAAGGAAGTTGTGCCTCATGGTTGATCACGTGTAGCCTGTGCAACCTTATAGCTACCGAGCAGGCTAAACAAAGACCTCAAAGGTCCATAGGGAAAAATGGGGCAAGGGTAAACGGAAAATAATTGAGCAAGGAGATGTAAGTAGTGATGAGGAGGGATCTCTGGGAGTTGAGTGGACTAGCTTCAGGAGGAACAAACGGGGTCCAAAACCCTAATACCTGAGCCTTTGGCTTTGGAGTCGAGTAAAAAACATCGCTGGATAGAGGCAAGGACTAAAGCTATGCATGACCTACTCCTACAAACCTTTCAAACCATCCGGGAGACAATTGCCATGCATGACCCACTCCTCCAAACCTCCCAAACCATCTGAGAGACAATTGCCCACGACATCTAAACTAGTAGAAAGCTGTGTGGCTGAAATAATTTTAGAGGAGAAAAGGTTATCTACTAACGGGATAGTTGACAGGTATCCTGAAGTGTGGGACACTCTGAAGTTCTATGGTTTCTAACATTTTACCATACCTCAGGAACCTTATTTGGCAAGTTGGGTCAGTGAATTCTATGAGGCCTATGCTAAGGTCATTCCAAAGAGCAAGAGATGAGTCAAAACTGCCCCAAGGGCTATGGATGTTGCGAAAGTGCGAGGTGCGCCTGTCCCTTGGAATGAGACTGATATCAATAATTTGTTGGGATGCATATTTCAACTTTGACATGATCTTGCTGATATAGTTGAAAAGAAGACCCTCGATGATATGAAGACATGATTTGCCCTGGTGATTGGTATTGAAACCCCCTGATGGTTGGATGAAGGGGTGGTGATTGAGAAGAAAGAGCTCAATATTCCATGAGATTTTAGTTCGATTTTATCAACAACAACCTCGTGCTATCATAATATCAGTTTATCCTTTGGCACCCTAAGGTGGTATTGATGGGTTGTATTATGGACCGTAGGGAATTGAACCTTGGTTCAATTATAGCTCCAAAGATTCTTACTCGGTCTAAACAACTCCAGACTTCTCTCCCCTTCCTGAGCCTTATTACATCATTGTGCTGGAGAGCAAAAGTACCTTTTATTAGCAAATTGACATTGAGATCACTCTATCAGCTTCCATAAACATTCGACATATTGAGGCTGAGTTCGAGTGAGATGAGAAGGATAGGGCTAGGAAGAAGCCGACAGACATTATATCAGTCATAGATGTTGATATGCTTGAGACCGACACTTTGAAACTGGCAACTGAGTTTGGTATGCCTTCTTCCTCTGCCCTAACTTCTTCCTCTCTTATTCCCACTCCTTCATCATCTACATAGTCGGAGCCACAGGCTTCAGTAGACCCCAGATCACACAGGCTAACATCTATGGTATAGTTTGATTAGCCAAACTTGCTGACACGAATCGAGTCCTCCTTGACTATATTGATTGAGAGGGCCATAGCAACTGAATTGGACCCACAATTAGATGAGGAAAAGAATCAAAAGGAGATTATTAAGGTACAAAATTGAGGCTGGACAGGTTGACCGTGGGGTAAGGATTATTGCTTTTGTCTGATAGGGTAGCTGCTTTAGAGGCTAAGGGTGGTGTGACTGCTGACACAATGGCTTTGAAGGCCAATATTGCTGAACTAAAGAAAGAGTGCATATTGAAATCCATTAATGTCATGTCACTTTGGGGAGCAGTGGATGTGCCCCTCCGAAGCTACTACAAGTGTTGTTTCGAGTAAGGGGACTAAAGAAGATTATGTGCTAGATTTCTCAGAGACAAATGAGGAGGCTTTGGGAGTTGAGACCATCCTATCAGAGCATAGAGAGTTGATGGCGATGGAGGAAGTTATTATAGCCTCCATCACTAGAGAGTCACTTTGGGATAGGTCCATGATTAGGACTAGTAGATCATTTAGTGTAGTTGAGATAGAGTTGTGAAGCCACAGACGGATGCGAAGTCCACCACTCCAACACTTATTTCAGAGCCTGCACCCAGGACCCAGGCATAGATGTTCTCATTACCTCTTCATCAGTTGCACCACCACCACATGTTGAGTGATCAAGGGGATTCTTTATCTTACTCTTTCCTTTTGAGCTTTATTATTGTTGTTCTTATACATTGAGGATAATGTGTTCTTTTTAGGAAGGGGTGAGCATTTACAATCCTAGTTTCTTTGATGATGCTCTAGATGATATTGTTTTTATTTAGACAATGGGTTATGTTATTTTTTGGGTTTCTGTTGATGTATAATTATGACAACCTTTACCTTTTAGTTTGTGTTTGTAAATATTATTTTGGGTTATCATAGTTAGTTACTTCTTTTTTTATTTTCTTTTGATGGATGTCTTTTGAATGATGTGTGCCGATGATGTCTTGGATTTTTGGCAAAATACCCATGCATATATGAAAAGCCGCTTCAAAAGCATTTTGTCATGCCTTAAGGTCTTTAGCAATTCATGTATCAATCACCAATATCTTTGATTCAGATAGTGCCATGGATGAGGAGCATGTATTGACTCACCAATTAGTCCATCTCATATGAAAATGATCCATACATATATTGGAAGCATCTTGAGTTGGCTAAGTGAGTGTTGAGCTTGGATATGTAATAATCGATAAATTGTAAATGTGTGTTGTCTATCCGTTGTTTGAATTGGGAGCTATGAAAGGTTCGATATTTGTTGAAAGGCATGGTTGTTGATAGCTAAAACTTGTTGGGTTTGTCTTGAAGTGTTATCTTGGTTGAATCCAGATTAGGAAGATGAACTTAGGTCATCTTTGATTTCTTTTAGGTCCACTTTTAACCAAATAGCGTCCTTGACATTAATTGTATCCTTCCTGAGCCACGTTGATCCTTAATCCTTTCCTTAGAAACCTTGTTACCCTAGACTTTCGATCAAAAAGATATTCCTTTTTGTTGAACTCCATTCCCTCCTTGATCTTAAATTAGCAAAAGTTGTGGCCAAAGGCCAAAGTTGGGGGCATTGGTAAGAAAGAGGTATGTCCCATTCAAAATTTTGAGTAAAGAATCAAGAGAGAGTGGGAGGAGTCCATGCATGATGAAAAAAATAAAAAGAAGAAAAATGCTTGAACAAAAAGAAAGAAAAGAATTTGTTTGAAAATAGGACCCTCCGAAATCTTTCAAAAATAGTTACATGGGGGACACCAAAAGTTGAGGTTGAATGAAAAATGATGTCATTGGGAAGAGAAAGTAAAGGAGAAATAAAATAATCATGAGAGTAAAGAGTTTTTTTGTAGAGTTCAAGGAGGGATCAATTACTTACACCCAAATGCTATCCTACTCGTCCTTTAGCCTACATTATAACCCTAACAAAGTCTTTTGTGATCCTAGTCTGAATGGAATTGAGTGAACATTGATTAAGAATATGGACAAGCCTATGGGTAACAACTTGCATGTCATTTCTCATTTGGGAGTGTGAGTTTTGAAAGATCCTTGAAGTTAATGTAATGATTTTGTGTGGATAAGGATATTCTTTGATGTGAGGGAAGGTGGCGATCTTTTTGGGCATTGATTAGCAATCTCATTAGCAAATGTAAGAATAGCTTTGTCTTGAGAAATCCTTAGTCATCTTTTTGAGGCTTCCAAATCGTGGAAGTGGTTTGTGTTTTGGATTGATTGATATTGATTTTCTTGAGGGAAAGCAAAAGTTCAAGTTAAGGGTGTTGATGAGTCAACATTTTGCACTCATATAGAGCTTAAAAAGCATGAAAATGATGTCCTCAATATATTCTTGTGCCTCATATACCTACCAATTTGTGTGTTTGATGCTAGAATTAAGGATGAAAATATATGGGAGGACAAATATTAACAACACAGGTCGAAAGGAGCAAAAGTGTCGAAAATGGGGTAGAAATCTATGTCGCCGAATGCTGATGCTGACCATTTAATCTTGCAATGTCCAACCCCACAAATGTGGTATAAATGGATTAAGTTGGTGAATGTTCGACGAATCAGATGCACAATTGTGTTGCCTAATATTATAGTGACCAATACCTTCAGCAAATGTCTAAAAAGGTGATCAAGTACGCATTTGGCAGATTGTCGATGTGTTTAACGATGGTTGACCTTGATTGCTTGTCATGACCCAAGCCTAAGACCTAGACGTAACAAGGTGAATGGGAACCCCAAGGGACCCCAAACAAGCCTCTTAACATATCAATCACACATCCTCGATCGGGAAACAAAATAAAGAATAACAATAAATATAATAAAAGGGGAAGTAAGACTAAGGGAGATCTTGATATTCATAAAACTATAAAAGAGTCAAGCTCATAGCATAAATATATCATAATATCCAATAACACCTCTAACTTGGAATGGAGTGGGGGCCAAGACACTTTCCCGGCTCACCCTCATAATAACAAGTGTTCAACATAAAGAAGTCTCAAATGACAAGAGTAATGTAGATAGTGTCCTCGGACTTGAGGACTCACCAATGCTTATCTCCAAAGTACTGAACTAGCCACGTACAGGACAATCGAAAGGAGCTCCGGTCCCTACATGATAATATCATGTAGGTATAGAGTATGCGTTAATATGTTTGAATGTACTAAGTATAATGGATGCAATGCAACATAGACATAAGCCAATATGTTCAAAATGCATAATCATAAGCAATGGATATATATAATCTCAACATGGTATGAATAATTAATACTTATAATAAAACATGCTTGTAAAACATTCAATTTGCATAGTAAAAAATACACGTGTGGAAGAGACCTTAATTGACATAGACCAAACGAGCTACTACTTGGAATCCAAGGCATGTCACTCCCTTGGCAAGGTGATGGAGGTATGGCACCCCCTCGTTAAGGTATGGTCTACTTGCCATGGTAGCCATACAACGAATAGTTCAAGGCATGTTACCCCTCGTCAAGGTGATCAAGGTATTTCACTTCCTCGACAAGGTGTTGTATAACTAGATGGATACACTAGAAATCCATAAGAAAGATCATGTAAAATCCTATGGTGGCACGTTTAAAGACTATGACTTTACATAAGGACCCCTTGAGTCGAGCCCCTATCTTAAGTCTCAATCAGTGCTAAGTGAAATCCCACGAAATACTTGAAATAATCATAATTTAATCATAACATGAAAGACTTGTAAGAAACATGACAACAAGCATTGAGTAGCTCATAAACATGCTTAACCTTTAATAGTGTGCCTAACTTGAACATGAAAGTAGATAACAAGCAGACATGATCCTTTACTTTAGCATGAATGACCCACAAGAGGTAAAAATCTTGAAATAGGGCTTAACTTGATACTTGCAATATCATAGATACTTTTCATGAACTCGGTATATACTTGAAAGCCCTTAATCATCATGAAGTCACTTGACTTGTAAATCATGTAATAGATCATCAATAATTTGAGAATTCTTGTCATGTCATTTTATCAAACACTTAGTAGATTCATGATACTTGCTCAAACTCATGCAATTGAAGAGTAAAATGAGATGAGTAAACTCAATATAAATCAACCCACCAACATGTAGTAAAACCTTCATGTAGGGTACCTTGAAAGCCAGAACAAAATTTAGGCTCATAATTCATAATAAAAGATACTCACAGGTAATACAACTTGAAAACATGCAATTTTCATTAAAAAGGGAAGGTTGAGCTCCATGGGTGAAAGAGACCCAATGGATGAAACCCACATGCCATAAACCTTGATTTCCTTGAAGTGAACTTGAAGTAGTCTAAGAGCTTTAAATGAATCCTTGAGTTCTAAAATTGAGCTTGAGATCCTTAGATTTGAATGAGAGAATTGATATAGTCTTAAAGGGACTTGGGAGGGGGTTTTGTGAGTTATAGAGTTGAAAAATGGCTAAGTATAAGTGGTTTCACATTTTAGTGGGCATAGGGTTATGACCCCATTGCCCTTGGGAGCATAAGAAAACCTACGGAAAATGTTGTACTAGCCTGCTTCCAGACCGTGACGTGGACCAAACGTGAAGGAGGAAATTATACTACTCCACGCCCTTGGCGCGTGCAGCCATGGCACAAAAGCTCTCTGGAAATAAAAAATTAGCTAAAATTATTTTTCGCTATGTGTCTTATAAAATCTGAGTTATACCTATCTCCAACTTAATTTTGCTCTCGATCGAGAATATGAAGTCGAATTTTTGATATCACGCACAGATTTTGAGATATTAGAAATTACGATTATGGGCATTCCCAAGCATATTTTTGGGGCTTTCAATATCTCCCCTTTGGGAATATTTATCCCCGAATGTCAAAGAAACATGCATAAGATAAGTAATCATGAAGATTTCAGCCCGACATAAATGCAACAAATGCATTTAAACATCATTTTTAAAAATCTCAACATGAATGTCAAAAATCATCATAAACTTATTACTATAAATATGTATGCATGCAAAATGACATGAGGGTTGAAACTTAAGACTTGAAATCTTATAGGGGACTTCAATTAGTACCTACGGCTTGAGTAGAGTGGAAGAGATATGGGTATCACTTTCTCATGTCTACCTCGCTTCCTATTGGGCACTTTCAACTTGTTGGTTTCTCCAAAGGACCTTGACGGAAGCTACCTCTTTGTTTCTCAACCTCTTCACTTGTCTATCCAAAATTTTCACCGGGACCTCCTCATAGGTCAAATTATCTTCTACAACACCCATAACATCCAAATGCACATATTAACGTTTGGTTCAGCCACACACTTTCTCAACATGGACGCATGGAAGACCGGATGAACCAAATTCATCTCCATAGGCTACTCCAACTCATATGCGACCTTACCCACTCTCCTTAAAACTTTATAAGGACCCACAAACCTTGGGCTCAATTTCCATTTCTTGCCCAACTGGACCACACACTTCATGGGTGAGACTTTCAAGTAAACCCAATCACCAACCTTAAACTCAAGATCTCTTCTCCTCACATCTGAGTAGGACTTTTGTATACTTTGAGCTGTTTTAATCTCTCCCTTATCAATCTCACCTTCTCCAAGGCTTCCATGACCAAATCCGGACCTAGCAAAGCCATCTTCCCCACTTCAAACCACCCAATAGGGGATCTACAACGCCTGCCATATAAAGATACAAAGGGAGCTATGCCAATGCTTGAGTGATAGCTATTGTTGTAGGAAGTCTCAATAAGTGGAAGATGTTCATCCCAACTACCCTTAATCTCCAAAACACAAACCCTAAATATATCCTCAAGAGTTTGGAAGTCCTCTACGCTTAACCATCCATTTGAGGATGAAAAGACGTGCTAAGCTTAACCTTGTTACCAAGACCTCTTTGGAAGGACCTCTAAAAGTGAGAAGTGAATTAAGCACCACGATCCGAAATGATGGACAAGGGCACCACATGCAATCTAACCAACTTAAGTATATACGACTTACATAATCTTTGGCACCATAAGTGGTTTTGACCAGTAGAAAGTGAGCGGACTTTGTCATTCTATCCACAACAACCCAAATAGAGACAAAGTGTTTCATAGTCTTAGGCAACCCAACCACAAAATCCATGTTGATCTCTTTCAACTTCCAAGTAGGAATCTCTATGTTTTGGGCTAGGCCACCCGTCCTTTGATATTCGGCTTTCACTTGCTGGCAATTGTGACATCCAGATTTGAACTTGGCAATGTCCCTCTTCATACCGCCCCACCAATACACCTCCCTCAAGTCTCTATACATCTTTGTAGAATACAGGTGAATAGAATATGATGAATTGTGGGCCTCCTTCAAGATCAACTCCCTTAAGTCATCAACATTAGGCAGACACAACCTTCCTTGGTACCTAAGGGAACCATCTCTCTCTTGGGAGAAAACCTTCACTTTACCATCTTTCACCAAGGCCTTCAACTCTAACAATGCAGGGTCAAGATCTTGTTTTGACTTTATCTCCTCAATCAAAGAAGATTTTGAACCATCAACAACCACTACACCACCATTTTCAACCTTATCGAACCTAACCCCCAATCTAGCCAACTAGTGAACTTCTGCAGCCACCTCTTTGCCACCATCATCAACATGAGCTAGACTACCCACAGACAATCTACTTAGAGCATCGGCCATAATATTAGCTTTGCCGGGGTGATAATGCACACTCATATCATAATCTTTAAGGAGCTCTAACCACCTTCTTTGTCTCAAGTTAAGATCTTTTTGGGCGAACACATATTAGAGACTCTTATAGTCGGTAAACACATCAACATGAACTCCATACAACTAGTGACGCCAAATTTTCAAAGCAAACACCACGACCGTCAATTCAAGATCATGGGTGGGATAATTCTTCTCATGCACCTTAAGTTGTCTAGAGGCATATGCTATTACCTTGCCAATTTGCATTAAAATACACCCCAACCAATTCTTGAGGCATCACAATATACCACAAACCCTTCTGGTAGACCCAAGATAGGAGCAGAGACAAGCTTATCTTTCAAAGTTTGGAAACTCTTTTCACATTCATCGGTCCACATGAATTTTGCCTTCTTTTCACTCTACTTAGTCATAGGAGAAGCAATAGAAGAAAAACCATTCACAAACCTCCAGTAGTAACCCGTCAAACCCAAGAAACTCCTAATATCTAATGGAGTCATGGGTCTAGACCAATTTCTACTCACCTCCGTCTTCTTAGGATTCACCTTAATGCCATCACCCGACACCACATGCCATAGAAAAGCAACCTCTTTCAACTGAAATTCAATTTTTTCATATTTAGCACACAATCTCTCCTCTCTCAAGATTTGCAACGCCACTCTCAAGTGATTCACATGCTCTTCCTTACTATAGGAATAAATCAATATATCATCAATAAAGACCACCACAAACTTATCAAGGTAGGGTTTAAAGACCCTATTCATGAGGTCCATAAATATAGTCGGTGTATTAGTCAACCCAAAGGACATAACCACGAACTCAAAGTGCCCAAACTAGTCCAAAGAGTTGTCTTGGGAATATCACACTCCCTCAGCTTCACTTGGTGGTATCCAGACCGAAGATCAATTTTAGAAAAGTGACTAGCCCCTTGTAGTTGATCAAAAAGTTCATCAATCCTTGGTAGAGGGTACTTGTTCTTTCTGGTAACCCTATTAAGCTGCCGATGATCAATGCACATTCTAAGAGAACCATCTTTTTTTTCATAAAAACACTGGTGCACCCCAAGGTAACTTACTAGACCTTATGAAACCCTTTTCTAACAAATTCCTCAACTGATCCTTCAACTCCTTCAATTCCACCGGGCCATACGGTAAGGGGGAATGGAAATGGGTTGAGTATCCGAAAGTACGTCTATATCAAAGTCTATTTCCCTTTTGGGAGGAACACCGGGAAGTTCATTGGAAAAGACATCAAGAAACTCATTAACTACCGAAACCGACTCAATAGGAAGGACTTTGAACTCAACATCCCTAACCCTCACTAGATGATAAAGGCAACCCTTAGAAATCAACTTTTGGGCTTTAAGACAAGAAATAAATCTTCCCTTGACCACTACATCATGACTTTCCCAATCAAAGACGGGCTCATTAGGAAATTGGAATTTAAACCTGCGGGTTCTACAATCAATAGAAACATAGTATGCACACAACCAATCATCCCAAGAATGACAACCAAATCTACCATATCTAATTCAACAAAATCACAAAGCAGGACTTTATGCAATATGAATAGGGGACTATTTCTATATAGACTTTTTTTTATCAATAATGGACTCACCAACGGGAGTAGACACTTCATACGTTCATAGAACAATTCGAGACTCACGTGAAACTTTTTGGCAACGAAAGGAGTAATGAAGAAAAGAGTGGCACTTGGATCTATCAATGCATACACATTAAAATAAAAAAACTTTATCATACCGGTGACGACATCAGGCACCTCGTCCACCCTTTGCCTTCCTTGAAGAGCATAAAATCCATTTGCCTTTGGACCCATATTAGCACCTTGGCCTTGTGGACAACCATCTCTACCTTTGTTTTGAACATGAGGACAATCAATAACCTTATGACCCACTTCACCACAACCATAGCAAGTATTAGAGTTTCTCAAACATGGGCCACCATAGTTTCTACCACATCTTTAGCACTTAAGATTAGACACTCTTGGAACATTGGAAACCACCTTCAAAATGAGCCCTCTTGGACTCACCACTTCTTCTTTTCCTAAGCTTTTCCCCTTCTAATTGCTCAAAATGTCATGAGATGGGACAAATTCATATCATTCACTAACATAGCAGTACAACACTCCTTATTAACCAAGTCGGATACTCTTGACACAAATTTGTTCATCTTGATCTAGGTTCTATGACCAATTGTGGAGCATACTTGGAGAGCTTGTTGAACTTGAGGGCATACTTCCTCAAACTCATGGAACATTGCTTAAGGTTCATAAACTCCATCATTTTAGCCTCCCTTAGCTCGATAGGAAAGAACTAGTTGAGGAATCCTTCTTTGAACTTCTCCCAAGGAATAACATCATCATTGCTCCTCTCCAATTTCCATTGGGCTAAACAAATTTGGGGCACATCTTTGACTAGTAGGCCACTAACTCCGATGTCTCTTCTGAATTAACCCCTATGATAGATAGCACTTTACACACCTCATCGATGAACTCGTGGGGATCCTCTTCCAGCTTAGATCCATGGAACTCCGGTGGGTTTATTCTTGTGAAATCCCGCACCTTAGAGGCTAGAGTGGGATCATGAGGGTCTTGGGCCCCTTGGTTCATTTGGTTGGGTCATAGCACGGGCCAACATTGTGATAGCATCTCAGAACTCTTCTTGGGCTACCCATCCTTCTTGACGAGCTTGAGGAGTGGGAGGGGCCGGTTGCTCCTCGGGAGTACTGGTTGTCCTTAATCTTCCCCTTGGAATTGACCTGATCTAGAAGGAAAAAGACAATTCATTAGGGGAAAAGCCTTATAGCTACACCTAAAGCACGATATAGACCATGAAGAAGTTAAACATTTCTAAAATGCCTCATAGCCTCCAATTTATAGTTATGGCGCGCTTCACAACCATGAATAAGACTCTAATCGACGCAGTGTGTTGGATTTTCAAGGACCATTAACAACCTAGTACTTTGATACCAAGTTTGTCGCGAGACCTAACCTAGGGCCTAGACGTGACACTGCGAATGGAAACCCGAAGGGACCCCAAACAAGCCTTTTAGCATATCAATCACACATCCTTGGTAGTGGAAGAAAAGTAAACAACAACAAGAAATACAACAAAAAGGGAAGTGGAAGTAAGGGAAATCTTGATATTCATAAAAATATAAAAGAGTCAAGCTCATAACATAAATACATCATAATATCTAACAATACCTTTAACTTGGAATGTAGTGGGGGGCCAAGACACTTTCCGGGCTCACTCTCATAATAATAAGTGTTCAACATAAAGAAGTCTCAAAATGACAAGAGTAATGTAGATAGTATCCTCGGACTTGAGGACTCACCAATGCTTATCTCCGAAGTACTGAACTAGCCACGTGGAGGATGATCGAAAAGGAGCTCTGGTCCCTACATGGTAATATCATGTAGGCACAGAGTATGCGTTAGTACATTTGAATGTACTAAGTGTGCGGGATACTATACAACATAAACATAAGCCAATATGTTCAAAATGCATAATCATAAGCAATGGATATATATAATCTCAATATGGCATGCATGATCAATACTTATAATAAAACATGCTTGTAAAACATTTAACTTGCATAGTACATAATACATGTGTGGGAAGAGACCTTAACCGATATGGACCCAGCGAGCTACTACTTGGAATCCAAGATATGTCACCCTTTTGGCAAGGTGATTGTTGCATGTTACCCCCTTAACAAGGTGATCGAGGCATGTCACCCCCTTGGCAAGGTGTGGTCAACTTGCCATGGTAGCCATACAATGAATAATCCGAGGGATATCACCCCTTGTCAAGGTGATCGAGGCATGTCACTCCCTCGACAAGGTGTGGTATAACTAGATGGATCTACTAGATAGCCATAAGAGAGATCACGTATAATCCTATGATGGCACATATTTTAGAGACTATGATTTTCTATAAGGACCCCTTGAGTCGAGCCCCATCTTATGTCTCAATCGGTGCTAAGTCAAATCCCACAGAATACTTGAAATAATTATACTTTAATCATAACATAAAAGACTTGTAAGAGACATGAAAACATGACTTGAGTAGCTCAAAAACATGCTTGACCTCTAATAGTGAGCCTAACTTGAACATGAAAGTAGATAACAATCATACATGATCTCTTGTTTAAAGATGAATGGTTCACAAGAGGTAAAAATCTTGAAATAAGGCTTAACTTGATACTTGAAATATCATAGATACTTTTTATGAATTCAATACATACTTGAAAGCCCTTAGTCATTATGAAGTCATTTGACTTGTAAATCATGTAATAAATCATCAATAACTTGAGAATTCTTGTCATGTCATTTTATCAAATACTTGGTATGTTCATGATACTTCTTCAAAATCATACAATTCAAGAGTAAAATGAGATGAGTAAACTCAATGCAAATCAGCCCACCAACATGTAGTAAAACTCTCATATAGAGTACCTTGAAATCCATTCTAGAAGGTCATTATAGTTCATGGTTTCATAGCTCAAAAGACATGCACTGTCTTAATGGAAAAAATCAATTCATGGTATAAACTTGAAATAGATAATCATGCATAATCAATCAATATTTTACAAAATTCCAACATAATTTAGCTCATAATTCATAATAAACGATGCCCATAGGTAATACAACTTGAAAACATGTATTTTTCATGAAAAAGATAAGATTGGGCTCCATGGGTGAAAAGGACCCAATAGATGAAACCCACATACCATAAACCTTGATTGCATGTCCGCTTGGGTCTCCCTAGTAGCATTTTCGATTTGTTGGTTCTTCTAAAGGATCTTAACAGATGCCACCTCCTTGTTCTTCAATCTCCTCACTCGCCTATCCAAAATTTGAATCGAAGCCTCCTCATAAGTCAAGTTATCCCCAACAACACCCACGACATGAAGAGGCATAATAACATTAGGATCTCCCACATATTTTCTCAACATAGAGACATGGAACACTGGATGAACCGAATTCATTTCACTCGGAAACTTCAGTTTGTAAGCTACCTTGCGAACCCTCCTCAAGACCTCATAAGGACCAACATATCTTGGACTCAACTTTCCCTTTTTACCAAAATGGATGACACCTTTCATTGGAGAAACTTTCAAATAAACCCAATCACCCGCTTTGATTTCAAGGAGTCTTCTTCTCACATCGACATAGGATTTTTGATGAATTTGGGCCATCTTTAACCTTTCTCTAATTATCCTAACCTTTTAAAGAGCCTCCATAACCAGATCAGGTCCCAATAAAGCCACCTCTCCAACCTCAAACCAACCAACTGGTGATCTACAACATCTCCCATAAAGAGCTTCAATAGGAGCCATATCGATGGTAGAGCAATAACTATTGTTGTAGGCAAACTCAATCAAAGGAAGATGGTCATCCCAACTACCCCTCAACTACAAAACGCATTCCCTAATCATATCTTCAAGGGTTTGATTGGTTCTTACGTCTTGGCCATCCACTTGAGGGTGAAAGGCCATACTAAGGTGAACTTTTGTACCAAGACCCCTTTGAAAAGACCTCCAAAAGTGTGAAGTGAATTGTGAACCATGATCCGATATGATGGACAAGGGAACCCCATGTAATCTCACTAACTCATGGATGTACAACCTTGCATATTCTTTAGTCTATATGTGGTCTTAACCAGTAGAAAGTGAGTCAATTTCGTCATCCTATCAACCACCACTCAAATGGAATCGAAACCCTTTCTAGTCTTGGGCAACCCAACCACAAAATTCATATTAATCACCTCCCACTTCCAAGTGGGAATCTCTATGTTTTGGGTTAGGCCACCCGACCTTTGATGTTTGCCTTTGACTTGTTGATAATTATGGCAACCGAAAACGATTTTGGCAATGTCCCTCTTCTGCCTCCTCACCAATTAACTTTTGGAATACCAATAGGCATTAAATGAAAGAAAGAATTAAATACTATATTTAACTTTGAGGTGGAAAGGTAACAATTTTTTGTATTGTCTTTATAATATTCATATTGGTCTTTATCGTATTTATTTTATCCATAGATTCTAAAAATTCATAAAGAAAGACAGATCTTTAGAGTCCGGTAGGTCAATTAAGTTGCCTAAATCTCTTCCTTATCTGCTACTCTACAGTTGCCTTCCTCGCTTCGTCTGGTTCCTGAGAATGGACACTATACGTTCGAGCCCATTATCCCTCCCGAAATTCAAACAGCCGTATCGCGCGTAAAGGGCCTGGCCTTGCATCTCATCCGATAGAAGAGGTGTTCCAATTCAGGAATCACCGGTGAGGCCGCCTCTGGGGGAGACCACACTCTACACCGATTGACCGCTTTTAGGTTCACGGTAATGAATGGTGGTATCGATCAAGGTAAGCACAGGACTCGTTCCCGCCTATTTCGTAAGGGCCTTGGAAGGTCGATCTGAGGTTCAAGTTGCATGTGTTAAGCATATCAATGTGGAAGTTTCATGATGTTTACTTCTTCCTTCTCTTTCCATCTTTTTCTATTTGTTTACTCAACGAATTCTTTTTGATTCTGCATCTTCACATGACTTAATAGGAGAGAAAAATTCAGCTTCTAAAGAATGATCTTCTTATTCTTCTTCATTCCTATGTTGCTTCCTTCCTATTAATCTGGAAGTTCTTCTCAGATACAAGGAAATTATTCAGTTCCAGAGCTAAACATTGTAGTTCTCGACCTTACGTTTTTTTCCGCTTGCTCAGCAGTACGAGCCTCATACAGAGCCGTGCTGATTTAATATGATGAGAAGAAGAGGGGCCGCCCTCTTTTCCGTACCTTTTCTTATTTACTACTACATCTTTTTTTTCTTTCCTTCGAGGCTCCAGGATAAAGATACAATTTTTACGAAAAATTGTTAAAAAAATGCAATTTACGTTTGCAAAACAATGTTCCCTTCTTTTTCTGATATTTTTCTATTTTTAGAATGGATCAATTCAATGGCACAAGTAGGCGAATTTGTAGTGGAAGCAGGAGAAATGTTGAATCCAAGAAGGTATCAGATTTCTTTCTCAATCATGAATCCGAGCTTCCTTTTTGATCATTTTGATAGAGGGGGATCAAATAGGAAAGGATACTCTGAATTATAGAACTATAATGAATGCCCGCGACCAGGTTATGATTATTTCTTTTTCTGCTTTTGTGTCAAGCTTATCAATTTTTTTTAAATAAATGATTGGCTACGAAGGGATTTTTTTAGTGAACGTGTCACAAGCTTACTCCTATTTTTTTTGTAAAGTTTTTGTAAAAAAGAAGAACTCAATTTGATTTTCTCTCCTATTTACTACGGCGACGAAGAATCAAATTATCACTATATTAATGCCTCAATATCTCCTTTTGTCTAAGAGAAAAATGGAGAATTTTCCAATAAAAATATATTCTATCGAGATTTCTTTCTATATCTAGAAATGTACACACCAGCCATCACACTATGGGAGCTGGCCATGCCCTAAGTCGTTACCTTAACCGCAAGGAGGGGGATGCCAAAGGCAGTGCAGACTCCATTTATGGAATTTGGTCTAGCTATATTACAAGCTTTTGTTTTTACGATCAACATCTAATTATAGTAGACAACCTACTTTCTTAATAAAGAGATGGGAAAAAGGAGGAAGATGACTTTAATCTCTTGTTTCGGAGAAATAAGTGGCTCATTTTGTATCCATTTTTCCTGATATTATGCATACTTAGTTGAGCGAAGCGATAGGGGAGTTAATGCTTTAATGCTATGAGGAACATGTAGTCACTTACTTGTAAGAAAGCAACTCGACCACTAGGGACTTGAGTTCTTGCTTTTAGCTGGCATGCTGATCCGCTATTGATACTCGTCCCTCAAGTCTCTATATATTTTGGTGGAATCGAGGTAGATAGAATAAGAAGAATTATGGGCCTCATCAAGGATCTTCTCCCTCAAACTATCAATACAAGGCACACACAAACTACCTTGGTACCTAAGAGCCCCATCTCCCCCTTAGGAGAAAACCTCTACTTCGCCCTCTTTCACCAAGGCCTTCAATTCAAGCAAGGAGGAGTCAAGATCTTGTTTTGGTATCACTTAATCAACCAAGAAAGACTTAGAACCATCATCAACAACAACACCATTACCCACTTCTTCCAACCTAACCTCCAATCTAGCCAATTGATGCACCTCTCTAGCCATCTCCTTATCACCACCATCAATATGAGCTAGGCTACCCATGGACATTCACTCAAAGCATCCACCACAACATTTGCCTTACCTGGATGATAGTGCACACTCATATCATAGTTTTTAAGAAGTTCTAACCATCTCCTTTGCCTCAAGTTGAGATACTTATGAGTGAAGACATATTGGAGGCTCTTATGATCAGTGAACACATCCACATGCACCCCATACAAGTAGTGACACCAAATCTTTAATGCAAACACAACAACGGCTTACTCTAGATCATGGGTAGGGTAGTTCCTTTCATGTACCTTGAGTTGTCTAGAAGTATAAGCTATGAACTTACCATTTTGTACTAACATAAAACCAAACCAACCCGGGAAGAATCATAATACACCATAAATACCTCAAGCCCATCCGGTAGTCACAATATAGGATCAGACACAAGCTTGTCCTTCAATGTTTGGAAGCTTCTCTCACACTCATCGATCCACACAAACTTAATCTTCTTTTAGTCAATTTTGTCATAGTGGAAACAATGGAGGAGAACCCTTTCACAAACCTTCTATAATAACCCGCTAGGCCTAAGAGGCTCCTAATATTCGACGGGGACAATAGTCTAGGCCAATTTCTAATCACATCGATTTTCTTAGAATCCACTTTTATACCATCCCCCGACACCACATGACCCGAGAATGCAACCTCTTTCAACCAAAATTCACACTTATCACATTTGGCATACAATTTCTCTTCCCTCAATCTTCGCAACACAACCCTCAAATGCCCCATATGGTCCTCCCTATTATGTGAATAGATCAAAATATCATCAATGAAGACCACAACAAAAATATCAAGGTAAGGTTTCAAGACCTATTCATTAGGTCCATGAAGATGGACGGTACATTAGTCAACCCAAACAACATCACAACAAACTCATAATGCCCATATCTAGTCCAGAAAGCCGTCTTTGGAATGTCACACTCTCTCACCATTACTTGATGATACCTGGAATGAAGATCAATCTTAGAGAAAAAGATAGCCCTTTACAATTGGTCGAACAAATCATCAATCCTTGGAAGAGGATATCTATTCTTGATGGTGACCCTATTGAGTTGCTGCTAGTCAATGAACATTCTAAGTGACACATCCTTCTTTTTCACAAATAACACTGGAGCACTCCAAGGTGATTGACTAGGTCTAATGAATCCCTTCTCCAACAAATCTTTCAATTGTTCCTTTAACTCCTTCAGTTCAGTGAAGGCCATATGGTAAGGGGAAATGGAGATAGGTTAGGTATCGAGGAGGAGGTCTATCCCAAAATCTATTTCTTTTTCGGGAGGAACACCGGGAAGGTTATTTGGGAAGACATCAAGAAACTCATTTACAACTGGAACTGACTCTATGGAAGTGGCTTTAGAATCCACATCTCTAACCCTCACAAGATGGTAAAGACACTCCTTAGAGATCAACTTACAAGCTTTAATGCATGAAATGAATCTACCCTTGACCACCACATCTTGACTTTCCCACTCAAGGATGGGTCCATTAGGGAATTGAAACTTGGCCCTATGTGTTCTATAGTCAATAGAAGCGTAGTAAGCATGCAACCAATCTATCCCAAGAATGGCATCAAAATCTACCATATCTAACTCAATAAGATCACAAGGCAAAACTTATGCAAAATGCAAATAGGACAACTCCTATAAATGTTTCTAGCAATAATAGAGGCACCAATAAAGGTAGACACTTCATATGACTCATGCAACAACTCGGGGTCAACCTGGAACTGTTAGCAACAAAAGGGGTGACAAAGGAAAGAGTGGCAATCGGATCAATCAATATGTATACAATAAAGTCAACGATTTTCAATATATCGGTAACAACATTGGGAACCTCACTAACCCCTCACCTCTCATGAATAGCATAAAACCGATTGTGCCTCGGGGCACCACCTTGAGGAGCACCTCTACCCAATGGGACTGCATTTGCACCCCGACCCTTGCTACGGTTTCTTGGACAATCTACCTTTTTGTGACCAAGTTCCCCACATTCAAAGCATGCATTAGGACCTTTCAATCATGGGCCTCCATGACTCCTTTTATTTTAGGGCACACATCAATAGGAGCCACACCATCAACACTTTGAGCCCTAGGGAAGTCATTAGCAAAACCCCTATTAGTAGCATGAGAAGGCCCTTGGCCTCGATGAAATCTAGCACCCTTTTGGAATTTACCTTCAAACTGAGCCCTCTTGGCCTCATACCCCCTTCTCTTCCTTAATTTCTCCTCCCCCATTTGCTCGGCATAGGTCATCAACTGAGACAAGTCCATGTTACTAATTAGCATGGCGGATCGATATTCTTCACTTACAAAGTCGGAGACCCCCATCACGAACTTATTGATCCTAGATCTAGGATTGGCCACCAAATGAGGAGCATACTTCGAAAGTTGATTAAACTTGAGGGCATACTTTCTCACACTCATAGAACCTTGTTTCAAGTTCATGAACTCCATCAACTTAGCTTCCTTAAGTTCAAATGGGAAAAACCAATTAAGGAGCCAATTTCAACTCCTCCCAAAACACCACATTACCAATTCCATTCTCACCTTTCCATTGATCATATTATATTTGGGCTACCCCTTTGAGTTGGTACGCTGCCAACTACGCCTTTTCATTCGGCCCAATACCTATGATATTCAAGATCTTGTAGACCTCATCAATAAACTCTAGTGGATCTTCATTCACGTATGACCCATAGAATCAGAGGATTCATCCTCATGAAGTCTCTTACCCTAGCTCCCAGTGTAGTAGCATGAGGGGTTTAGGATCCTTGATTGACTTGGTTGGCCACAACTTGGGCAAGCATAGTGAGAGAATCCTGGAGATCCCCATTGGTAGGTTGCTCCTCGGGAGTTTGAGATGTTCTTCCTCGAGTATTTGGCATGAGATAGTATAACAAAGAATAATAGTTAGGGGAAAAACTTATCACAGCCTATAGCACGACTTAGAACACGAACAAGGGAAACATTTTCTAAAATGTCTCATAGCATCCTACTCATAGTCATGGTGCACTTCACAACCACGAATAGGATCTAATCGACATGGTGTGTTGGACTTTGAGGATCTATCAACCTAGTGCTCTGATATCAAGTTTTTCACAACTCAAGCCTAGGGCCTAGACGTGACACTGCGAATGGGGAACCCGAAGGATCCCCAAACAAGCCACTTAACTTATCATTACACATCATTGGTCGCGGAAGCATGCAAAAGACACAAAGAATGAGAATAGGGGCAAAGAGGCTAAGCGGGAAAACTTGCATAACATCGTAATCAAGAGACAAAGAGTCAAAGCTCATATCATAAATACATAACATGTCAAACAAATACCTCTAATACATTGATAAGAGTGGGGGCCAAGACAAAGCAACCGGGCTCACCCTCATAGTCAAAATAGACAATAAAGAAAAATGTCTCAATATATAATAAGAGCAACATAGACTAAGGTCCCCGAAATGGAGGACTCACCAACTAGCTTAAGTAGTATCGAACTTGCCACGTGGAGGAGGATGAGGATGATCAACTAGGGCATCGGTTCCTACATAGTGATATCATGTAGGCAGGAGTATGTGTTAGTACGTTTGAATGTACTAAGTATGTAGGATGCAATACAACAAGAATTAGGCATCATAGTCATAATATGTAATAATAGGCAATAGGCATAATATAACAATATGGCATGTATAATCAATTCATAAGTAAAACATGCTTAAGTAATTCATGCTCATATAGGATATCATATGTGTTGAAGAGACCAAGGTATGTTTTCAAGGTACAAACCCCTTAGTGGTTGATGATGGTTTCACCCGATCATCCCGATGGTGTGGTAGAAACTCTTCACATGGTTGATAATAATCACACCTTATTACCAAAGTGGCGAAGTACAAACCCCTCACATAGTTGACGAGTACAAACCCCCACCTCGGTTACCCGGGCTCTTGTCCCCTCGGATCGGGTATGGTCTAATGCAACACTTTGTATAGGGTATATAATATATATAAGCTCATTTCATCATCATATAGTGAATTATATCATATCTCATGCTTTGGACCTTCAATTCCTCAAGAAACCACGTCAGGACATTTTATCAAATACTTAGAGAGTATGTAATGCTAGTACAAAATCATGAAATATAGAGATGAAATCATGCAAGAAAACACATTGTAAAACTATCAATCAACACCTTGCAACACTCTCAAGCGACTTACATCAAAACCCCTCCTCAAATCTTATAATAGATCAAAGATTTATAGCTCAAAACATAGTAAAATAGTCACTATTTCACAAAGTCTTAACATAGTGTGCAATGAATTTCATAATAAGCAAGACCCATTTAAATCATGCAATTTTAGTTAACGGAGGCTTGGGTATCATGAATGAAAGGAACCTACATATCTTGGCTTAGAGATGAACTTGATGAAGATTGGAGATGGAGACTTGAAGCTTGAAAAAGGACCTTGAAGGAAATCCTTAGTTTCGGGTGAGGGTTTGAGACTTGAATTTGGGGAGTGAAAATATGGCTAAGTGTTTGAGTGAGTATTAGGGAGTGTTTAGGCTGATATTAGGGTGAAATAAGGCTAAGTATAGGTAAAAACACATTTGGGAACACTCAGGCCCAAGACCTAATTTTGGGCACAAGAGTGCGGATCATCTCTGCAAATCGTCTCTGCAAAAATGTATAGGAGCACGCCCTTCGCGTGTTGCGCCAAGAGTGCGGATCATCTCTGCAAATCGTATTTTTGCAATTTGAAAATTTTGCTACGATTGCTCTTAAATTGAGGTTAGATTTTTCCCCTAATTTTGACCGCATGAACAAGAATATGAAGTCAGACTTTCGATATCACATACGAATTTTGAGATATATGGAATTTAAAATTTTAGGCATTTTAAGGCACATTTTCGGGCACTTTTTGGTGTTGTTACAGGACTAGATGTGACACGGCGAATGGGGAACCCGAAGGAACTCGAAATAGACCTCTTAGCATATCAATCACACATCCTTGGTCGCGCAAGCGAAGTAAATACAACAAGAGATATTAATAAGGGAAAAGGGATTAAGATAAGTCTTTTATAATCATAAAATACTCAAGAGTCAAGCTCAAAGAATACGTACGTCAACTGTTCCAACAACACCTCTAACATAGATTGGAGCGGGTGCCAAGACACTTTCCGACTTCACCTTTATAGTATCAAATATTCAACACAAAGAAGTCTTAGAGATTGCAAAAGAGAGTAGATAGTGTCCCCGAACTTGACGACTCACCAAGCTTATCTTTGAATAATCTCACTATCCACGTAAAGGATGATCAATAGGAGCTCCGGTTCCTACATAGTGATATCATGTAGGTATAAAATATGCATTAGTACATTTGAATGTACTAAGTATGTAGGATGCAATGCAACAAGAGTATGTAGGATGCAGTGCAACAAGACATAAGCCAATATAGTCAAAATGCATAGAAATAGGCAATAGACAAGTACAATCTCTATGCGGCATGCATGATCAATGCTTTAAGTAAAACATGCTTATAAACCATTCAACTTGCATAGAATATAATACATATGTGGGAAGAGACCTAAACCGACAAAGAATAAGACCAAGTGAGCTATAATTTGGAATCTCAATGATTACCCCTCATCGGTAAAGAGTTGGTCTACTTGCCCAGATAAACCATACTTCATCTTACAAGAGCCTGTCCCATTTCGGAGAAGTAACTCCCTTATGGGAACCTACCCCATTTTGAAAAGGATTTTATGAGAAACTTCATCTTACGGGAGCCTGTCCCATTTCAGGAAGACTTTCAAGAGAGAGTACACTAAATGGGTCCACTAGTAAAGCAAGGGTAAAGTATACTCCTATGTTGGCACATAGTTTGAGGAAATAGAGCATCCCCTCAATCCATCGGTGCTAAGCCTAATCCCACGGAATAATAGAAATAATCATACTTTAGCAATTCGTAAGAAACATGGAATCATGGCATGAGTAGATCTAAATTATCTTTGACCTCTAATGGTGAGCCTAACTTTAAAACATAAGAATAGATCACCATCAAACATTACCCTTGCATTAACATCAAAGGCTCACAAGAGGTAGAATCTTTGAAAGAGGGCTTAATTCAACATTTATAACATCATACACATTTTTATGAATTCAATGTATCTTTTGAAAGCCCTAAATCATCATAAGTCACTTGACTCATAAATCATGCAATAGATCATCAATAACTTTAGGAATCCTTGTCAAGGCATTTTATCAAAAACTTTGTGGGCGTGTAATGCTTGTTCAAAATCATGCAATTCAAAAGAGTGTTATAATATGTGGAAACTCAATGCAAATCAATCCACCAACATATAGTAGAACCCTCTTATAGAATACCTTGAAATTCATCATCAAATCTCATAATAAATCATAGTTTCATCGCTCAAAATGTGCATAGTCTCAATAGACAAAACCCATTCATAGTACAAGCTTAAAATAGATAGTGATGTATAATAAATCAACATTCATAAAACCCCAATATAATTTATACTCATAATCCACAATAAAAGATACCCATAGATAATACAACTTTAAAACATGCAATTTTCATAAAAATGGAGATTGGACACCATAGGTGAAAGGACCCAATGGTTGAAACCCACATATCTTAGACTTGAGTTTTCTTGGTGTAGACTTGAAGATAATTTAAAGCTTTAATGAAGTTCTTGAGATCCGGAATTAAGCTTGGGACACTTGAATTTGGATGAAATATTTGGTTAAGTGTAAGAGAGGGTTTTGAGAGTGTCTTGAATGATATAGAGTTGAAAAATGGATGAGTATAGGTGTTTTCACGCATATGAGAGCATAGGGCCAAGACCCCAATGCCTTAGGCTGAAACAGGAAAAATAAGAAAGTCACAACACTGCTCACCGACAGGTCCGCGTCGTGGAGCTATCGCGAACAACTTCTGGAAATGAAAAATTTCGAAAATCCTTTTTTTGCTATGGGTCCTCTAAAATCGGGGCTATACCCTTTTTCTACTCAATTTTTCCCCCGATCAAGAATATAAAGTTGAATATTTGATGTCACGCACGGATTTTGAGATTCATGAAAATTACGATTATGGGCATTTCTGAGGTGCTCTTCCAGGGCATTTCAATTTCTCCCCCTTAGGGATTTTCATCCCCAAATGTCAAAGAAATGTTCATAAGAGAAGTAACCAAGAAGATTTCAGTCTGACATGAATGAAACAATTGCACTTAAACATCATTTTCGAAAATCTCAATATAAGTGTCAAAAAATCACCATAAACTTGTCAACACAAACATGAATGCATGAAAAATGACATAAGAGCCGAAAGTTAAGACTTAAAATTATATAGGGGACTTAAATTAGTACCTTAGAGTTGAGTAGAGTGGAAGAGATATGGATATCACTTTTGCATGCCCACCTCAGCTTCCCATGTGGTACTTTCAACTTGTTGATTTCTCCAAAGAACCTTGACGGAAGCTACATCCTTATTTCTCAACCTCTTCATTTGTCCATCCAAGATTTCTACCAGAACCTCTTCATAATTCAAATTATATTCCACCACACCCATAACATCCAAAGGTACAATAGCACTTAGGTCACCCACATATTTTCTCAACATAGATACATGAAAAACCGGATGAACCATATTCATTTCAATGGGCAACTCCTGCTCATAGGACACCTTACCAATCCTCCTCAACACTCTATAAGGACACATAAACCTTGGGCTCAATTTACCATTCTTGCCAAATCTGACTACACCCTTCATGGGTGAGACCTTCAAATAGACCCAATCACCAACCTTAAATTCAAGATTCCTTCTCCTCACATCGGAATAGGACTTTTGTCTACTTTCGGCTGTTTTCATTCTCTCCATATCAAAATCACCTTATCCAAGTCTTCCATGACGAAATTTAGGTCGAGCAAAGCCATCTCCTCTACTTCAAGCCACCCAATCGGTGATCTACAACGCCTATTATAAAGATCTTCAAATGGAGCCATAACAATGCTTGAGTGGTAGCTATTGTTGTAAGCAAATTCAATGAGTGGAATATGATCATCCCAACTATCCTTAAACTGCAAAACATAAGTCCAAAGCATATCCTCAAGAGTTTGGATAGTTCTCTTGGCTTGGCCATCCATTTAAGGGTGAAAGGTCGTGCTAAGCTTTACCTTGGTACCAAGACCTCTTTGGAAAGACCTCCAAAAGTGAGAAGTGAATTGATCACTACAATCTGAAATGATAGACAAAGGCACCCTATGCAATCTAACCAACTTATGAATGTACAATTTGGCATAATCTTCGGCACCATAGATAGTTTTCACCGGTAAGAAGTGATACGACTTTATCATTCTATCAACCATAACCAAAATAGAGTCAAAATGCTTTCTAGTCTTAGGCAACCCAACCACAAAATCTATGTTGATTTCCTCCCACTTCCATGTAGGAATCTCTATATCTTGGGTGGCCTTTAATGTTCGGCTTTCACTTGTCAGCAATTGTGACATCTGGAAATGAACTTGGCAATGTCTCTCTTCATACCACCCCACCAATACACTTCTCTCGAATCTCTATACATCTTTGTAGAACCGAGGTGAATAGAATAGGAGAAGAGCCTCATCTAAAATCTTCTTTCTCAAGTCATCAACAATGGGCACACACAATCTACCTTGGTACCTGATGGCACTGTGTGCCCCTTAGGAGGAAACCTCCACCTTACCATCTCTCACTAAGGCCTTAAATTTCTAACAAGGAGGGGTGAAGATATTTCTTTGCTTTCACCTCTTCAATAAGGAAGATTTAGAACCATCAACAACTACAACACCACAATTATCAACTTCTTCCAACCTAACTCCCAATCTAGCCAACTGATGGACCTCTCTAGCAACCTCTTTGCCACCATTATCAACATGAGCTAGGCTACCCATAGGGACCCTACTTAGAGCATCGACCACTATATTGGCTTTGCTGGGGTGATAATGCACACTCATATCGTAATCTTTAAGGAGCTCTAACCACCTTCTTTATCTCAAGTTAAGATCTTTTTGGGTGAACACATATTGAAGACTCTTATGATCGGTTAACACATCAACATGGACCCCATGCAAGTAGTGACACCAAATTTTCAAGGCAAATACAGCGGCATCCAATTCAAGATCATGAGTGGGGTAATTATTATCATGTACCTTAAGTTATCTAGAGGCATATGCTATTACCTTACCTCTTTGCATCAAAACACACCCAAAATCAATTTTTGAGGCATCATAATACACAATAAACCCTTCCAACCCTTCCGGTAGAGACAAGATAGAAGCAAAGAAAAGTTTATCTTTCAAATTTGGAACCTCTTTCACACTCATCAGTCCATACAAATTTTGCCTTCCTTTGGGTTAACTTAGTCTTGGGAGAAGCAACAGAAAATAACTCATTTACAAGCCTTCAGTAATAACCCACCAAACCCAAGAAACTCTTAATGTCCGATGGAGTCAAAGGTCTAGGCCAATTTCTAATCACCTCTGTCTTCTTAGGGTCCACCTTAATGCCATCACCCGAAACCACATGCCCAATAAAAGTAATCTCCTTTAACCAAAACTCACATTTTTCATATTTAGCATACAATCTCTCCTTCCTTAAGATTTGCAATACCACCCTTAAGTGATCCACATGCTCTTCCTCACTATGGGAATAGATCAAGATATTATCAATAAAAACCACCACAAACAAGTTAAGGTAGGGTTTAAAGACCCGATTCATAAGATCCATGAATATAGGTGGTGCATTAGTCAAACCAAAGGACATAACCACAAACTCAAAGTGCCCATACCTAGTCTGGAAGGCCATCTTAGGAATGTCACACTCCCTCATTTTCACTAGGTGATCCCAGATTGAAGATCAATCTTAGAAAAGTGAGTAGCCCCTTGAAGTTGATAAAAAAAGGTCATCAATCCTTGGAAGGTGGTACTTGATCTTTATGGTGACCCTATTAAGTTGCCGGTAATCAATGAACATTCTAAGAGAACCATCTATCTTCTTCACGAAAAACACTGGTGTACCCTAAGGTGACTTACTATTTCATGACCTAAACCTAGGGCCTAGACGTGACACGGCGAATGGGAACCCAAAGGGAACAAAACAAGCCTCTTACCATATCAATCACACATCCTTGGTCGCGGATACAAAGTAAACCTCAACAAGAATATAAACAAGGAAAAATAGGCGACTAAGGGAAGTCTTTACATTATAAAGCATGAAGAGTCAAAGCTCAAAGCATGGATACATCAATTGTTCCAACAACACCTCTAAACATGGATTGGGTGGGGGCCAAGATACTTTTCGTGCTCACCCTCATAGTATCAAAGATCAATATGGAGAAATAAAATAAGCAAGAGTAGCATAGCGAGTGTCCCCGAATTTTAGGACTCACAAAAAGCTTATATTCAAGATGCCAAAACTAGCCACATGGAGGATGATCGTGAGGTGCTCTGGTTCCTACGTGGCAACATCATGTAAGCATAGTGTATGCATTAGTACGCTTGAATATATTAAGTATGTAGGATGCAATGCAACAAGACATAAGTCAATATAGTCAACATGCATAGTAATAGGCAATAGATGAGAATAATTTCAATACGGTATGCGTGATCAATGCTTGAAGTAAAACATGCTTGTAAATCATTCAACTTGCATAGATCATAACACATATGTGGGAAGAGACCCCAACTAACATAGAGTAAGATCTAGCAAGATACAACTTGGAATCCCGATGATTACCCCTAACCAGTAAAGAGGTGGTTTACTTGCCAAGATAAACCATACTTCACCTTACAGGAGCCCATCCCATTTTGGAGAAATAACCTTCCTTACGGGGGCCCATCACTTTTCAAAAAGGATTTCATGAGAAACTTCACCTTACGGGAGCTCATCCCATTTTGGGAAGAAATTCAAGCGAAAGTGCATTAAATGGATCCACTAGTATTGCAAGGGTATAACATAATCCTATGTTGGCACATAGTTCAAGAAAAGAGAGAAGACCCTCCATCTATTGGTGCTAAGTATAATCCCATGGAATACTTATAATAATCATACTTTAATAACTTGTAAGAAACATGGAATCATCACATGAGTAGCTCTAACATGCTTGACCTCTAATAGTGAGTCTAACTTGAAACATGAGAATAGATCATCATCAAACATTACCCTTGCTTTAACATCCAAGGCTCACAAGAGGTAAAATCTTTGAAATAGGGCTTAACTTCATACTTGCATAATTGTAGATAATTTCATGAATTCATAACATACTTGCTAGCCCATATTCATCACGAAGTCACTTGAATCATAAAACGTGTAAATAACTTGAGAGTCCTTAACTTGACATTTTATCAAACACTTGATGGATGTGTAATGCTTGTTCAAAATCATATAATTCAAGAGTGAAATCATGTGAGAAAACCTAATGCAAATCAAACCACCAATATATTGAAAAACCCTTATGTGAAATAACTTGAGATCCATCATCAAATCTCATAATAGATCATAGTTTCATTGCTCAAAAATACATAGTCTGAATAGACAAAATCAACTCATAGTATAACCTTGAGGTAGATAAACATGCATATTTGATCAACATTTCATAAAACCCCAACATATTTCATGCTTATAATCCATAATAAAAGATACCCATAGATAATATAACTTCAGAACATGTAATTTTTCATAAGATAGGAAGATTGGACACCATTGGTGAAAGGACCCAATAGTTGAAACCCACATACCTCAAACTTGGTTTTCTCGATGTACTCTTGAAGGAGGCTTGAATCTTGAAGAGAGCTCTTGAGATTCATAATTGAGCTTGGGACATGTGAATTTTGGATGAAATATTTGGCTAAGTGTTAGAGAGGGTTCTGAGAGTGTCTTGAGTGATATAAAGTTGAAAAATGGATAAGTATAGGTGTTTTTACACATAAGTGGGCATAGGACCAAGACGCCAATGCCTTAGGCCGAAACAAAATTTTTAGGCAAAAATAGAACTGATCCTCTCCCTTGGCACTATGTGGCTAGGGTGCGGATTGCCACTGGAAATCAAAAATTTTGGGGCATTTTCAGGCATTTTTGGGGCGTTTCACTATCTCCCCCTTGGGAGCATTCATCCCCGAATGTCAAAGAAGCATACATAAAATATGTAATCATGAAGATTTTAGCCCGACATAGATGTAACAATTCACTTAAACATCATCTTCAAAAATTTCAACATAAATGTCAAAATCACCATAAATTGTTCAAAATAAACATGAATGCATGAAAATGACATATGGGCCGAAACTTAAGACTTGAAATCATGCAGGGGACTTAAATTAGTACCTTAGGCTTGAGTAGAGTGGAAGAGATATGGATATCATTTTCTCATGTCTGCCTTTGCTTCCCATGTGGTACTTTCAACTTATTGGTTTCTCCAAAGAACCTTGAGGGAAGCTACATCCTTGTATCTCAACCTTTTCACTTGTCTATCCAAAATTTCTACCGGAACCTCCTTATAAGTCAAATTATCTTTTACCACACCCACAACATCCAAAGGTACAATAGCACTTGGGTCTCCCACATACTTTCTCAACATAAATACATGGAAGACTGGATGAACCATATTCATTTCAATGGGAAATTCCAACTCATAGGCCACCTTACCAATCCTTCTCAACAATCTATAAAGACCCAAAAACTTTGGGCTCAATTTACCCTTCTTGCCAAATTGAACCACTCCCTTCATGGGTGAGACCTTCAAATGAACCGAATCACCTTTCTTAAATTCAAGATCTCTCCTCATCACATCAGAATAGGACTTTTGTCTACTTTGGGCTATTTTCAGTTTCTCCCTTATCAACCTCACCTTCTCCAAGACTTCCATGACTAAATCCGGACCTAACAAAGCCATCTCCCCTACTTCAAACTATCCAACCGAGGGTCTACAATGTCTACCACAGAGAGCCTCAAAAGGAGCCATACCAATGCTTGAATGATAACTATTATTGTAAGCAAACTTAATGAGTGGGAGATGTTCATTCCAACTAGCCTTAAACTCCAAAACACAAGCTCTAAGCATATCCTCAAGAGTTTGGAAAGTTCTTTCCACTTGGCCATCCATTTGAGGGTGAAAGTCCGTGTACCAAGATCTCTTTGGAAGGACCTCCAAAAGTGAGAAGTGAATTGAACACCACGATCCAATATGATAGACAAAGGCACCCCATGCAATCTAACCAACTCATAAATATACAATTTGGCATAATCTTCCACACCATAAGTAGTTTTAACCGGTAGGAAGTGAGCCGACTTTGTCATTCTATCCACAACCCAAATGGAATAAAAATGCTTTCTAGTCTTAGGTAACCTAACCACAAAATCCATATTGATTTCCTCCCACTTCCAAGTAGGTATATCTATATCTTGGGCTAGGTTACCCGACCTTTGATGTTCGGCCTTTTCTTGTTGGCAATTGTGACATCCGGATATGAACTTAGCAATATCTTTCTTTATACCACCCCACGAATACACTTCCCTCAAATCTCTATACATCATTGTAGAATCAAAGTGAATAAATTAGAATGAAATATAAGCTTCATCTAGAATCTTCTTTCTCAAGTCATCAATACTTGGCACACTTAATCTACCTTGGTATCGAAGGGAACCATCTCTCCCTTGGGAGAAAACGTTGACCTTACCATCTCTCACAAGGCCTTTTATTCTAAAAAGGCAGGGTGAAGATCTCGCTTTGCCTTCACCTCTTCAATCAAGGAAGATTTAGAACCAGCAATAACTATTACACCACCATTGTCGACTTCTTCTAACCTAACCCCTAATCTAGCCAACCGATGGACCTCTCTAGCAACCTCTTTGCCACCATCATCAACATGAGCTAGGCTACCCATAGACACCCTACTTAGAGCATTGGCCACAATATTAGCATTGTCGAGGTGATAATGCACACCTATATCATAATCTTTAAGAAGCATTAACCACCTTCTTGGTCTCAAGTTAAGATCTTTTTGGGTGAATACATATTTGATGCTCTTATGATCGATAAATAGATCAATATGAACCCCATACAAGTAATGACGCCAAATTTTCAAATCAAATACCATGCCGGCTAATTCAAGATCATGGGCAGGATAATTCTTCTCATGTACCTTAAGTTGTCTAGAGGCATATGCTATCACCTTACCATTTTGCATCAAAATACAACCCAAACCAATTCTTGAGGCATCACAATACACAATAAACCCTTCCAACCCTTTCGGTAGAGACAAGATAGGAGCGGAGACAAGCTTATCTTTCAAAGTTTGGAAACTCTTTTCATAATCATAGGTCCACACAAATTTCGCCTACTTTTGCGTCAACTTAGTCATAAGAGAAGCAATAGAGGAGAATCAATTTACAAACCTCCGATAATAACCCGCCAAACCCAAGAAACTTCTAATGTCCAATAGGGTCAAAGGTCTAGGCCAATTCCTAATCTCTTCTGTCTTCTTAGGATCCACATTAATGCCATCACCCGACACCACATGGCCTAGAAAAGCAACCTCTTTCAACCAAAACTCACATTTTTCATATTTAGCATACAACTGCTCCTCCCTCAAGATTTGCAACACCACCCTTAAGTGAGTCACATGCTCCTCCTCACTATGGGAATAAATCAAGATATCACCAATAAAAACTACCACAAACAAATCAAGGTAAAATTTAAAGACCATATTCATAATATCCATGAATATATCCAGTACATTAGTCAAACCGAAGGACATAACCACAAACTCATTGTGCCAATACCTAGTCTAGAAGGCCATCTTGGGAAAGTCAAACTCCCTCACTTTCACTTGGTGATACCTGGACCGAAGATCAATGTTAGAGAAGTGACTAGCCCCTTCAAGTTGGTCAAAAAGGTCATCAATCCTTGGCAGAGGGTACTTGTTCTTTATGGTTACTCTATTAAGTTGTCGGTAATCAATACACATTCTAAGAGAACCATTCTTCTTCTTCACAAACAATACTGGTGCACCCTAAGGTGATTGACTAGGCCTTATGAAACCCTTTTTCTATAGCACCCCATACCTTACAATACTAGTATAATGCAAATGAAACATGATAAGGTTTGGTTAAGTTAGCGCCAAATTTGTAAAAGTGATTGACTCTCGTGTTAATGGGCTATATGTGCGTCTAACACTTAAGAGGGTCGTGTGCATAATTGTTTTATGTCAAATTGAGGGGATCACGGCCTTAAACAATGCGAGAGAATTGAGGTGCTTGTAGGACTTAAGAAGATAGCAGGTGAGTCACCTACTTTCTTAGCTTAAATTTTCTAGCTAAACGGAGACGAGGCCAGATGTCGAATTTGTCCAAGTCCGGTTATGAATAAAGTCTGTGTTAAGAGTGTAACTATGGACCTTGTTTTAGCATCATACATGGACTATATTTTCATCCCAAGAAGGATATTACAAAGGGCCCAAAGACATCACAACCCATTTAACAATTTGGGCCCAAAACTAACTAAGAGAGAGTTGGAAAATAGGAAGCCCAAGCCCATCAACTTGGAGACCCATTTAGCTGCTGCATAAGTAACTTATTAATATGTGGTAAAAGTTGGACAAAAGGTCAAGAGTAAGTCGGCCAAGAAAACCTTTATAAATGGCTCAAAACAACCCCCTTAAACCATTTCAACTTAGACAAAAAACATCTGCATTCTTGGTTGTTTCTTGGTCTCTCTCTCAAGGTGTGATAAACAAGCTCTGATAACCTTAACAGGATTCTTAAAGAAGCTCTAAATCATGAGTTCAAAGGTAAGTAAATCTACTTATGCACCCAGTATGGTTTGTTTATCAAAACCAAAGAAACAAGTTAATCACACATATGCTGGAAATTCTTGACAACTTGTATGCTAAGGATTCTTGTACATTTTTCTTGTTAATTAAGAGGTTTTTTTCTTATTGGTTGGCTTTATTAAGAACTAATAGTTATGTATTTAACAAAGGTTTGTTTCATAGTAATGTAACAAGGCTGATTCACCACTTTTATAGTCCACAAAAATGAGTCCCTATATGATATCGCAATTGTATTTTTAGTATGAACTTGTGGGCTGTTGGATGGAAGGCTATTGCCTCACGTCCTTCATGACTTCTTGGGTGCTATTTTAAGACTATTTTAGTACTCTTTGTATGTGTAAACGTTGCTAGAACAGTTTGGTTAGATTTGGAATAGGTTTGGAGTTGTCGACGTCGAAATGTAGCGAAGGGAGGTAACGTTAAGCTATCCATTTGTAGATTATGTAGAATTGTTATGTGTTGTGCTTTGTAAGCTGTTGCAAGACTGTTATGGTACTAAAACAAACTAGACATGATATGTACATGTGAATGTATACTAGAAAATATGATTATAAGTTAAAAGATTGAAGGAAGGGGTTTGTGTCGCCAATTATAGGCTTGCTGCCCGGGTGTTAGTTTTTGTGATATTGGGTTGCCAAGAAGTGTCTCTTTGCTAGTAATACTAGTTTTATTACCTACTATGTTATAGATAAGTACTTGGAGGAAGGGAAGGTTATCTTGAGGTAGTAACGAGGTATGTAAAACTACTTGATTTCATATTACTTGGCATGAAATCTAGATTCTTCATTGGCACATAAAGGCACTTGCCAGCTCCGACAAAACTATTAACCATGTATCCACTCTTTGACATGTTCATATGCTTCCATACATAGTCACCTTCAAATCTACATACTTGCTTGGATACCAAGTCACATGGGTTCTTGTTACTAAATAATGTTCATGAGTTGTTCCATTTCATACGCATTTCATTTTTTGTGTAACATACTCTTTTTCATTTTCATATTGTCTTGTATGATTGTCTACATGTCACATGCTACATATACAATCCTAATGCTCTAATATTGTGACTACCAAAAGATCCATCTCAAAGGAAATTGAAAGATAAAGTATATTATTTACTGATAGGTGGTAGCCTGAGGGGTGGAAGAATCACCTAGCCAGGGACGATCCTATCACGGGTGGTAGCTCGAGGGGTTAAGGAAGAACCTAGCCAGGGAAGATCCCGATACATTGTTTATTGATTGGTGGTAGCCTTAGGGGTGGAAGAATCACCTAGCCAGGGATGATCCTATCACCGTTGGTAGCCCGAGGGGTTAAGGAAGTACCTAGCCAGGGACGATCCCGATACAGTTTTACCACTGATCAGTTGGTCATTTGTATTACAGCTGTACACAAATTATACAATAAAGGTATAGTGATGTAAAGAACATAATGTACATTATTCCAAAGTATAACTAAAGGTGGTCTCTTATCCTACACCAGTGCATAGTTCATTTGAGTTATTACTTCATGTACAGTATGTCCTACCTTACATATTCAGTACATTATCTCATAGTGACATCCCTTATGGGGGACCTGTATTTTATGCTGTAGGTACAGGTGTTAGTAGATCTCCTCAGTAGGAGTACAGGATATCCAGCTGCTGATACCAAGCTCCAGGTTGCTTTGGAGCTTTGCATGTCTAGAATTTATATGTTTGTGTTGTACAGTTAGTTGAGGCGGGGCCTGTCTCGACCCTTATCAGTTGCTTTTCCTTATCTAGAGGCTTTGTAGACTATGTAAATTAAAGTGTGATCATGACTCATACTTTAGACACCGTGGCCCCAATGGCCCAGTCATATGCATTTCCTTTTGGCTTGTTATCACTGTTTATTTTCTTAAAGGCATGTCAAATGTGGAAATCTCTTATAATATGTATAGCAAGAGCATAGACACAGGCTGGTTCTCCCGATCCTCATTGACAACGGGTTCTAGTCCGCCCTAGCGGGGCTTTGGGGCATGACAAAAGTGGTATCAGAGTGGGTCATCCTAGGGAGTCTATAATGCCATGTCTATGTAGAATCTTGTTTATCGATGTGTTGTGCACCATATTTATAAGCAGGAGACTACGTGGCATTTAGGAGTTGTTACTTTCTTTCCATTCTTTAGATCTTGCCTTATAGTCAAGTGCAATAAGTGTATTATGTCTAATTCCTATGTTGTTTTGTACAGCAAGTATGCCAGAAACAAGGTAGAACAAAGGTAAAAGGAAGGGAGTAGAAGTGGTGGTTGGTATACCCAGCCAGGTGAGATAACGAGATGAGGTTCGGGAGAAGTCTTTGTCATAGACATCTCCAACTCCTCCAGTTCCTGGTGAACCCGAGAGTAGTGAGATTCCCCTAGAACCACCTATTGATGCTACCGTGCAGGATCTGTGAAATGAAGTCCAATTATTGATTCGTATAGTTGCTGGCCAAGGTCAAAGGTAGGAAGGACCATTTATTAGTACAGGTGATACAAATAGGGCAGCTGGTACGAGGGTACATGACTTCCTTAATTTGGACCCTCCATCTTTCATTGGATCAGATCCTAATGAAGATCCCCAAGACTTTATTGATCAGATTCAGTGCACTTTAGATGTTATGCACGTAAGTGGTACAGAAGCTATCGAGTTAGCGACATATAGATTGAAGGGTGTGGCTATATTGAGCTATGAAGCTTGGAAGCAATCTAAGAGCATAGATGCACCTCCAACTACCTGGGAGGAGTTCAAAGAGGCATTTCTTGACCATTATTTGCCATTAGCCACCAAGGGAATATGAGTGTGAGGGAGTATAGCCTTCAATTTAATTCCCTGGCAAGGTATGCTCCTAATGTAGTTGCTACCATGGCAGAGAGAGTTCATCGATATATAGATAGGTCGGATACGTATCTGGTCAGAGACTGCACCATTGCTTCCTTAAACAAAGATATGGACATAAAGAGAATGCAGTCTTTTGCACAAAAATTGGAGGATCAGAGGTAGAGGAGAAGGATACAAGAGTTGGAAAAGAGGCAGGCCAAAAGAGCCAGATCTACAGGGTAGTTCACACCAACCCAAGATGATCTTAGGCCTCAGTTTTCTAATAGACCTCCTAGGCTATCATCCTCCTACTCTGCAGCTAGTGCTCCACCAAAATTTCAAGGGTCTCGAAGTAATCAGTTTAGTCAACGAGGTGAGGGACAAGGTGCCCAGACAATGGGATATTCAGCAGGCCAACTAATGACTCCTAGGCAGCCATGTAAACAGTGTGGAAGGAGTCGTCCGAGTATATGTCATGTTGGGATAAATGTTTGTTATTGGTATGGTGCGCCAGGGCATATGATAAGAGATTACCCGAGGAGATATATGGGTGGTATAGCACAATGCACTAGGTCAGTTGTTAGATCATCATTATCAGTCCTTCCATCAGGTAGGGGTCAATAGGCACCTATGGGTCGTGGTAGAGGTGTTAGAGGAGCAACTAGCTCCAGCGGAGTCCAGAACCGTACTTATGCTCTGGGGAGTCGGCAAAATTTGGAAGCTTCACCTGATGTGGTCACAAGTACATTGTTCATGTTTTCACATAATGTGTATGCATTAGTTGACCCTCGTTCTACACTATCATACATCACTCCACTAATTGCTGGAAAGCTTAAGAGAATACCCAAATTATTGAGCAAACCATTTGAAGTGTCCACACCAACCGATGAATCTATTATGGCTAGAAGGGTTTATTATGACTGTGTAGTAATTGTTTGTGATCGTGACACCTTGGCTGACCTAATTGGGCTAGAAATGGTGGAATTTGATATGATAATGGGTATGGATTGGTTAGCTTCTTGTTATGCCACCGTGGATTGCCGAACTAAGAGAGTGTACTTCCACTTTCCAAATGAGGCAGTTATTGAATGGGAAGGCAATGTTGGGGCACCAAAGGGTAAGTTTATCTCTTATTTGAAGGCAAGAAGGATGATATCCAAGGGGTATATATGTCATCTATTTAGAGTGAGGGATATGGAGGCAGAATCACCAACTCTTCAGTCAGTTCCAGTAGTGAATGAATTTGTCAATGTGTTCCCAGAAGAACTCCCAGGCTTACCTCCAGAATGAGAAATAGAGTTTGGTATTGACTTACTTCCAGACACTCAACCTATTTCTATCCCTCCATATAGAATGGCCCAGTAGAATTACGAGAATTAAAAGAGTAGTTAAAAGACTTATTGGATAAGGGTTTCATAAGACCTAGTGTGTCCCCCTGAGATGCACGAGTGTTATTTATATGCAAAAAGGATGGCACCTTTTGAATGTGTATCGACTATCGACAATTGAATAGAGTGACAATTAAGAATAAATAACCCCCCTTCCCTCCAGGATTGACAATTTATTTGATCAGTTACAGGGTGCTAAATGCGTTTCAAAATTGATTTGAGATCAGGTTATCACCAAGTGAGGGTGAAGGAGCAAGATATATCCAAGATAACTTTCAAAACACGCTATGATCACTTTCAATTTCTTGTTATGTCATTTGGGCGAACGAATGCACTAGCAGTTTTTATGGATCTGATGAACAGGGTATTCAAGCCATTCTTGGATGTATTTGTGATAGTGTTTATAAATGACATTTTCGTATATTCAAGATCAGAAGAGGATTACGCTGATCACTTGCGACAGGTGTTACAGATTCTTCGTGATCAACAATTGTATGCCAAGTTTTCTAAATGTGAATTTTGGTTAAAATCAGTGGCATTCTTGGGTCATATTATGTCTGATCAGGGAATAAGGGTTGATTCACAAAAGATAGAGGCTGTGAAAGATTGGCCAAGACCAACAACACCACGGAAGTTCGGAGCTTCCTAAGCTTGGCAGGTTATTATAGAAGGTTTATTGAAGGTTTTTCTTCTATTTCTGCACCCCTAACAAAGCTGACACATAAGGCAACCAAACTCCAATGGAATTATGCATGTGAAAGGAGCTTCAAGGAGCTGAAAAATAAGCTAACCTTTACATTTGTGCTAGTACTTCCAGAAGGCAATGAGGGGTATGCAATGTATTGCTATGCTTCAGGAGTTGGCTTAGGGTGTGTACTGACACGAAATGGTAGGATAATTGCTTATACGTCTAGACAACTATGACTACATGAGAAAAATTGTCCAACTCATGATCTTGAGCTAGCAGCGGTTGTGTTTGCTTTGAAAATATGGCGCCGCTATTTGTATGGGGTTCATGTTGACATATGTACTGACCATAAGAGCCTGCAGTACATCTTTAAGCAAAAAGATCTAAACTTAAGACAGCGGATATGGCTAGAACAAATAAAGGATTATGACATTGATATACTATACTATCCGAGGAAGGCAAATGTGGTAGCCGATGCCCTAAGTCGTAAGGCAATCATAAATACTGGTGATCCGGCTGTGATAAGTCAAGGAATGGATAAGGATCTACGTCAGTTGGCCAGTTTCGGAGTTCGCCTTCTTGAAATTCCCAAGGAAGGGGTTATTGTGCAGAATGCTGCAGAGTCTTCATTGGTAATGGAGGTGAAAGAAAAGAAGTTCGAGGATCCTATTCTATGACAGCTGAAGGAAAAGGTGAGTCAGGATACGATAAAGATCTTTGATCTTACACAAAATGGAGTACTTTACTGCCAAAATAAGTTATGTGTGCCTAACATTAATGAACTAAGAAAGAGGATAATGGCAGAAGCCCATTATTCTCGATATTCCATCCATCCAGGATCAACCAAGATGTACCATGACCTAATGGAAATGTTTTGGTGGGGAGGCATGAAAAAGGACGTTGCAGAATTTGTGGCTCAGTGTCCAAATTGCCAACAGGTGAAAGTAGAATACCAAAAGCCAGGAGGTTATATGTAGTGTATAGAACTTCTGACATGGAAGTGGGATATGATCAATATGGATTTTGTTACAAGTTTGCCTCGCTCATCTCAAAAGTTTGACTCCATATGGGTAAGAGTTGATAGACTCACAAAATCAACACACTTCTTGCCAATTAGGAGTGATTATACAACTGAAGAGTATGCCAAGCTATACCTAAAATAGATAGTCAGGCTACATGGAGTCCCAATCTCTATTATATCTGACCATGGAGCTCAATTCACTACAAAGTTTTGGAAGTCCTTCCAAAAGTAGTTTAGGGACATAAGTGAATTTGAGTACAACTTTCCACCCTCAAACAGACGGTCAAGCAGAACGCACCATTCAGACACTTGAAGATATG
>JAABOM020000049.1:23113077-23139048 GCA_011800125.2 Solanum clarkiae | reverse complement strand
CAACATATCCTAATGGACAAATTCCCCGCAATTAGCGGGAGCCTTTTGAGACACTGGGGTATGTTGTTGTTGTAATATTTACTAACAAGAGTAAAACAAACACAAAATAATAAATTTTTTATTGATTTTATAAGTTGAATAAACATTGTTGAACATTCTAAATAGTACAATGAATAAGTAAAGATGAACTAACGAAGTATTAGATTTATAATCCTTTTGGTTGTCGGGAAATAAAAAAGAGGTGAATTAACAGCACATGGTCTTTTCTTTATATTGGTTACAACAAATGCCAGCCCCCCCCCAAAAAGGAATTTCTCGGCTTAAATGCACTCAATATCAATCTATTATAATTAAAAAAATAAATGAAGATATGCGATATATCAATGTACTGTCTTAAATTTTCGGCTACTTTATCTATGAACGATGATTTGTTCATTTGAGAAAATCATATAAGAGTTAGAAGAAATTTTAACAATTTTCACAAATTATTTGATTTTCAAATTTACGAGAGAAAAATGTAATTTTCAGACCTAAATTACATTACGTATTCAAATAAAAATTCAACTTTGAATCAATTTTATTTCAAGTTCATAATTGAAACGGACAGTTACTTTTGTTAGCATCATGGTTCAAAATTGGTGAATACTATAATGAGAGAGAATTTTTTTAAAAGACACTTGTAAAAATCTACTATTCAACTGACATGACGTGAGAATGCAATATCTGCATCGTTTGATAAGCGTTGAGACATTTGGACCACACCATCCTTTGAATGCTCAACTAAAAATCTGCCAACGGGTTATCGGTCTAACATAGTAATACATTAGTAGATATGAATGTAAATACTGCATTTACACTTCTCCACAACATATAATAAATTGAAAAATAAAAACCTGAAAGAGGGCCCAACCTCTGCCTGATGCACACATTATTTCAAATGGTGAAAATGTTTCTTTTAGCAGCCAGGCAATACTAGAATTTTCCACTGGCTAGGTGTTCATTTTCAGGTTAGGCAGTTGTACTTTAGAGAAAGCAATAGGGGTTGTTTTTTTGTAGAGTCTGTTCATCCCATATCGGAAAGAGCTTATGCGTAGATGGTTGAGAGCTGAGATAAAAATGAAGGCCAACATACTTACAGAAGCATACCTTTCTCGGCCTTTTGGCTAAGATCAAGTGTAGTATCTGTTCTTATCAGTTTAATATTTGATATGTGGGTCATTGACTCACACGATATTAACTCAATTTTTTAAGGGGGAAGGCCTATCAAAGTAGCTTGCTACTTGGGTCTTCATGCGTCGCTTGGGCGTTGCACTACAGCCCAAGCCTGGCGCACCCCATCAAATCAAGTCTAATATTTTCAAGTTCTACTCCAAGGCCTTCACGATTAGGATTAGTTGTCCACTCCTTTCGTTAAGCTTTTGTTCAAATTACTAACTCGTTTCTCCATGATCTAACCATTATTTGAAATACTTTGTCATTATTGTTGTTATCTACCAACTCTATTATTTTCAATTGCCTTAACGGTAATGTAATGGAGTATATACCATTATTAATTTGAACACTAATTCGATGTCATTCTAAACCAGGAAATAAACAAATTGCTCTTCTTTCACGAGATTTGAGAAAATGTACGTTAGTTCATTTTCTTGTGCCTTCCCACTTTCTCTTCGCCTAAGTTTCTACATATGGTACTACTCAAAATTCAAATGATCTCCTACATAATTCACTTCGTATGGTATACTGAAAATTCAAATGATCTCCTACATAATTCACTTCGATGTTACGAATACTAGAATATCTTCTTGCTAATGGGCTGCTAAGTTATGTCTAAGTTTATCTATTAAAGCAAACAATTTTTAACAATCACCACAATTCACAACTATGGCCAATAAAAATACATATGCTATTTACACAGGAGGAAGCTACTTAGCTAGTAACGTAAAACCGCATAGAATCACAAACTAGAAAAAAGTTTGAAAGTGTGCCTCATGGTTTAATTTAGCAATCTATAATCTGCTTCATAATAGCCACATGCCCCGGGGGACATTGGTCCAAGTAATAAGAGCAATATGTGATATATAAATTATGGTCACGTCACAAATTTGGACTCTGTTTCATACAAATGTCCTGAATGAAATGAAGGAAATAAAAGCAAATTCATAATGCACCAAATTTCAAACCATGCGTCACTAACTCTCGATAATTTCACAGTTACAATAATTGCCAGCCCAATAACAGGGAATTTCTCCTGCTTGAACGCACTAAATATAAGTAGCAGCAAAACAATATAACACAAAACATACTCATGGTAAGCCTAAACGCGAGATATGCCACGCTCAGTTATAGTGTCTTCTAGAGATCCGCAGAATAACAGTAAAATGAAATAAGCAATCCCAAAATGTTTAATTTGTATAGCGTATTGTGTACTATTTAGCAGCCAGGCAATCCTCGAATCCTTCACTGATCAGGAGTTCATTTCATCCCATATCGGAAATAGCTAATGCATAGATAACTCTGAGCTACTATAAAAATCAAGGACCACTCACGCGACAAAACGTACCTTTCAAGGCCTTTCTGCTAAGATAAAGTGTAGTATTTGTTCTTATAAATTTAATATCTGATATATGAGCTATTAGTTTATACGATATTAACAAAATTTTTTGAGGGGAAAGGCTCATCAAAGTAGCTTGCTACTTGGGTCTTCATGCTAAGTGTGCACTACAGCCCAGGCCTGCCGTCCAATATTTCCAAATTTATTTGTTACGTTCATGCAGGTAATAATATCAAGCGAACCCACAATTCTCACTTTAGAACAGAAGGTTTTCCTGCTCAGAAGTCTCAATAATATAAGTAAAATATGCTAGGCTTAGAATAAAAATTTTTCAAAACCATCCAGTAAAATTCAGAAACTCAAAAATTTTCTGTTACGTTCCTTAATCTACATTGTTCATTTACCATATGAGCCAAATTTTCATGCTGAAGCAAAGGTGTAGTTGAAAAGTTAATCCTCATCTACCACAACACTGATCTCATCTTTCGCAAGCATATCATAGAATTCCTTAGTTCTCCTCTGGTTGTCCCAATGGTGCATCTTCCACAAACCTCCTGCAGCAAGTCCAAGAGCAATCCCTATCAAAATCTCCTTCACTATACTTGGACCCTTGTACGCAGCATGTGCAACACGGGAACCTGCCATTGTTTGCCCCACTTCTTTTCACGAAGGGGTATAAACGAAAGTGTCAACCACGATGCTGCAGTGTCAGCACCAATGAAGGAGAAAAACAAAAGCAGCAGCGGTAAAAAAAAATCACTGAACAACTCTCCCTTTTCATTCATTCAATCCATTTGAAACACAACAAAAATCACTTTATCACTCCAAATTATCACAAATAATCAAAGGCAACTACAATTTGTTATGTATTCATGGCCGGCCGCAACTTAACTTTCAAATATCATTTTCCACTTTGAAGATGAAAAAGTACATCTTTTTAAAATTTCACAAAGAAATATGCCAAACGCCCGCTATAGTAAACTCGATAAGTATTTGCGCTGTATCAAGCAACAAAAAGCTATATTAACCCATAACGATCATCTACTACAGCAAATGACCATAGAAATTGAAAAAGAAGAAGGAAAATCAGAGAAAGGGAAGAAACAAACCTCAGCAAGCTGATCGGTGTGAGACGGTTACGCAAAAAACAGGGGCACACGAGAAAAGAGTTTTTGGCTGAATACTAGACGCCGCCAAAAGGGTAAATATTTGGTACAACGAGCTCACTATATTTATGGTGGTCCACGGGAGAATTGAGAACTATCCAGAATTCTGACGAATTTGACTACCTTTTGTATGGCCATTTTTGGAAATATCTTTTCTCTCACCTTCAATTTATTTATCCATTTTTGACTTGTAAGAATCTTATAAAAAAAAATTATACTATGATTTTTTTCTTTTTTTGATAATATATACTATGATTTTTGAGTTTTCTAATACGTGCTTTGTTAGTTATGCATTTTTTTATATAATAAATATAAGGATTTTCAATACATGTATTAGCATGATCAAAAATACAATTAGCCTCCTTAAATATAGTTTGTTGGGATGAAAATGGGCATTTAGACTATCCCTATAATTTATTTTGCCTATTATAATTGTTGAAGGTCTCAATTTCCTTTAGATTAGTTACAACTTTTTTAAAAAATGATGCTGAGAATTTGAACCTTATTTTTAGAAAACCACTAATTTACACTAACAGTAATGTGCAACGAGATGCATTTTTTGTGTTCAAATAGTGTGGCAAGTCACTAAAATGATAACTACACACAAATATTCGTAAAAAATGACACTAGTAACTTGATAAATAAATTTACCTGCTATAAGAAGTGAGAATATAGAAATTCTTATTCGTCGTAAATCACAAGGCAATACCTTCTAAAAGAACATTACGATGGAGAAAGTAATTTTATTTAACTAAGCAAAGGAGACCAAACAAATTTCCTCTAGTGTTTTACTTCTATCTGTAGTTCTCAATATAGCCGACAAAGCAAGTCGCTGGATTCAACATATTGTAGAGACCACCATGTTCACTCAAAAAGAAATGAAAAAATGCTTTTAAACCCAAGAAAGGGGTTTGGTTGGCTGACATCTCCAACTTCTACTGAAGAAATGCCCTGTTGTTCCTTGAAACTTGGAGAACGTAGTGGGTATCCAACTTTATTCCTTATAAAGTAAGCATCACCAGATGACAACAATCTTGATCTTCCCTCTGCCTCTTTTCTTGAGGTTTCCATAGAAACATCAGTTTTTTCACTTGTAAGAGGTGTGTATCCATGAAGAGTTGGATCCTCAACCTCTTTAAGTTGTTTAATTGCTGCATTTTCCACAATTTTTGTTGGAGCTGTCGCTGCATTTTCCGTAACTTTTGTTGGAGTTGTCTCTTGAAACCCAAAGATGGAAGAATTATGCTCAGGCTGGTGCATTATGAAGGTTTCATTGGCCATACTGAGTAACTCAGATTCTGTGTTCACATTTTCAAAGCTGTGGAAGATCTTAGAACCCACAGGCTTATATTCAGATATCATTTCATCATCCATTGTTCCTAATGGAACACTCCCAGTTTCAAAGGAAAGCTCACCTGGAACAGTATAATTTGATGTCAACTTGCAGATAATCTACAGATATTTGCGCAAGCGAATTTGTATTTTACCTCTCTCACCAGCCAGGTCAATGGCATTAGAGACGTGATAGCTATATGGTCTCTGATCATTGTTAGAAAATGGTCTATTTTCTTCTAGATCAATAATTTCTGCAGATTGAATGACCATGCTGTGACATGGAACTTTGGTTCTTCTCACTTCTTCAGATACTCCTACAGCATTCTCAACAGGAAGCTGCTTCTCGCGAGTGCGCTTTCTTATGAGATTTAAAGTCTCTAATGATGGTGAACATGTACCTTTCAGTGATGTCAAAACAGGGAGGTTTTTAGCCTTTTCACGTATATGGTCAAATATAGTATTTTCATTTATGATTCTGCATTCATCATCTTCAACCGCAGCAGCAGGTACCACTTCATTGATGCATATAGCAGCAGAAGTCAATAACACATTGACGTACATAAAACACAACATGTGAGAGCTTAAATGCTACCTTCGTCTAGATCTTCATCTATTAGCTTGAAACTGGGCCTGACAACAGAAACAAGAAGCCACTTAGTATGCAGTGTGGAAGCAGATTCAACCTGCCATCCATGTAAGAGAGAACAATAGAATATGGATCCTTCAGTTTCCCCGAAACAGATACCACACAATTGTTTCATAGGTTCCCATCAAATACAGTTGGATTTGCTAAAAGTTTAAACTTCCCTCTCCTTAGGTCTAATATTCATGCCGCAACAATCAAAATAAGAAAACAGAAACTATGGAAATTAGAAGTCAGATTGTCAATCATCATGTTATCATATGCTTTATGCTGATAAAAGGGGAAAGTAAACTCTCACATATCTGAGCTCCAACCAGATTCAGTTAAACTGTGAGACACTTGGCATGATGCTTGAGCTGAATCTTCTGCGTCCTCTATGATGCAGAAACCACTGTTCTGGAAGGAAGAAGGTTGCTTGGTTCTGTGCCTCATCACAAAATTATGGTCAATCGCCGTTATCAATACAACCTTTTGATGGAGATCAACACCAACTGCAGAAAAATGATGTGAGCTAGTCAGATAAACCTCAAGGGGAACAGTAGTACCCACAAATGAAACTACATAAAGAATGTGACGGAGTTAACTAAATTCATCAAATATAAGATCTGCTTTAACAGTCAGCTTCCGTTGCTGAGGACTTGGCACCATAACTGTCTTGCTATAAGGGCTGTAGAAGAAACCAAAATATCAGTGAAGATCACTAGTAGATATGGCATTCGCAAGAATTTCATTAACTTAATAATCTAGTTGGTATAGCTTGGCAGTTCTCAGGCTTGATTTGGAAATGAGGACCAAACTTCTAAGAGTACCTAGGAAAGTCATCCACCCTGCAGCAAGGAAAAAAGTTTTAAATCATCTAGTGGCCAAGTAATCTTAAACTAAAGAGACTTAACACCATTAGTTAATAAGTAGAACAGTCAAGGAAATCATCAAAAAAACGTCAAACATATGACTAGTCATACAGAAGTAGATGCTGGACACCTAGAGAATTGAACTAATATCACTAATAATTGTAGGGAACCTTCTTTTTCAAACAAAAAATGATGACATTCTAAATTTGAACTGATATAAACATGCTTTGAAATGTTCACATTTTGTTGAGAAGCTTTTCTTTTCTCAAGAAAAATGATGTCATTTTGAAGTGCGCACTCATCTTTAAGAATCTATTACCTTATTTTCTCATGAAACAGTACCAGATTATCGTCTTCAACACCAACCACCTATAAGAAAAATTTTTCAACTGAATGTCATTGAGTAAATTCTATAACCAAACAAGTGTGGTGTAGACAATCGTGGTCAGCGAATTGTTCCCTATAATTACCATACCATATCAGCATAATGTCGTTTAGTTGTTTGCACAGGTTGTGACAACCTAGTCAGTATTACCATAACCTTGGACTTCCCTTGCCTTTGGCTCTCAGTTTCCTCAACCCTCATCTCAATTTCTGGGGGTAGTGATAGTAATGACTCTTTTATGTGATTCCCAAAAGGATATTTTCTGCCAGTGACCATCTCTATTTTCCTTGGATCTGCATCGGAGAGTGAGGCAAATGATTTTACTCCCATTGAATGCAGTGCCTATGCAGGAAGATAAGTGTAAATTCAGGAGAAACCTTAGGGATCTGTCTGTTCCCAAACCATGGAATATCAGATCGATATAAACTACAAACCTTTGCTGTCACCATTCCAATACCAGGTAATTGTTTCAGCAAGTATGGACTGTCATCCCAGACCTTTTGATACAAAGATTTGGTTAGAAGTGCTGAACTCAAAGCTCCTCGATAGTTCTTCATGTATAGGAAATACTCTTTCATGCACTTCGCAATTCTATAGCCATTTGCACATATAGAGTTCATGTCCTGCGTCATTAAAAGACTATTAGCCTATACCAGTGCTTTTGGCACATGGTAATATAATACATGAAACTGATGACAAAACCTGGCTAAGGGATAAATCATGAACTAAAGGGTCCCCCGTTAGGCAGTCATTTGCCAAAACAAATATCTTCTCTTCTCTGGTTTGGACCCGCTTTTTTCTTTTCTCTTTGTCCCCAAGGATGTGAAAGCGGAGCCGATTGTCTTTGTCAATGTTTATGTCATTCAGGAGCTTCTTCTCACTGCGCCTCAGTTGTATCCCTTCATTTAACAGGAAAGTGAGATATAACACTTGTAATTACTCAAATGTTTTAATTTGTGGAGTATGAGAAGATACAGCTAAGTTCCTCAGCACGGCAAATAATTTGAAGTGCATCTTCCATGCTACAGTTTCCAGGGGCTTGCATGATGTGCTTCATCGTGTCGAATTTCAAATAATATTTCGTCATCAACTTTCCAGGTTCTGCATATACATCAGGTAGAAATTAATATTCCCAACATGGATATAAGACAACACTGCATTCTGAAATCTCCATACCAAGAGGTTTTAAGAAGAAACCATCTTCATCTGTCCAAATCAATTGATACCTTGACAACTCATTTACATTCTGAACGCAAATATCTGGAAAATATATTTTAAGTCAACACATATGGCTAAATAGACTTGATAGAACTTCATAGTTTACCAGTCGCACTGATCACCTTGCATATGCCTCTCTAAGCGATCGCCAGTTAGCCCCTTCCTTACTGCATATTTCTCTGGATTCTATATTTTGACTGAACATTGTTAGGAATTAAAATTTACAGAAATTGCAGATAGATCATGTTCTCCATCAATCAGATCAGGAAGATATACCTTTTTTATTCTTACATACAAAAATGAGCATTTCATCCATTCAATTGCTCCTGTTATATCTGAGACGGTCAGTTGAACAATCTCTGCTGTTAAGTGCTCTGTAATACATGGAAGCAATCTAAAGAGAAAGAAAATCAGATCAACTTCTTGGTTACACAGTCCTTGCTTGCATCTAAGATTGAAAAGCATCACTAAATGACAAGATGAATAGTTACATACTGTGACTCCACCATTTCACATCCATTTAATAAATTCTCGTACAAGTGAACCTAATGTGTAAAAGAAGGTTCAGATAGGAAAATAGCAGTAATAAGTACGGCGGATAAGATTGCCTGCAGGGAAAGAAAGAAAAGACAACATAAAATAATTCTTTCAAGTTAAATTTTCGTAACGCAGTGACCGTTATCTGTACCAAGATAGATGACTCACAGTTTCTTTTCTGGTCATGATTATGACCATTCCTGTGTCATCAAATGGTGGTCGGCCTGCTCTTCCTGACATCTGCAATAGTTGGACAATATATAGCTCTTATTTGAAACTAACAATCATTGTACCAGACAAAATTATCCTCTGAAATCGACATGCAGTACAATTTTGTATCGCCGAATACAAATGACTTATCAGAGGAATCCCAGGGATGAGTAGTATACCTGCAGGATGGTTGATCTGTCATATTCCATGTAAATCCCTTTTTCCTTGTTGCTGGAATGAACATGATAGAATTACAAGGATGACATCTGAATTTATGAACAAATTAGAAAATAGCATGTGGGCATACAAGTACTGAGTCGATTTAATCACAACAGTATGTGCTGGTAAATTAATTCCATGGGCAAGAGTATTTGTAGTGCACAGCACTTGAATATCACCATTCAGAAAGAGGCCTTCAATGAGGTTGCGGTCGTTCATGGAAAGACCACCATTGTGATATCCAACTGCATAACACACAGATAATGAATAAAATCTGCCTGCAGGGTCTAGGCTCAATACACCTACATATTCAATTTCCCACCATAAAGGAAAAAAGAGAGAACCGAAAACACATTTGTGTTTCAATCAGGGGTCTGTAGGGCCACAACAAAAGGTAGGGAGGACAGTACGTACCACCATAAAGAATATAAGACTGCATTTGTTTGTCAGTACATGATAGTGAAGCTTCCCTCAACCTTTCTTGTTGCTCTCTGCTTTTGAGGAAAGGATTTGAATGACCAAAGGTCATTGCTGTCTGAGAGAGCTGTTGTGCTGCCTCTTGTGCTCCTTTTCTGGTTGAGCAAAAAACTAGAGCAGATTTTCCTCTAGAATGTTGCATGAGAATATCTGTACAAACTCTCATGCTTAGTGCTAAACATTGAATAGAACATAGTAAAGGAGTATAAATTGAAAATAGGAGGTATATTCGCAGCAAGCTTCTTATGCTTACCAAAGACATAGTTCTGTAGGCGCTGGAAAAGAAAATCAAACAGTATAGTCAAGATATTAGAGGTATTTCAAGGTGTAACAATGAAAATCCCTAGCCGCCCTGTAAAAAGATGCTAAAATTTGACAAAGCAAGACATGAAACTGGAAAGGAGTCGGGAGACATTCAAAACTTTTATTTGTTGAAAGGGGTGAAGAGAGACATAAACAAAATACTGAAAAAGAAAAGCCTGCAAACAACATACCTTTTCAAATAGAAAGTCATTCTTCGCCGGAGTGTATCCTGCAGACAAAGGGTTGGCAATGCAGAACTTATATAGATTAGGCAATGGTTACCCCAGAGGCATGTCGTTGCACTTCCTACAAAGATGTTTGATGCATTTTATAGGCATTATATCGACATGTATGACTCAGTGTCCTCACTGTACTAATCTCTCATTTTATCAGAAAGTATCCTCTCCCAAAATGAAGTACCTTGTCATTTACTTGGCATTTGGTTCACAATATTATCCAACTCAAAGATCTAACTGGGACCGGCGTTAATATTTGTTTGAAATCACTTTTACAATTCCTTTTTTTAAGGTCCCACACTTACATTATTATAAATCCAAACTCCAAGCGTAGCCTGCCCACCTTCCTAACTGATACCAAGGAATGCGGATTTTAACTATTTAGATCTTAAAATTGCAGAAAGTGAAAAAATGACACCTAATTTGAGATAAGGTAATGCTAACCACAAACTGCTTTGACTAATTAAGTTAGGGTGTAAACTAGGACTGAATCAAATAGAACATTCATTGCAAGGATAAGTAAATACCAAAAACTTTGGTAGTCAACTTCACAGGTCTCATTTCTTCCCCAAACCTGCATATTAGACCGTGTCATATATAGAATTAAAGTGATACTCCGTTTGATGAATAAGAAGATGACATTTATATTGAATTCTACCTTTTTACTCCTTGCCTGGGGACCATGAGCCATTCTGCTGCATAAAGCGAGACTTACAATCAAACTACTATATCAGTGATTATCATGAAATGTTGGCTTGTTTGAACTGTCTTGAAATTTACCAAGGTCGTCAATGTTGGGAATGGTTGCAGAAACAGCTAAAAAACGGACATTAGCTAGAGCACTTGATTTCAGTTCAGGTTTGCGAGAAAGCATTTTAATTCTACTGACAATTGCCTCCAAAGCTGCTCCACGAGATTCATTCAACAAATGGACTTCATCAATTAGCACCAATGCAATATCACCAAAAAAGCTCAGGCCTCCATCATTTATGCGATAACGAGTCACAGCATCGAACTTCTGCAGAAAAATAGCAAACTCAATGAGGAACACATAGATAGCCAAGAAACAGAAAAAGAGTGATGGCTGGTTTTCATCTATAGTCTGACCTCAGGAGTGGTAAGAATTACATCAGCGTCCTGTATATCCGTGATTTTGTAGTTCTCATTGTCCCCTGTCAGTTCCAAGCAATTTATCCCCCATGAACCAAGCTTCTGGTTCCAACTACGAAGCTTCTCTTGTATCAATGCTTTGGAGGGTGCAACATAAATCTATATATCAGAATAAAAAAGGAGGTTGCAGTAGTGTTAAATGACTAAATGATGGAGAAAATTTCCAATGGCTACATAATCATCTTTGCACGGGCAGAGTAGGCAAAGCTGGCAAACATCATTGTGACACTGACTGACATATGCAATTTGAAACAATATATCAATCTACAGGACGTGAATTGGAATGACCAACAAAACCATGCATTATTGAGTTGCAGTAACTCTTTCATCCCAAAATATGATCCTTTTGGTTCTTGGAAATGTTAGATAAATAGTTGTAGGAAAAAGAGAGTCTGAAATAAGCTAGTAATATGAAATAAAATAGACAAGGCATGCAGCTAAGGCATCATTAAATGAAAGTTTCCCAGCAAGTTTGACTTCTCCCATTCAATGAATCATGGTCCTAGAAATTGCAAATTCAGTAATCTACTAATCTTGTGCAAAACACTGATACACTTACAGCCTTCAGAGACCCCTTTGTGTGAATAAATTTTCCCTCTCCTGAGATAAACCTTGAGAGAAGCCTCAAAATGCATAGTTCAAAAAGCACTGTTTTTCCACTTCCAGTTGGTGCTGAGATTACCATATTCATATCCGACAGAAAACAAGCAGGAAAACATTCACTCTGCAGCGAGTTAAAATATCTGCATGTAGAAACAACTGTATTTGAAACAGTACCAACTAGTTGGGGATACTAAAGAATGTAATACAGTGATAGCCTACCGCAGATGCGAATGATGATCAAACAGACACTCATCTGCTTGATTTGTGAGCAGGAGCAAATAAAAAGAGCCAGCAATCAACATTGAGGCATTTCTAGGAATCTGGAAACCAGCGTTTAAGCTCCATGACTAGTCTATGTGCAGTGGCTTCCTAAATGACTTACGTTACAACAATAACTACTACACCTCAACCCTAAACTAGTTGAGGTCAGTTTATGATTCAGATAACCTTGTATTACTACTAGTAGCCATTTTCCCCAAAACCTGTGCACATTCATTCAGGCTCATTTCATTCAAACACTCAATTATTTTACCTCAAGAAATTAAATTAGTCGATCTCTTTATTAGAGGTTCTGTATATCCCACTTCTATCCCCACACATACTGGCTATCAGGTGACACCCATATCGCAATAGGATAGTGTGTAACTTCAACATTTCAAGGATTCCAGTACAATTAGCGCACTTGAGCATTCAATTCATAGTGTTGACTAACAGAAGCTTTAATAAAATTTTACACAAAATATCTCAAACAGACAATAAAATTTCCTGGCACTCATAGATAAAAAGGCACATAAAAATTTAGATTGATAGGATACTGAAAAGAGTACTACCTGAAACTGAAAGTTGAACGGAAAACAGGAGGCAAGTCCGATACAGATTTAAGCGTATAGCCATCCATGATTATCTAATTTCCTGATAAAAATGTACTTCAATAAATTTCACCTCAATCCGAAAGCAAAAATACACTAGAAAAAACAGATAATCAGAATGAAATTATTGCCGGTCACTATTATCAAAAAACAGATAATCAGAATGAAATTATTGCCGATCACTATTATCATTCATGATCTGGATTACCAGCTGCTGAACTGATGAAGTCATATAAGGATGAAAATCACAAAGCATTAACCGGGATATTCATGTCTATATCCGTTTTTGATTGCTATATTACCTCTTTTTCTCTTTAAATATCTAAAACTAACAACATTATGAAATACTTACTTCGCACTGTACAGTCAAATTGGAGAAGACAAAGCATTTCAACTCAACTGGCGATTCTACTGCGACAAAATCAGCGATCACTAGTTCCTTTGAAGGGAAATTCAAAGATTAAGAGTGAATGAATGAATCTAGGTCGTCGTGAAATAGATCGCTGCGAATTCGACGGAGAAGAAAATGTGGATAATTTGAAATTGGCGTCGATTTAAATGGTTTTTTCATTGAATTTGAAATCTGTGGGGCCCAGCAAATAAGCTCAAATAATATTTTATACAATTCACTAATTATCTTTTGGCCCCCTACGTTTTTTTCTTTGTAGTTAATTCAGAAAATTTATCCTTTTTTTACAAAAAAATAAATAAATAAAAAATTTTAAAAAAGGGACATATGCAATCATATGCAAAGTTTACCACTTCTTATAGGCATTTACAACTTACAGATAATTAGTGTTCCTGTGTCAAAATATCATCTTTCTTGAAATATACAATGATAGAAAAATCTATTGATCTAGAGAGCCTTTGCCTATTGGGATGAGTCATTCTTCCCTTTTTGTTTCTATTGCCAAACTCTTCTTATCCTACTTACCAGCCGTCTTGTTTTTGACCATGCCAAGGGATTGAAATTAGTAAAGAAAGAGCTTTCACTACTTGTATGTCAGTTCCACTTTACAACTTCAGGCAAGTATTTATGCAGCAATGATTCCCACGCTTACTCCACAAATTCATTTATATACTCAATTTATGAGGAAATCAATGCAAATCTTGGATTTTCAAATTGAGAGTGACCAAGAATTCTCACCATTTCTTAGATTGATGGACCCAATTCAATTCAATTCAACAGGTTGCTGCATTCACATTTTCTACACCAAGAAAGTTCTCTTGAACTCTTTGATCTCTGATCTGTATCTGGCATCATTTAGTTGTTCTTCAAAACTTGAAACAATCTATGTGAGCAACATTTCTGACCTCATTAGTTCCAAAACCCCGTATATTTCTGTGGAGTCATTGTGAGAACCATCCTGGGAATAAAAGAAATGGGGTTGGCTCCGTACTTCTATCCAACTACATCCCCCGTTTTTCCTCAGTCCTTTTTCCTTCATTTGTTTTCTCATGTGTGAGACGTCTAGCCATCTTCCAGCTGAAGCATAAACATTTGACAACAACACATATCCTTCAGGATGCTTTTCAGCCAGCTCTGAAATCTTGTCCGCCACCCTTTCTGCCATTCTCTCATTTCTGTATGTTTTGCAACCACTTAAGAGAGCTGCCCAGGCTTGAACTTCTGGTTCACAGGGCATGTCCAAAATGAACTTCTCTGCTTCAGAAAGACGTCCTGAACGAGACAGCATGTCCACTACGCAGTTATAGTGCCTATCATTTGGCTGTATGTTATAGACCTTTTCCATTGAACTGAAGTAATGGAGTCCTTTATCTACTAGACCACAGTGGGAGCAAGCAAATAAAACGGCCAAGATAAGCAGCTCATTTGGTGTAATGGACTTGGTCCGTTCAAATTCTTCAAATACAGCAAGTGCTTCCTCTGCAAAACCGTTTTCTGCAAGCCCTTGAATCATAGCTGTCCACGAAATCTCATCGCGTTTGGGCATCCTTTTGAAGATTTTCCTAGCACTTTCAACATCACCGGATTTGGCATACATATCCACAAGGGCAGTGTCGACAAAAATGTCAAAGTGAAAACCAAGTTTAATTGCCTTACCATGTGAGATCTTCCCCCTTTCTAGTGAAGCTAAGCTCGCACAAGCACATAAAACGCTAGAGAAAGTAGATTTACTCGGTCGTTCTCCAGACAGAAGCATGTCACCGAAAACTTCAAAAACCTCGTCAAATTTTCCATACTCCAAATAACCTGTTATTAGTGAATTCCATGAGATGTTATCTTTTTGGGGTATCTTGCCAAATAGCTCCTTAGCTTCTTCGAGCTGGTTATTGAGACTATAGCCACTAACCATTGAATTCCAACAAACAACATTTTTCTCCAAGATCGAGTCGAATGCAACACGTCCATCCTTGGTGCTTCCACATTTGCAGTACATGTCAACAAGTGAGCTACCAATGTAAGCATCTCTCTCCATCCCGATTTTTAATATATGTCCATGAAGAGCCCTTCCCATTACAGAAGCTTCCAGGCTTGCCAATGCACTTACTACGCTAGCAAAACACGACTTATTTGGTTTAAACCCCTGTTGGACCATGCGAGTGAAGAGATTCACTGCCTCTTCTGCATCACCACTCTGACTGTACCTTGAGATCATTGTACTCCAAGAAACTTCATTTCTTTCAGGCATCTCGTCAAAGACACGACGAGCTTCTGCCAATTCTCCCATCTGAACATACATGTCTAGAATCGCTGTCCAAGAAACGACATCCTTACTCGGCATCCTATCAAAAATTGTCCTAGCTGAAACAGTATCATTTAGTCTCAAGTTAAACGAGATCAAAGAATTCAAAACTGACACGTTATGTTCATAGCCAAACTTAACAATCAAACCCAATACGCACTTTCCCAAATTCAAGTCACCCAGCTCTCCACATGCTCTCATAATGGAAGTAAAAGTGACAGCATTAGGCATAACCCCAGATTGAAGCATCTCCAGGAACAACTTCATTGCTTTCAAACTTAACCCATTTTGAACAAGCCCACTGACAACTGCTGTCCACGAAAAAAGATTCTGAAATGGGTTTCTCTGAAAGTACAAAATCGCCTCTTCAATTTTTCCAGACCTCAACAACCCCGAAATCATAGCTGTCCAAGAAACTTCATTTCTCTCAGGCATTTCGTCGAACAGTCTACGAGCGTTGTCCAGCTTTCCCCATTCAAGATTAGCATCAATAAGACAATTATGCACAACTAAATTGAACCCATCAAACTCCTTCAGCATCTGATTAATCTCATTTGGTTTTCCAGATTTAAGGTACATAATAAGCAACTTTACGGCAATGTGCTTCTGAGATGAAACGCCTTTTTTTATCAGATGGCCATGAAAAATGGTCGCCTGGACTATTAGTCTCTTTTCTTTCAAGTCATTCAAAATGGAGACGATCTTGTGTACATTATCTTTCAAGTTTCTTCCCGAGTTAGATAAGTTAGACCTCATAATACTTTTCATTCTAATTTTTCTTTGGCTCTCTCCACTTGGTTGATAGCATCTATAGAAAGCTCAAAAGTGCAACGGGATTTCAAACAGCTTTTTTCCCACAAAAAAAATGAAAGAACTTGTAACAATTTTAACAACAGAACGATAAAATTGAGGCTGGCAAAGAAGTGTCAACCATTAATTAAACTTGCACACAAACTAGTTTATACTGCAAAACTAAACAGACCATAAAACAATATAAAAAAACCCCATACGGGGCAAGATGAAACGCCGCATCGTGGGCTTGTAACGCAAAATGAAAGCCCAAGCAATGAAAACTTCCACTTAGATTTGGTAGGGGCCGCGCGAACGCAGGCCCCCGCTGCCACAAATTATGACGTAGGCTCGACCACTTGGGCCGACCTTAGGTGGGCACCCTTCCAAAGTGCAATAGAAGTCACCAACCTAGGCCATGGGCCTTCATGATCACCCATTGACCCCGTCCAGGTAAGTATGTTTCATCGTTGCTCCTTCCTTTCTTTTTCTATCACTACAGCATCATGCCTGCCTTTTATTTCGGCCGATGTGGGAAGAAGCTCACATACACTTCGGACTTTTTCAACTTTCCATCCCTTTGTTATTTTCTGTTTGAAATGGAGCATTTTTCCTTTGTTTCTTTTTTTTATTCTTCAAACCATAAATGCAATAGTAGCTTACAAAATATGAGTATACAACTGTTTGAAATTTGCCAAAATGTTTGAGCTTTAACAAGACTTTTCAATATGAATGATCTCCATTTTTCATTAGCCCTGCCTTTTCTTTACCGCCAAATACTAACTACTGAATTAGAACCCAGAATCACTTCCTCCAACTGTATAATTTGTTTCTTCGTTTATTTAATCATATGTTATTAATCAAAATTTTATAAGCCGCACGAACTCCAGGCAAAGCACATATTCAAATTAGTGACCAACAACAACAACAAACATACCCAGTGAAAACCCACAAGTGGGGTCTGGGGATTGGCAAAATGTACGTAGACCTTACCATCATAGAGATAGAGAGGTTGTTTCCGGAAGACTCTCAGTTCAAAGTGTCAGTCCCCACAAGCAGAAGATACAGTGACCAACAACTACATAGCCCATAAAATTCCACCAATGGGGTCTGGAAAGGGTTAACGTACACACATCTTATCATTACCCGTGGGAGTAGAGATGTTATTTCTAAGAGATCCTCACTCAAATACAGCCATTCCAGTTATAAAGAAGAAAATATAATACGTCACACGAAAATAGTGTAAAGACTACTAAGAGGGAGCAACAACAACAATAAAATAGTGCAGCAAACAAAACAAAATAAACAACCTACCAGGATAGATTGTTGAAAACAATAAAAAGTATTGATGGATATCAAAAATAACAACTACGTAATGCAACTAGTATGCTAGCAAACACCAATCACCCTACACTACACTACACTACTAACATTCTATCCTTGTACATGTCCTCCACACCTTCCTATCTAAAGGCCATATCCTTGGTTATCTGAAGTGCAAATTAGTGGCCAAAGATGAAACTTTTTAATTCTGCTTTATCCATTTTGCACAAAACTATGTATGGTGCCAAATTCAAATGCGGACGCCACGGTGTAGCAGTGAGCATGGTCATCATGAATCAGAGATTCTAAGCATTTCTTCATGTAAAAAATGAGCATTCTTCTTATTGACAAGGAAAGCAAAATACGATACCCACAACAATTTCAGCTACAGCTTATGTGAACAAAATCCTTCTTGATTTATGGTAATAAGTAAAGGAAGACACTAAAGCACAAACTGCTAAACGGCAATATTCTAAAACCAAATATTTTTGAGGAACAAAAAGCAGCCCACCGGCAGCTGATGGGCAGCCATGAGTTCTAAGACACCAGGATGATTTACAATAGTTAAATGATTTACAAAGGACAGGATAATCAGAATAGTAATCCAGCATCCGCAACTCTCCATCAGCTGTGGGGAGTAACAAAGCATCCTCCAATTGATATTTGTATTTGAACGTACTGTGCCAAGCGGCAATAACTGCATCAGCAACAAATTTTCTCTAGTAGCAAAGTCTTGCTAAGCTTCATAAGTATGTTACTGACGGAGCCGACATTTTCCAGTTCCAGCACAAACTGAACACTCATCTGCTTTCCCGGCAATATGACTTAGGCAATGATTGATCCTATCATTCACAACATCCTGTAATAATGATTTCAAGAATTAAAATTTTAACCTACAAGCTTTCTATAAAAGAATTTCAATGAGAAAAGATTTAGCTGTTTTTAAATCAACCTTCTAGGATTAAAATTTCAAACAAACAGCTTTTATACTGAAGGATGTCAATGCCAAAATATCTGACCATTGCGGTCTCTCCATGAAAGTAAAGTTGCTAGTTACTTGAGTAATAAGAGTGCTGGGATTTAAATGGGACGCAATAAAGCCATTCTCACTAAAGAAACTCAGATTGAACAAAGCATTCTGTAAAAAACAGAATTCTAATACAAGTGTCAGTGGCCTAGGAGGAAAAAGGCAACTGCAAACCTATTACAATAACAAAAGCCCTAGTTAGGCAAGAAGTGCTATAGGGCCAGTGACATGGGAAAGAGGGGAGTTTGACCAAGTAGAAGGGCAAGTGTTGGTTGATCTCACTGGCTTTAATGCAAACTATGGAGTAGGAATAAGCTAAGGTTTCAATATTGATGGATGCCATATGTAAATGAAAAGAATAAATACTGAGAAAGTAAAGCTAGTGAAGAACGAAATCTTACAACAAGTAATTCATGAAGGCCAAGCGGTGCTGTAATGAGATATGATACTCCTGGATGCTCCTTTGCAGCTTCAGCTGTTAAAGAAGGAATATCCTGAAAAGAGAAGATCATAAGCCTTTTCACCAAGCTCCTTGGCTTTAAATCTGATATCAGATCAAGACCTAGCACTATACATCAATGGAAAATTCTACATTGCTAGCACAACTTAAGACTTCAGACTACATGAAACGAAAGATACCTGGTTCCAATGTCGTCCAGGAGAAAGGAAAAAGGGGCTCACAATAACTCGGCGTGCTCCTTGTTGAACGCATAAATTAAATGCGTCTCTAATAGATGGTTCTGCTAGTTCCTAAATATCATCAAAGAGATACAGAGCAAAGATGAAAATTCCAACTTTTTTGAGAAGACTAAAAGGAAAGGACAATAAAGAGATTAAGGATGTTCTTGGAACGACATATTCTTAAGGATAGGGAAATAAATCTATATTTGTATTTGAAGTGCTCTCAGTGACATCATTTTGTGTTCCATTTTCCAGTTTTTGTTTCTCAATAGGTAGATTTGATATCATTTGAACTACTGATAACTTTGTTCTGAAAAAGTTTGAATTATTATTTGCCATTGCCTTGGCTTTTAACATCCAAACATTAGGATTTTCTTACTACTACCATATTCTTAGTCCTACCACCACTTCCTAGCCCTACTAAAAGGATTCCTTTATCCTCTCAATCCTTGTTATATTTTCCCCAATTTTCTCATAAGATATATTGTAAGATGATTTTCTTATTCGCAAATTTGATACCATTTCATTTTTTATTTTCCATTTCTTTGCTCTTTAAACATCCGACATACTTCTAGACTTCTCATTTCTTATCCTTTCCCATGGCCTTTTTCCTTCCTCGTCAGCATTCTAATCCCAAACAGAGTGCAAAAACAAAGATAAGCAGATAAGGAATCAAGACTGAAACGACAAATCATACAGCAAAATCATACAAAAGAAGGGGGATAAAACATTCTTACCATGTGTGCAGGCTCTACAATGGTGTTTTTGGTTCTCTCTCTAAACATTGCCACAAATTCATCTGACATAAATCATGAAAACAACAACTATAAGCAACTCATAACAAACCAGCAACAAAATTGAAAATGAAAATAAAGGGTGCCAGAAACTAACTTAGCATAAGATTGGACTCATTTCTACGAGACCCATGATCCACAATTATCACTCCATCACCTTCTTCTATCCCATTCGACCCCACCCTGATTGAAGTGGCCATACGATATCTTTGAGGTAAATATTTCGATTTTGAAGGACCCCTATGCAATTTTACAAATTCAGGAACTGCAATTCCTGGTTTTCTAGCTGGGTATGCACTAGTTGAGCTTTCATCATTTAAACAACAAAAATGAACATCAATTTAATCATACAAACTTCCAGTTAAATATGCCTCATGAACTACTAATACTAATCAAGAATTAAACTTTATAATAATTACAACAAGAACAATCTGTCACACTAAAACACAAGAAAACTATAAATTACCTCCTCAAACTGAGATGAGATTGCAAAGACAACAAATCCATTCAACCTCTTCCAAGGCCGCTTCAATTTTTCTTCCATTTCCTGGTACTAAAAGAAACATTGATTGCTACAGCCCAAACATTGAAGAAAGCACAAAAGCCCTTTTTGAATGGCCTAACGGGTCACAAGGCCCACATATGTTTTTTTTTCCTTGAAATTGAATGTCATAATTCGCTGTACATTTTCTAAAGGAATTTCTGTATAAAGTTTTATATTATTTTTTATTATGGAACCTAACATGTCCACTATATATGCCGGTCCAATTGTAGTTTCACTAATATAATAATGATTGGTTAATCACTGTCTTTTTGTTTTTACGTTGACGTAGGCATAAGCCATAAATCAGAAAGGGAGTCATTAGTAGTGATGAAAAAGCCCTAGTAACTTCTTCAGGTCATTAATGATTGCGATTCAAATAATATGAATGCAATGAATTTAGCAAATTTTAATTCAACACAACATCTACTAAAATATCTATAAAAAATACAAGTCTACAAACATAAGATGCCTGATTTCAAAACAAAACCTAATGATTTCTTTCTTTGATTTCAGCAGAGAGGCCAGCATGTGCATGTCTATACACTCTTTAAGAAAATTTTAAACAAAGATATATTTCATTAAATTAATCTTATTTGCACTCTAAATTTAATCATTACTATTTTATTAAGTTATTTAGTAATAACTTAATATAATGGCTCTTTAAATTGTCTGTGATTCTTTCAATTGTGAAGTAGCAGTTAGTCAATGCAACTTTCGACGCTCATCATGGGTCATCCGGAAACAGTCGTACTATGTTCTTAAACATAGGGGTCAGGCTGCGTACATCCGACCCCCCTTTACCCCGCAATAGGCGGGAGCCTTTGAGGCATTGGGGTAATGTTGTTGTTGTTGTTTGTATCAAGAAGAGCCTAACCAAGAATAGAGACCTTTGATTACCTTGAAGCCGATCATGTACATTTGTAATCCACTTCACGATGGTTATTTACGCGTGAAGCCCCTCTAAATCGCCATCACACTTGGAATGTTGATCACCACGCCAATACAATCATTTTTGACATAAAAAATTATAATTTTTGGAACCTGATCAAAAATCAAGTTTAAAATGAGATTGTGGGATCCATGACGAAAATTCCAAAATTTGCTCCATAAAATGGTTTCAAACACATTACTAAGCTTGTATCCCAAAAAAATAAGGCACAATTTGAGGCTTAAAAACAGAAAAAATCAATTCATGCAAATTAGACACTATTAAAACTTAAGAATTAGCTTAGGCAGCCCCTTTGGAACTCCAAATGTACCCACGATCAAAATAAACCTTCAGAACTTGAAATCACCCAATAATGGCTTAAAATGGAGGATAATCCGTGTCTTGAAGAAATTAGAATGAGTTGGAAAGGGGTTTGGTCCTTAAAAGGACTTGACATAAGTATCCTCCGGGATCACGGAGGCCTGCCTGCGAATATGTAAGGCTGCTAAACTAGATCTTCGCAAATGTGGTAGATAGCATGCAAACGCAGAGGCCAAGTTGGTTGGGCATCGCAATTGCAGACCAGTTAATGCGAATGCGGAGTTTCCAAACCCGGACAACTATGAACAAGCCCCATAACCCCCACAAAAGTGAAGGACAAATTGTCGTGCACCAGCAGCTGCTGTAACATCAGATTTTGTCTTTATTCAAATCTCCGACAGAATGCCTGAAATTATTTCAAAATCCTTCGTGCATAAACAACCTATGCTACATCACAAAATTTGACATTTTTAGAATCAATGGTGCAGTCAAATTTTCTAATAGAGGTAATCTCGACAAAAAGTGGAGCCCAGATCTAAGTTCTATTTTAAGTCAAAAGCCATAACAGGACTCAAAATGAGACCGAAAGCCTTTGGGCATGCATGAAAGGTTATTCTAGTCTAAAATCAACATTCGGGAGTTAACCGCACCAATGGTATTCTCATCCAGGTATGATTCCTAAGAGTTCTGACCGAACTCAAACTTAGGTCCAATCTTAAAGGCTAAAATGCCTAATGGCACACAGTTGCATCGATATACTCGAGAATTGAGCCGACAATACTCCTAGCTTAAAATGACCATTCCGAAGCTGATGGAGCTATTAGTATCAAATTATGAGGATGTCTTCCTAGATTTTTTACCAAAGTCAATCGTTCAAACTCAAAGGTCTCCAAAACACAAAAACTGACAGAAAAATCAAATGAATGATTCACCCTAATTTCCATCTAAGGTTAAATAAGATTAGATTAATCTTGCTAAACTAGATCTCGAATGATTCATCGAAGGAACTAGACCTAGGGTATGAAATTTCTTGTGATTTCGCTTCACTTGCTTGCAAGCGAAGTCATACACACATTGATAGAGAACCCAAAGAAGAACAAGAGAAAGGAAAGCAGCACCTTAACTTACTAGCTCCATTTCTTATTCCTGGGCAAAAGTTACACTCATCCTTGATATGTTACTATTTCTTAATCCTTGCATCCAGGGATCATAAGTCGATCAGTTCTTAGAGTATAGTCTCTCTCAAGGTTAGTGATAAGAGTACATCAGTCTGTGTGATAGCGGGTGAACTAAAGATTTTGTGTTTGCAAGGAAGCGTACAAGTGAGTGAATGCATCACCATCCAAAGCTTGTCATTTGAACATAGGGGTATTCAATCCCTGAGCCTAGATTTAAACTGGGGAAAAAAGGATTTGCAGTCTTTTGTCTTACCACTCGACCATGTTGCCAAAATGCTACAAATACAAAAAGGTGAAAATCTTTCTTGGATTACTAAACCGCTTTTTTATTATACTTGTGCTCAGGTGACCGAACTATCAGTGCCAGCAAGTCATAAATGACTTGAGGTCACTGCAGAAAAGCTCTAAATACTGAAAAAAGATCGGAGAATGGAGAAAATGAACTAGAGGGTCATTACAAACCATCATCATTCTTTGATTAAATTTGCTGTTAAGATGTTGTAAGAAAGAAATGCTTAATTCAATCTTTAGTTTGTCATTCCTTTCAGCATATAGAAGAATATTGTAATCAAACTAAAAACAAGAGGACAGAAAATATTAATGTTTCCATATATCTCTTAAATTATAGATGCAATTACATTCTTCAGTTTAATCAACTTCATACATTTTTATAAATAAGGTGTCTTAAAATGATGGATTTAAGATCACTCTAATCCATTTATAAATTGATTATTGTATAATTAGAAAAGCAATATAATTGGAGAACCTATTATGGAACTTATTTTCCTTATTATCCTCCATATTAATTAGTTATCTTCATGCCTTCACTTAATTGAGAGAATGAGCCAAAGCATTCATGATATGAGCTTGGTCAGTAATAATTTGTGTAGTTGAAGGGTTTTGTCCCAAAACAATGCAATAACCATCATCATAATTCTCCATTCCATGTGCCATGAGTTGCCATACTAAGCTTCCTCCCATGGTTCCACCTTCTTTGGCCAAATTGTACACATTTTTATATACACTATTCATGAATTTGTCTCTTGATCCTTGACCTCTAATGGACTTTCCAAATTCAGCAAGCACTAGAGGTTTCTTTAATATGCTTCTTGCATCTTCCCAATGACTTGTTATCCACCTTTCCATCCACACTAATTGTGCATCATCACTTTGGCCAGACACCCTAGAGCATTGTAAAGATATAATTAACATATAATAAGCTTTGGTAATTCAAATACATTATGATGGAATTTGTGAGTAGAGGTAAATATTACCATTGGTCAGTGTATGCATGGATAGTGACAAAATCAATCTCATTGATGTTGACACCCAATTTTGTCCGGCCTACAGCCCATTTTAGAGTGTCAATTCATTAAAATAGATGTTTTTGTTTATATTCAATTTAATTTAAATATTTGCGTATTTTTAACATTTTTGTTTTTCTTCTTTTGACTTTTTCATTTTTCATTATATTCTCACCCTTCATTATTTTTTCCGTAAGATAACTCTTCATTCCTCCCAAAAAAAAAAAAAACCCTAGCCACCATAACTCTCTTCTTCTCTCATTCTTTCATCACCACCAAGAAAAAGAGCCGCCCCTCCCCTTCAACAAAACTCACTCCCTCTCCTCTCCTCCATTTCCACCACCACAAACAACCATCCCAAACTAGCTACGAACTCCATCGAAACACCTCCAAAAACACAGCCCCGAAACCACACACAAAACTTGCCAAAAAAAAAACCCAAATCAGTTAGCCCCAAGCCACCCCATTTCAGCCCCGAAACAGCAGCGAAACTCGCCGTAAATCACCTCGAAACTTCGTCAGAGAATCACCCCCAAACCAGCAGCTCCACGCCATCACAAACCCCCCAAACGCAGCAGCAAATCGACCCTCAACTCCAGTAAACTCCACCACGCCGTTGGCAAAGACAAGCAGCTGCACCAGCGAACTATCCTCCGTCACACCGAACAATCCATCTCTCTCTCTCTCAATCTCTCTCTCAATCATCTCTCAGCCAAGAATCCATAGTCAGATCACTGAAGAGGTAAAAAATTGTAACTTTGTTTAAGGTTCAGTTGATTGCTTGCTACTTTTTCCTTGGAAATTTATTTTTACTTGTTTTAGCTTTTTGGGTATGTTAAAGATTTGATTTTGACAGGTTTATGTAAGTTCGTATTGAGTTAAGGTGATGCTGAATGTTTCATGGGTATTATCATATGATTTATATTGTGTCTCTGAATCAGCTGGTTCAACATTTAATTTTTATGATGTTTTATATTTGGGCTGCATCATCCCAGATGGATGGTATTGCAGTACTAGACTAAGTTCTGTGTTTTTCATCATCAGCTTGCATTTTTATGAGTTCTCTCTCTCTTTTTTTTTTCTCCTTTTGACCTTTAGTTGAAGTTTTATGGTAGTTTTTTTTTTTTACTACACTTAAATGATGGAAAGGAATGGAAAAAAAGAGTCTTATTAGACGTATCTTGAATCATGGCATTTGGTAAGCAAAGGAAAAACTTTCCTTGACATAGAAAAGGAATTATAGTTGTCTTGTGAAAATGTTGTTTCTCTTAGTGGAGTTTGCTCTTTCACATAAAAATGCACTGCATAGATGGTTGAAGCTATGTTTGGCAGAGAATCAGCATGGCTTTGTTCATTGCTGTATCAATTTAGTGCAGTCTATTGTGTTTGGAGACTATGTCTCATCATTGTTCTCTTTTCCTTTTTAATTTCCAATAATGAGACAGAATATCAATGGTTTCCTGGTAAATTTCGCTGCAGCAACTTCTGAAGATGTATTGTAGGATAATATTCTTTTCCTTATGACAAGTACTTGTTTTGTTTTTCTTATGCTTGTGAAAATCATGTTGGAGGTTTTATTGTGGATGCTCTTTAGAGTTGAT
>JAABOM020000049.1:23092928-23112977 GCA_011800125.2 Solanum clarkiae | reverse complement strand
CCTTTTATATTATACTTCTTTAAATATGATTCGATATTTTGCAGTAGATTGCTGGCAAATTTTTTTTTTTTTTAAATTTTCTATAACAATTTCAAGTTAATATATAAAATTTATATAAGTAAAAGTTGTTGAATTTTGATACATTTGTTTCCACTACGATGTTTCCGCGCATTTGGTGGCCCTCTTTTTGTTTTTTATCAACCGTAACCGTTGGGTCAATTTGTCCCAAGTTTCCATTTCTTGTTTACATACATTTTACTTACGTGGCTTCTACGATTAGGTAACACGTACCGTTCGTTACCTCTTTTTTTTAATAAGAAAAAGCGTTAAACTTATAATCATTTATTTTGGTTATCTTGTTCTTTTTCACAAGTAAATATCCAAATGGTCGGTGTTTGTGGGTCCAATTGGGCCCCACAGTGCATGCTCGGCGAACCTATACGCTATATCTTGCGGATCTTCTAGATCTAGATAAGCGGGCCCACTATTATGACACGTGGATGCCTTTTTTTTTTTTCTTCAGGTTAGTTGTCGCACTTCACCCTCTTGATAAAGTAACCATATGAATTTAATTCTTCTTGAATATTGTATCAAACAGTAGTAAAAACGTATTTTAAGAAATTAAAGAAAATTTTCATCAAAATTAAATGTAAGGTTAAATTGTAAGCATTTGAAATTCTATATGAACAGATAGTTACATATTCAGATAACCTATTAATGACATGCAAATAGTTTCATAAGTACTGATTGAATAATTGAAAAAAAGTACAAAAAAAAAACTACTTATTTAATAAGAAATAAACAGTAATTAGTATCATAATAAATCAAATCTTAATACAAAACTAAGAACATTTAAAGATTTCGTCAATAATTTAAAAAAATCAATAATCCTATAGTCTAATTACAAAGCATGTGTACCAAATTTTGACAGTTTCCAATTTTTCTAGTCTGAAAACATACTTATCCTCTTCGATCCTAAAAGATCTTCTTTGTATGAGTATAAATAAAAACAACATTTATATTCATTGTTTAAAGTGTTTTCAATTTCTAATCTACCAGATATAGTAGAACACACAAATAATTCTCTTTTTTTTGTCCTGAATTGTCTTCTTTTTTCCAAGTAAACAACTTTATTCTATTATCTCATAATCCATTTTAAATATTCATATAATACCAGTGCATTATTTACGATTCAATTTGGGAAAGTCAAATCTCAAGAAATTATATATAAGAGAAAAATAGAGAAATTTTGCTAGATCATAAGCTAGTCCATATTCCATATTCGAAGAATATATAAAATATTATTATCTTCTAACAAATTCATCAATCTCCATATATCTTCACAAGTTACGGCTATTTTTTGTAATCCTTGACTAACCATTTTGTAAAGCTTGTTCTGAATGTACAAAATAGTGATGAAATGCTCACCTTCCCAGCTGGTCATCTCTGTTCATATATGTATAATGAATACAAAGAGGATACTTGTAAAGAGAATAGAGAACCTAATGCAACACAAACTTCAGAATAGAAGTCCTAGAAATCATAGATTATGAGTCATACAAGTACATGAATTAGGAGTCCTAATATGCTCCCTCAATCTGGACGTGTTGATATAACGAATAAATTATCATGTAAAAAGTAAAAATAGGAAAAGGATAAACGTTTTGTAAAAATATCAACCAGCTATAAGTGAGAAAACACATATTGTACTATAAGAACTCCTTGAACAACTCTATCGCGAACATAATGATAGTCAATATCAATATGCTTAGAACAATCATGAAAGACTTGGTTGCGAGACATGTATGTTGAGCTAACATTATCACACAACACTCAAATCTGCTCACAATGATAAAGACCAAGCTCACAGAGTATTTGACAAATCCAAGACGTTTCAGCAATTGCATAGGCAGATCTATATATATTATCGGAGTTAATGAGGTAAAACAAGTAGTAGAAGGAGGAAAACTAGCTAATGGATGATTAGAGTGAGTGGCGACTACGGATTGTTGGGGAGTAAAGAACGACGATCTAAATACAAGAGGATATGGAGAGATGGATGATGAAGATACGTCTGATACCATGTATAGAAAAGTGATGAAAGACTTACTATCTTTAGCTAATAATCTTTTCCTCATAACCGATCCCGTTTCTTACATTGTTGATATTGTATTTAAATTGATGCAAACTTAAATATCATAACTGTACTCTCTCCACCCTTTAGTTGTCATGATGTTCTATTTTTTAAAACTCAAATTGATTAATTTTTAATCTAAATTAAATTACAATAACTTGGTATTTTAAAGTAAAAAATTTATATAGTCAAAAATTATACGGTAGATATTATAAGTTATACGAAGTAATTCTTTTCCATGTCAATACTAGTCAATATGATTAAAAAAGAAGTGCATTTTAAAAGTTAAATATTAGTTAAAAGTTTTTTTTATCATTGACTCCCTAAAAGAAATTTATGATAACTTAAAAAGAATAGAGGGAATAGTTAGCTTTTTCGCCGATGAAAAACTAATCTTCATAATAAATTTTCCTCAAAATTATTTAGTTTGTGATCATTTATTTATCAAAATTAAACAAAAGCAAATCAAACGTCTACGTTACTACTAGCCTCTTCGCATTGCAATCTTCATTTCCTACTAATAGAACCTTTTTTTAGACTGAAAGGTACAAATCCAATAATTTTTGGGTTCTTAATATTAGATTTGGTTCATACAACAATGTTTGTTTAAATTCTAATTATTTATATTATTTATTTTAAAAAATGCAAATTTTAATTGTGAATCCAATAAAAGTGCATTTTTGATGATAAACCGTATCAATTTTAGTTTAGCTGTTATTGCTACGCCTAGTAAATAATTTCCGCGGATTCTTTCTAAATTTGAAAAAGAGGAAGTAAGGACTAAGGTAAGGGGGAAAAAATAGAAAATAGTATGTAGTGCCATTTATCAAAGAGTGTCAAAATAAATAAAGAAAATTACTACTATATAATATATACGCATAAATTTAAATTTTAACTTAATTAAAATATAATATAGCCAAATACCTAAGTAGTCGTCTGTGAAAGATTTGATTTTATAACTTTTACAAATTTATTTTAAATTTTTATATCTTTTCACAGAATTTTTTCCACAAAAATCCCAAAGTAACATATTAAATATGGTGATCATATATTGAAAAGGTACCAAGAGATTTTTCTCTCTCTTCATTCTTTCAAAGAGATCATTTAAATTAATGTGTGAAGATTTTTCTTGACGATATATAGTATATCTTTTTTCCTTTTATTTTTACTACTTTTTATTTTTTTAGTGGGTGAAATCACCGTAAATTTAATTTTCAAATTTCAACAAAATGAGTAGAAGAAATGTTCTCGATGATAAGTACACGTGTATAAAACTAATTAGCTACATGCATTATACTACACTGTCCCCACCTAAATCTATCAAAATTCAATTCTTGCCAAACCGACCACCAAATCTTTCTTCCTCTGAAGTTTCCTTCATCACACTTTTTATGTGGCTATAAATTTGCAATGTCCCAAACCAAAATCCTCTTAACTTCATTTTACTCATTGCAACATACTACACATTCAATTCTTTTAGAAAAAAAAAATTCTGTGATATTCTTCATTCATTCTTTTTTTGTACACTTTCATCCATGGCTCCAATTTTTAACAAAGCTAATGGAACCTTCAAAACTCTTGTTGATGGTTCAGACATTACCTTGGAAAATTCAAAATTCTTGGTCAATGACCAAATCATCCTTTCTCAAGTTCCAGATAATATAAGTGCAACTCCATCGCCTTACACCACCGGGGACAAACCAGTAAATTCCACTCCGGGTTGCTTTGTGGGCTTTAAGGCAAATGAAGCCCAAAGCCACCACGTTGTTCCAATTGGGAAACTGAAGGACATCAAGTTCATGAGCATTTTCCGGTTCAAAGTCTGGTGGACTACTCATTGGACCGGTACTAATGGAAAAGACCTTGAACACGAGACCCAAATGGTCATTCTTGATAAGTCGGACTCGTTGGGCCGGCCCTATGTTTTGCTTCTACCACTCATTGAAGGCCCCTTCCGGGCTTCTCTCCAGCCCGGAAAGGACGATTTCGTCGACGTTTGCGTCGAAAGTGGGTCCAGTAAAGTTACCGGAGACTCCTTCCATAGTGTACTGTACATGCATGCAGGTTAGTTCAATTGAATTCATAATTTTGTGAAATTATTATTATAAATTTTACGTTAAACTCGTAAAGATTAAATTCTGAATACGTGTCTTACAGGTGATGATCCGTACAGCTTGGTGAAAGATGCAATTAAAGTAGCTAGGATTCATCTAGGCACTTTTAAGCTCCTAGAGGAAAAAACACCCCCAGGAATTGTTGATAAGTTTGGTTGGTGTACATGGGATGCATTTTACCTTACGGTGCACCCTCAAGGTGTGTGGGAAGGTGTGAAAGGGCTAGTTGATGGTGGGTGTCCACCTGGGCTCGTGTTGATTGATGATGGTTGGCAATCTATTTGTCACGACGATGACCCAATCACTTCAGAAGGTAATGACTAATTCTAGACTTGTCTAAAAGTCTTAAGAGATTTTTTTAAAAAAATTATAAAATTATATCATGTTTGAACAGGTATGAATAGGACTTCTGCGGGTGAGCAAATGCCGTGCAGGCTCATTAAATTCCAGGAAAATTACAAGTTTAGGGATTATGTGAGTCCGAGAAGTTTGGGGCAGGGTGACCCTAACAACAAGGGCATGGGTGCTTTTATTAAGGACCTTAAGGAGGAGTTCAACACTGTGGATTTTGTGTACGTGTGGCATGCTTTATGTGGGTACTGGGGCGGGTTAAGGCCCGGTGCATCGGATCTACCCGAATCCAATGTTATTAAACCCAAATTAACCCCTGGCTTAGAGAAAACAATGGAAGATTTGGCAGTTGATAAAATAGTGAACAATGGAATTGGGTTGGTCCCACCAGAAATTGCTGAAAAATTGTACGAGGGCCTACACTCTCACCTAGAATCTGTTGGAATTGATGGAGTCAAAGTCGACGTCATTCACGTAACTACTCGATCTCTTATTTTCGGCGTATATTATTAATTTGTTTAAAAATAAATTCTTAATATTTTTGTAATTGATGTGCAGTTGCTTGAAATGTTATGTGAGGATTATGGTGGTAGAGTAGATTTGGCCAAGGCCTATTATAAAGCCTTGACATCTTCAGTGAAGAAGCATTTTAATGGAAATGGAGTCATTGCTAGCATGGAGCATTGTAATGATTTTATGTTTCTTGGAACTGAGGCTATTTCCCTTGGTCGTGTGGGTAAGTTACCAAAAAATTATATTCACATTTTACGCTTTATTTTATTGACTGTTGCATCTTAACGTGACATGGATTGATAAGACTTTGATTTTTTATTGATTATGGTCGATATTTGTCGTGTTGGACAGGTAGTTAAAATACTGATAATTAATGAATTGGGGCACTAATTTATGAGGATTATATGGATGATATTTGCCGTGCTTTATAGATAAGTTATAATATTGATAATTAATGAATTGGGGCAAGTTATAGGAAATATTTTATTACCATTAATTATGACGATTAGATGGTTGCCGTGTTTTGTAGGTAAGTATACACTAGTGAATGGTAAATACTTTCCCTATCCCGTATTAAATAAGTTACCCCTATTTAACTAGTTTTTTTTAAAATAAATTTTAAAACACTTATGAACGTTAATCTTAAATTCCTAGAATAACAATTAATTCACTTGGAAAATTAAATGACATTTTTTTTTTGTTCATGTACAGGGGATGACTTTTGGTGCACAGATCCTTCTGGTGATCCAAATGGCACCTTTTGGCTACAAGGTTGTCACATGGTGCACTGTGCTTACAATAGTTTATGGATGGGCAATTTTATCCACCCAGATTGGGACATGTTTCAGTCAACACACCCTTGTGCTGAGTTCCACGCAGCTTCTCGAGCTATTTCTGGTGGCCCTATTTACATTAGTGACTCTGTTGGCCAACACAACTTTGACCTACTCAAAACATTGGTGTTGCCTGATGGTTCCCTCCTACGTTGCCAACATTATGCACTTCCCACTCGTGATTGCCTCTTTGAAGACCCACTTCATAATGGAAAAACTATGCTCAAAATTTGGAACCTCAATAAGGTAAGAAATCACATCAACCTTAAATATATTTGTCGGCTGATGGACGTACTAATTTGTGGTCCCTTTGTTCAGTATACAGGAGTAGTTGGAGCATTTAACTGCCAAGGTGGAGGATGGGACCGCGAGGCTAGGCGTAACACGTGTGCTTCTCAGTATTCCAAGGCTGTGACTTGTCAGGCCGGCCCAAAAGATGTTGAGTGGAAGCATGGAGCCAGCCCAATTTATGTGGAAGGAATTGAAACTTTTGTGCTCTACTCATTCAAACAAAAGAAGTTGGTCTTGGCAAAGCCCACAGATAGGGTCCAAATCACTCTGGAGCCCTTTAATTTCGAGCTCTTAACAGTTTCTCCTGTTACCATTTTGGGAACTAAATCAGTCCAATTTGCTCCAATTGGGCTGGTGAATATGCTCAATACTGGTGGGGCGATCCAGTCTATTGACCTGGACGACGAAGCTAATTCAATTGAAGTTGAAGTAAAAGGCGCTGGCGAAATGAGGATTTTTGCTTCTCAGAAGCCAAGCGCTTGTAAGATCAATGGAGAAGTTGTCCCATTCAAGTATGAGGATTTCATGGTTGCAATTAACGTACCATGGTTCAGTCCTTCTGGTTCTTGTGTCATTGCTTATATATTTTAATGTAACTAGCTAATCATGATTTGACAAGTTTTAGCTGTCAATTATCAAACTATGATAAAGTTGTTGCCGGATCCTAACTTTTTTGGGATTAAGGCATAGTTATTATTATTTATGTGACTAGCTAATATGGGGGGCTTTTCCTAGTTTTTGTATTTGGCCCATTCCTTATTAGAGTCACATATGACTTTACACATGTACCTCAAGTGTTTTGAGGATGAAATATAGTAAATATGTGTTGCATATACATGTAGTCTCTCTATCCTTTTTATTTTTAGTTTTAGAATCAACGTGATACCAGATAATATTTAAATGGTGTTTGATTCAACTAAAACAAATTTCTTAAATTCACTTTGTATCAGAGATATAACAATTTGCTTTGTATTTATTATTATGAATTAATGTATCATTTATACAGAGTGAATTTGAGAAACTATTGTATCACTGATTTAGAGTTGACTTCAAAAACTATTGTTATGTTTGATAATTATCCAATTTTGGTCATTAGACTTCAAACTACTGCTATTTCTAAAAATTCTTCAAAAAAGATCCCAAAATCAAAATAGTCTCAAATAGTATTCTACTGTAATAAAATGAGTGCTTCTCGAAGGAAAAATTATTTAAATATACAATTTATTCTACTATATTCTTTAAAATTTTCTACCATTTGGAAAAATTATAAAAATTCCTATTCTTTTTTTTTCTGGATACGTGATATATCGGGACATCAAATACATCACTTTCTGCGATATATCTGTCGAATATACCACATACGTGATGTATCAGGATGTCGGATACATCATTTTATATAATGTGTCGGTCAGAGATATCATGTACCCAGGACATATGCAATGTATTCAAATTTCACCAAATATAAATAGAATGTAATTAGTAATCCTTACTTTCCCCCCGAAAGAAAAATTACTTAAGTAGATCCATTTTAATAAATAATTACTCATTTTAGCGATACTTTTTATTTATTATCATTTATAACAATATATAACAATACTATGATAAATCTGCACTTGTATTAAAAATGCATCATGCATTCAATATAAATATGTTATAACTGTTTAATGAAAATAATTTTTAATTGCTATAAATGGTAAATATTTTCTTAATTTAATATATTCATGTAAGTTTCCTTTTCCCGAACGCCAGCCCAGTTTCATTAGACTTTTCAAATCAGGCCCATGTAGATTGACGTTTCAGATTAGGCCCATATGAAACCCACAATTAGGATCCGGATCCAAAAGGTCCACCGGCCGAACCGAGAAGGGACAGCGACATTTGTCATCTTCACATCATTTTTCGGATACAACTTCGCAAGAAATCCAAATTCCGGAAACAACGCCATTTCATATCTACAAGTATTCATCCAACAATCAACTACTCTTCCTTCACAAATTCGTGAACACTTTCGTGTACATGATATAAACACATCAGATGAATTCATCGCACTACATGGATAAGCAGATCATGGATCTATCGAATTCGCAGAACAGCAACAACAACAAGGACGACTTCATCGATCTCGTTAACCCTCAGGCGGACCATCACATTAGCGGCGGAGATTCGAAGAAAGACGATATTGTTCCCAGTTACGAATTTCATCCAATTCGCCCTGTTGGATCTTCATCACCCAAGTCTAACAATGATTCTAGTAATGTTGGAGCAGTTAGGGCTTGGAATTCTTCTGATTCCAAAAACAATACTGACCGTAGTATCAGAGTAAACAACTTCACTTATTTTTCTCTCTTTGCTACCTATAATCTAGGCGGATCTAAGATTTTAAATCACTGTGTGCAGAAATCTTCCAATTTGTTCTACTTTAAAATTATATTTTTGTTGTTGACGGTTGCACTCGCCCCTTGCTTATGGTGGTATTGTTATAAAAAGTGAACAAATGCTCTGCGTGTTTATCTGGTTTAGGAGCCATTTTAGTACATTGACTATCCTTGGTGGTTATTTTTGGTGATGATAATCAATATGATTATGTTGTACTTAGTCTCAATTGTTTCATTTTATAGGAATTGGTATTGAAATTTGTTGTTAATAGTTCAAAATTGTCTCTGCTGTTATGGAAAATGTTCAGTTCAGACAATCAGATGCATTAAAACTAAAGTAGCCACTGGATTGGGTGGTCAATAAAGTGGGAGAAGAACCATGAGTCTTAGGTTCAAAGTCTAGCCGAGGGGAAAAAAAATCCTGTTAACACACTCTTGATGTTGCTAGCTGATTGCAAAGAAGATGGATATCCATTACCTAAACCTTGAATCTTTGATTAAGAAGTGCTCATTTACTTTAAGAAGCATCAGATTAAGTCACTCAATATATGACACCAATGCTTATACTAGCATTTTTTTAATAACCAAGAAACCTTGTGACTTAGCTCATCCAACCACAACTTTTGCTCGCAGGTCCAGAACTCTGGACAGTATGGACCTGCTCCTTTACCCTTCTCTGAATAAAATACAAAGCTTCAGTCGGTGACTACCTATGAGCTCATCTAGTACCCTGACCCATACTTCATCCTGTGGGTTGTCCTTATGCTGAAGCAAAGCTCCAGGGATTTTATGAGCCTTGTTTTTACTCTTGAAAGAAATCTGGCCACTTTTTATTCTTCTTTCTTGAGTTTCTTCTGCTACTGGATGCTTTTAATGAAAGCATTACTCTTATTAAAAAACTTCCTGCTTTCATATGGATCATTATATATACAGTACCAGTGGAAGAAGTTCGTTTTTATGGCTTCTCTTTATGTGTGCTCCTTGTTTCTATTTAGAACAAGCGAGCTGTTTTTAAATTTCTTTTGCTATGAATAGATTCTCAATTGGTAAGCTTTTTCTTTATAAAAGTTAATTTTTATGGCTTATTTTTACATGTAATAATATTTGCATATTAGTTACTTTGGGGCTTTAAGTAGGGATGTTAAATGGGCAGGTTGGTCAAATTTGATGGGCAAAGACGGGTTGGGTCAATCAACAGGTTGCTGATCCATTAGAAGAGTTTACTTGGACTAAGATAGAGAGTCAAGTTGGGAACAATAGATCATCGTCCCGCACCCCAATTTGACCCAAAGTTTACTTCTTTGATTTCCACGGTCTTGGTATTTAAAGCCATTGGAATAGAAGTAACCTTTTAATTATTAAAAAGTAAAGATGCAACATTAACATAGTCCTGACCATCAGGTAAAATTTGTTTTACTTGGATATTTTTGTCAACACTAGATTATCATGGGCCATTAACCTAAGTTGCTTGGACTCGGGTGTGAGTGCCCGATATGGGTGAGGATCTAGAGGTTGGATCCTCTATGATCTAAATTTTAAGATTCGGGATACGGATCCATGTATGGATACAAGTGCGGGGATTTGGAAAAAATAATTCAAATAACTAAAAATAGATTTATGAAACCTAAATTATGAGATATTATGTGGAAAACTCGAAGAGAAAATCTTGATCAAGAGGAGAATCCAGGAAAGAGATAAAAGGAAAGGGGTGAAAATAGAAATTTATATATACAAAGTATTCAATCTTTCAATTCACCTTAGTTTCTGTTTTGTGCACAGAAATCATGGAATCTATCCAAATTTCTCCCTTGAATTTGGTCAAAGTACCCAAAGCCGGTTGATCAGATCGCACACCCACACCCATGTCATGTCGAACGGGTGCGGCACCGAAAGTGAAGAGCCCAAACAACTTAGCTAATTAACCATTTTGCTTACTACAAATTTAAACCACTTTCTTTTTTTTTTCCATATTACTCCCTCTCCCTGCATCCCAATTTATGTGATGTAGTTGGACATGACACGAAGTTTAAGTTAGAAAGAAAAGACTCTTAAAACTTGTGGAATAAAATGTGTTAGGGATGTTTTTGTGGCTATAAATGATTTTATTAAGGGTAAAATGAGCATATTAAAGTTAAATTTGTTACTAAATATGGAAATTTGTCATTCTTTTTGGAACTAACGAAAAAGGAAAGCGAGTCATATAAATTGGGACGGCGGAGTGCTCTTTAACTGTCTTTTATGATTTTCAAGCTCAGGTTTTCTTTTTAAAATTTTCTTTGCAAGTAACAACATACATTTGATGCTGGAATTTCTCTCTGAGAAGCACCAGTTGGATCAAAGCAAGCATAAATGAAGAGCGACGAGAACACATTACCATATAAGAGTACAATAAACTTAGCTCCATATGTAGAATTTCCCAGAGCTCCAGAGTGAATTTTTTTTTTAACAATTGGTCGTGTTTTCCTTGCATAGGGGAGGGCGCAAGGGCATATTCTTAGGAATGCTGTACATATGTTGAAGAATAGGACAAAATTGGAAGAATTGATAGCAGCACAATTTCCAAAAATCTTCTCAGTAAACCTAATTTGTTTATTTTTCTATTTCTGAACAAGATCCATAATGTCAAACATAACTCAAAGGAGAGTATTTTGAAGGAATAAGAATCACAGAGGGAGATACCCAAGTGAACTAAAGAGTAAACGGGAACTGCTAGGCAACTGGTTTCGGGCTTGGGCTAGGTTGGAATTCATCGCTGGTGCTGAAAAAGTGTGTGTGTGTGTGTGTGAGAGAGAGAGAGAGAGAGAGAGAGTGCAGAAAAGTAGAGTTTTTATCATCATTGTCGCTTTTCATTACGGGTTCTTTGGGTTTACGTCTTCTATTTCCTCATGTGTTGACTTGGTTAGTCATAATCGGAGTTAGAGCTAAGGGAAGGGGATTCAATCAAATCCCCTTCATTCTAAAATTACACTGTGAAGTAGTGTAATAACAAATTTATTTGTACATATATATTTTAACTTTTGAATCCTTTTAACATAAGTGAAACTTTCTAACTAAAAGCATTTTTTTGCATTTTTTAATCCCCTCGGAAGGACTCCTTGCTCTGCCACTTGCAGACTTTTTAGACAGCTTAGTGAATCAACATTTTAGATAGGTTAGTTTGGGTTTTAAGCAGCTAATATTAAATTGCTTGCCCAACCTGTCAGAATTTGTGAGGGTGGGATGATATTCTTCAGTAAATTTTTGATAGTACCTTTTAGGCATAAGCCTTCTTATTATGCTTTTCTCCTTTTTCTTACTTTACATGTGTATTTTTCTGGATTGGAAATGTTTGTTTAATTCGTTCTTACTACTTATATTTGTCCTTTTGGATTCCGCGTTGGAGCTGACATGCTTGATGTCACCATACCTGTTAATGTGAAATAAACACTCCTTTCAGCTACTTGAGATTTTCTTATTTTTCTCTTCACTTGTATGCAGAATTATGGTTCTCTCGACACAATTGAACCTGCCAAAGTTATTTTGGAGAAAGATTTGGGCAGTGTTTATTCATCTTTATTATCAGAAATTGATCACACAGTTAAGAAGTATGCCGATAATCTTCTACATGCAATGGAGGGAGTGAGTGCTCGCCTATCACAGTTAGAAACTAGAAATCGCCAGATTGATAACTCTGTTGACGAACTCAAGTTGTCTGTTGGTAACAACCATGGTGTCACTGATGGAAAATTGAGACAGCTGGAAAATATTCTCAGAGAGGTATCCTTATCCTTACATCTTCGATTTATCAACTTGTCCTTCAATTAAGCTGCCCTTGGTTTGACACTAGAATGAAATCAAATAAACTGCTCTAGAGTTGGGTAGCCGTAGGCTGCATCTATGTTTCTTTCCTTGTTGACTAGGTGTAACTTTTATTTTTTCCAGTTATCATCCTTAGAATGAAAACTGTAAAAGAATTGCCCCTTTTTACCTTTTTCTTGAAGTCCATGGTCGCTCATGGCTTCTTTATGTAAAACCTTGTTCCTGATCTATTTTGAACTACTACAGAGAGTAGTGAAGTTGTAATTCTGGAATATACACAGCGGGAAAAGTTTCTTCATGGGCTTTATTGCCTCCTTGTGTAATGACTTCCAAGGACATTTCGTACACCTTAATCCATGGTACTTTGTGTAGATCTAAACCTGTTAGATGTCAGTGAACCTTGATGCAACTGAATGTCATGCTAGGAAAAATGAGATGCTCATTAAGGACTGCATCCGATTAACTATTTGAGTTACATAGAGAGAACAAACAACAACATGTCCAGTGAAATCCCACAAGTGGGGTTTGGGGAGGGGAAAGTGTACGTAGACCTTACCACTCACAAGAGGTTGTAAATTGTTCTAATTTGCATCATGTGACAATTTCAGTTCTGGAACTGTGTTTGCCATTTATGTCCTACCTATGCGCTTTCTCTGTGATGTCAATTCACCTTGGCTTGTAGTGGTATAATCACTTTTGACGTTTTCATTAAAAACTCATTTATATTATCAGGATGTATATATATCTACTTGTTTTATTAAATTGTCATGCAGGTGCAAGATGGTGTTCAGCTGATAAAAGATAAACAGGAAATAATGGATGCTCAGTTGCAGCTCATGAAATCACAAGCTGCAAAGGTTGAGCAGCAAGCAGAAACGCCCATTACTACACATATGGATTCATCCCAACCTACAGCACCCGCTCCTCTTCATTCTCACCAGCAATTTCCTCCTGTTGCTCTTACACAACCACCTTCTACCCTAGCCCCTCAACCCCCTCCTCAACAGAATCTGCCATACCAAGTTCAGCTTCAGAACCAGTTTCCCCAGAATCCAATTCCCTCCCATCCTCAGCAAGAAGCTTATTACCCGCCGGGTGGTCAAGCACCAGAAAACATAAGTCATCAGTACCAACCACCTTTAGCACAGCAGCATCAAACTTCCCCACCACCTCCACATCAACAACATCAGTCCACCCCTCAGCCAATCTACTCTCAGCCACCTCCACCTCCACCTGCTCAACCACATCACCCTCATTCCTCTGTTCATCCCTCTCAACCTCAACCTCTTGTAGGCCATCATCGTGAAGAGACACCTTTTGTACCATCCCAGACTTATCCACCACCAAGCATCCGCCAACCTCCTCATCCATCTGGTGGAGCGCCTCCATCCCAGCAGTTATATGCAACTCCCCCTAATATGTTTGAGCCCCCATCTAGCAGACCTGGTCCTGGATATTCTGGTGCTTATGGGCCTTCCTCTGTGCCTGGTGAACCTTATCCTTATAGCAGTTCCCCAGGCCAGTATGGCAGTGGCTCTTCAATGAAACCACCACAAGTTTCCCTACCTGCAATGGGCCAGAGTGGTTCAAGCGGCTATCAGCAGATCCCCACTGCAAGGATATTACCTCAAGCACTACCTACTGCTTCTGCTGTTAGTAGTGGATCTAATTCTCCCGGCACTGGCAATAGGGTTCCTATTGATGATGTTGTTGACAAAGTAACAAACATGGGATTTCCAAGAGACCAAGTAAGGACAACAGTCCGGAGGTTGACTGAGAGTGGACAAACAGTGGATTTGAATACAGTGTTGGACAAGTTGATGAATGATGCTGACGTTCAGCCACCACGAGGCTGGTTTGGTCGCTAGCATATATCCTCTTGTTCAAGTTCCTGTATAGAAGTCTGAGTTTCAAAGTCAATTTTTTTGCTACGGTTGGATTTAAGCAGCATTCTTTACTGGTTTAGCACTTTGTTTTTCCGACTGTCCTGAAACTTCATACTTGTGCTCGCTGGATGGAGATTTGTTAATGTGACGTTTCCTTTTATTTTCTTGTACAGCATGATTGGCGACATGTAATTTGCTTAATGAGTTTTTGCGCTTAACAGGCCACCGTCTTTTGAGCATTTTGCTTGCTTTTTCCCCCCAATTCCTGCATCCTTCTTGTTTTCGATAATTCAAATAATGATATGATTATACATGCAGTAATTTTTCTTTAACTTATAAATGTACATTGTTTTGAAACTTATGGTAATATAAGTACGATAATTCTTAACGAGTTAACGATTTATCCAATAAGAAATTGAGTAATTAGCTAATAAACTATTAGGAACCTAGCTTTGTTACGAGCCAAAAATTTAATTTATATGCCCCTTTCTTTATTTAGGGGGATTATCTAATTGTCAACCTACATGTGGAAAGGACAAAAATGCAAATATTATAATTGTTAGTAATATTAAAGAAAAGAAAAAATATAACATTATAACCTTATTTAACAATGAATTCTATTTTAGTTTAAGAAATAGAATGCTAACAAAATTATGCTAATAAAAAAATAAATAATTTAAAAAATGTATGAAAACATGAAGAAGTATAAGTTGAAAATGAGAAACAAATAAAATCTAAACGATGGAAAAATATTTTTAGAAAATATTTGAATAACAATAAATTAAAATAAAAAATAAAAATAAAAGGAAGAAAAGAATTTTAATTTTTTTTATATAATTATATAGTGTAATTATGAAAACCCTTATCTTGTGGCTAGGAACATCTATTGATTATTGAATTTAGAATGCCAGTTAGGGGATAGGTTTAAACCTAACTATAAAATTTTAATTTATTCAACAATTGTCAATTTAATGATCCAATACAAACAAATTAATAAGTCAATTTTATGATTAGTTTTATCATTTATGATTCAATTTTCAACTACACTAAATATTCTAGCACCTTGTTCCTCTAATAATTTATGCGGCAATTAAGCTATCATTTCTTATCAATTATCAACATTGATGATTTGTTATTACTTCTTACATGTCTGAGAAGAAAATACTCTCCTTTGTAAAAACCCTCTCTCAGGTTTTCCATATACCAAGAAAAGAAAAGAAAAAGGAGACCAAATAAAGAAAAAAGGGAAATGATATTATTTTCCTTTGTCTCAAGTATCTCGGGACTCCGGCGGTGTTCTAGAAATTCAGACCGGTGAATCGGAACCCTAGGAGCCCCATCTTTAGAGGTTCGGCTCTTCTATCTTTTTTCCCTCTTCAATTGATTTATTTTTGGGTTTAGAAATTGCAATCGAGCTTTTGTTTTTGATTAATTTGATGAGTAATTGTGATTGAGCAAGCTATTGGGTGATTATATAGCGTTAGATTGGGTTAGGGTTCTGCCAATATGGTCTCCAGTGAGATGATTTTGTCTTTATTCGTTTTTACTATTTTTGATACTTCCGACTGGAATCATTAGAGCTGGTTCATCATAAAGAGCTTGCTGAATAACAACATACCCAGTGAAATCCTACAAGTTGAGTCTGCAAGGGTAGAGCGCACAATACCTTACCACTGCCTAATGAGATAGAGAGTCTGTTTAGGAATGATTTTTTTGGCGTTTTATGGCTGATTCCATTTGGTTATTGTTTGTCGTGTTATTATTAGTAGAAACCAAACTTGATTTTTGTATATTAGGATAGGAGCTTTCACACGCCTTACCAGTATTTCACAGAATTGCCTGTGTTTATGTGTCTAGGTTCTTAAAATAACATGACTTTTTTACTTAATGTCTTGGACTTCACATTCACCCCCCTCATGTTTATTTTTCTTTGTATTTCTCCTTTTTTACTTACTATTTTTGTCATTCTCAAAAACTCTAATATTTTCCTTCTGTATCTATAGAAGTCTTACAGCTTGATTTGAATTTCTTTGTTTATGTATAATGTTTTTGTGTTGTTGAATATGTACGAGGAACAAACCCTTTCAATTTTGTCAACATTTTGAGCTAACATACAAATGTAGAATAGGATGAAATAAACTTGTACACAAGATGATGTAACTCACCAACACTTTTTAATAATATTGATGTGGTTTGTTAAAAAGGTTCATACTTATTGATATGCTGTATACATGCAATAGGTGTGTCCAGAGACTAGTTTTAAGAAGCTTAAATGATGAACAATAATTAATTAAACAGTCACAATCCAAGACTTAAGATTATCTGTTTCATTTAACTGCATTGAAGAAAGACCAAAAATTCATTAAAAAGTGGGGAGCGCCAGGGAAGAAGACCAGGAGGAAGTAGGGTCCTGCAGGAAAAGACATTTGGGCTTGCCAGGGAAGACAAAGACGTACAGGGGATAAAATTTGAATAAAGAGTCGCCGTTTCCTATTTTTGATGAGGCAATCTGCCGGAGATTGATTTTCAATGACAAGTGGTCTCATTTTGGGAACTGAGTTTGATTGTGAAGTGGGGTTGGGAAGTAATGAGGAGAAAATAAGTAAGAGGTTGTCCGAGAAAGGGGGCTTTTTGTGTGAGGTTGTCACCGGTGGCTCTCTGGAAAACGCGTCTTTTTATATTCGTCAGTTAATGCTATTATTGTTTTGGTTAAGCACACACGCACCACATAGCATAAGTGGTGTGTTCGACATAGTTGGGGAAGGCTTGGTCTGGTAAAAAAATTTACTCCAAAGGAGGTGTGTGTCAAAGAGATTTCGTTACAAGTTGCGCACAGAGAACAAGATATTTAATATGCATCACACATGATGTTTTTTGAAATCATGCGCGCATTGTATTGCATGATAGCTGCTTCTGTTGTTATTTTGTTAGATGGCTTGGGGTGTGATAGTTTCTTGAAACTATGGACATGCATCAGGTACCACATGATATCTGTAAGTGCCATTAGTAGCTTGTAAAGCTCAAAGAAGCTCAATCTCGTATTATTTGGGGTATGTTATGTTGCGCAGATCTCCAAAAATGTTGTTGCACCCTTGTCAGATCCTCCTAAAATGCACTGTTTTTGGAGTATCCAACACACTCGACGATATTTTTGAAAAGCCTGAGCAACATAAATTGATTACTTTCTTCTGGATTATCCTCTTCTCCAGATTGTTTGGATGAAGTAGGAAGAAACATATTTAGGTTTCATGTGATTCAAAAAGACAACTAGTTGTATCTTCTCTGCCTCAATGGAATCATGAAATACAGCTTCTCTTGTCAGTCTGAAGTGCAATTATTTACTTCCCTTTTGTTTGGTCTCCCTTTTCAGGCAGTAGCGACTTGTTAGGTGATGTTGGAAGTTGAACTAGTTTGATTATCTCACGTAGCTGTGGTAAAATTTTCTACATAAGCAAGGTTGTCAATTCATGGAGCTTAAAGCTTCATCACCAAAGCCGGTATTTTCAACTTCTGATTGCGGCAGTGATCCCGAGGAGAAAGAAATTAGTGACGACGATGATCGTAATCATAAACATCGTAGAAGGGAAACACGTTCACAGTCTGCAGAGACAGGGGCTGTTGAACCAGTTGTAGGTAGACCATTCAAGAAAAGGAACAAGCCCTTTGAAAATGGGCATCCCTACCAGGAAGGAGATTCTCACTGGGGTGATACTAGATTTGGTAAAAGACGAGGAGTGGGTTCTTTTGCTAGGACTCCTTCAGATTCATATCAGAGGATGAGGCTAAATCAGTTCCTTTCTAGTCATGCTGGTCGTGGTAGGGGTCGAGGAAGAGAAGCTGGTACTTGGGGTGCCTGTGAATCTAGGTTCAGCTCAGTTGATATTGCATCTCAGTTGGTGCCACCTCTTCTTTATAGTGGAAGGGGACTGCAAAATGTTTCTAGTGGACAGAGTTCGTCTTGGAATGCATTTGGAATGGTTCCAGGAATACCCAATGGTGGACTCGATACGCTTCATACCCTTGGTTTACAGGGGACACTTCGGACAGCCTTGAATCCTGCCATGGGTATGGGAATGCCAAGGCAAATGTGTAGAGACTTCGAGGAGCGTGGATTTTGCCTAAGAGGAGATATGTGTCCATTGGAGCATGGAGTAAATCGTATCGTTGTTGAAGATGTTCAGGTAAGTCTTTCAGCTGACAAATAGTTGTATTTATCTCTTCGTTAAATTCTATGTTCTTGGGCAGTTTGACTCTTACTTTTTGTGTTCCAAACTGCAGAGCCTTTCTCAGTTTAATCTTCCTGTTTCACTTCCCGTTGCTCATATGCTGGGACCAAATACTTCACAAGGATCTTTACCAGCAGTAGGCCCTTCTAGCTCATCAGCTAGTGGAAAAGCTTTACACAGCAAAAGTATTGACGCTCCAGTGATTGACAGTGGATTAGGTCTGACTGATACTATTGGTGGTGGTTCTGTGGCTGGGGGAGCTGATTTTTATGATCCTGATCAGCCTTTATGGTCAAATGATCATCCTGCAACTTCAACAGGACTCTCGGATATCAATCGGTCTAAAATTGATGACATGGGGTCTTTGCTGAATGCAGACTCCGTCGATCAAAATCAGGCTGGGGTTTATGATGGCTGTAAACTCGAGCCTCTAGATAGAGGTGCTGGAACAGCTTCAGAGTCTCTCAGTGTGTGGGGAAGAATCAGAAGTTCAAAAAATAAGTTTGAACCATTCAGCAGCAGTAAGGTTGTAACCAGTCATGGTAAGCAAACAAATGTAGATACCATAGATCCACAAATGGTGGAATCATCTTCAGAGCCTCATAGTAGTTCTGGACGCATTATGCGAAACTCATCTCAAAAGGCACTTCGTACTCTATTCGTAAAAGGGATTCCTCAAAAAGACAACAAACCTGAAGCTCTTCTTTCACATTTTCAAAAATTTGGTGAGGTTATTGACATTTACATCCCGGTAAATGGTGAACAAGCTTTTGTTCAATTTTCTAAGAGGGAAGAAGCTGAGGCTGCTTTAAAAGCACCAGATGCCGTGATGGGAAACCGCTTCATAAAGCTTTTCTGGGCAAACAGGGATAGCATTATGGATGATGGAGTAAATGGTAGTAGTAATTTATCCCGTGGTGGGACCCCTAGTATAGTTCCACCCCATCTATTTATTCCTCATAAAAGAAAAGATAATCTTCAGACTATAGCCCCAAAAACTGCTGAAAATGGTGTCGTTCCAGTAGCCACCTCTGATCTGCCCAAGCTTGTGGCTAAGAATGCTCCCAAAACTACACCAGCTTTGCATAAAAAGCTGGAAACTTTAGAGCTTCTGAAGGAAGAAATGCGCAAGAAGCAGGAAATGCTTGAGCAGAAGCGGAATGACTTCCGACGCAAGTTGGATAAACTTGAGAAGCAGGTAATGGCCTCTTCTTGATACTATAGATTTTCTTAGGCTTATTAGCTCACAGTTATGGTCCGTCCACCTTTTGTGCTTGTGTCGTGCACTTCAAATAAACCATTATATTCTATTCTCAGCCAGCATTTTCTGGTGTTGTCTTATTAGTTTCCTCATTGTTAATTTAGATGAGAAGTGGTGGAAATTTTTTTGGGGATCAACTTGGCTGCTGATTTTTGTTATTTATCTTGTGAAAAATGTAATTGCGTTTGTGTAACTTGAAATCAATCTTATGTCTGCTGCTTGTTTACCTCCCCATGTATGATGATACGACTTCTAACCTGTTCCCTG
>JAABOM020000049.1:23081890-23092828 GCA_011800125.2 Solanum clarkiae | reverse complement strand
GGGGTGGGGAGGGGCGGCTCTATCTGTATGAGTTGGTCTTAATTGGAGCTACATGGTCATTGCTTGGTAAGGATTTATATAGTCGATATTGAAGCGTAATAGTAGTACTAACATTGTAAATACTTCTTTATCATACCAACTGGCGATTGTAACCCCAACTTCTTCTATGTCCTTTATGCAGGCTGTGGGTGTAAAAGATGAGGCAGTGCCAGATCAGGCTGTGAAGAAACCAAACGGGGGAGGAAAAGATTCCAACTCTGGTGAAGTAGGAAGTTCAAGTCTGGCAGAACCTAGTAATGTGGTGTCATCGCCACATTCTGAAGCAGCGCCATTTAGTAGCAGATCTAAAGAGAATGCTGAGCCCAGCTGTTCTAAATCATCTTCGATTGTCGCAGCGCAGGTAGCTTCAAACTTGAAGCATTCGATCCGTCCATTGGCACCAGTTGGCGCACCATTTATCTTAAATAGATACAAATTAGATAACCGACCCACTGCATTCAAGATCCTTCCACCTCTCCCAAGTGGTCTGGCAAATGTAATCTCTCTCACTCCAGAAAATTGGGTATCTGTATTAAATTCTTTTAGAAGAGAAAAAAGTGTGGATATTTCTTACTTCTCTTTCCTTGTGCAACATGCTTTATGCCTTGCATTTTTTTCACATGTTAGACTTGAAATATGAATTATCAGCACAAGTTTGTTCCTATTCCAATCATTCGTGATTTAGTTGATTCTTCGCAGCAAAGCTGTGTGTAAAAATATGTATGTCTTTGCCATAACTTTGTGCTCCTCGGAATGAGGTATTTCAGTTAGATGGTTTCCAATCATGAAAAGTATGCATTTGATTTGTTTTTGATGCACTCATAATTCATGTGACTAAGGCATGAATTTGTTCACTTATTTGCACATCTTTATTTTTCTGGAAATTCCTTCTTATGGCTATGGCCAATTTAGGTGCCCCAAATTTTCTCATAGATATGTGAAGGAGTTGTAAGACACTGTTGTAACTTTTGAATTTATTTCGTCTTCCTTGTCTAGTTCAGGTTGTATATTCACTTACTCTGCTTCTATTCTCATTTATATATTTCCTGTTTTAGGTTGACGTCCTGAAGGAACACTTCTCTACATTTGGTGATCTTCCTTCTGTTGAGCTGGAAGATTTAGAACCTCAAGATTGTAATAATAGCTCAGAGGTGCAGAATACATCTGCTAGGATATCTTTCCGATCACGTCGGTCTGCTGAAAGAGCGTATCTGAATGGTAAATGCTGGCAAGACCAAACTCTGCATTTTGTGTGGTTGCAATCCAGTAGTTCTGCAAAGGATATTGGTGTCAGAGAAAATGTCACTCCAGCATCCAAGCAGCCTTCAGATGTTAATAGGCAGCCCATTGCAAACAATTGTCTGACTGATTTCCAGGAAGGAAGCGGGGCAGGGAATGGTGAACCTGAAAATCAAGGAAGAAGAGAAGATGAATGAAGATCCGAGTCAGGCTCAATTCTGCATCTGGTTAACAGTTAGCTCAATTCGATTGATCATGATGATGGCCTGATCTTCAGAGTTGTACAGCGAGGTAAATTTTAGTTCTTTTATATGTAATTTCAGGAGATTTCGTGATTGACAAATCTCTGTTCCAATTTTGCTTTCACATTATCTGCAAATGTAAAGAATTTCTGCTTACAGACCAGATGCTGGTCCTTTTGTAGCTGTACTGAATTCTTTTAGTCACTGAGTGCTCAGACAGAGCCCACGCTATGCTATAGCTCTGAAAAGAAAAATTGCAGATTGGATGGTGCCCTTCAATTTGGTGTGTTATTTGATTCAAATGACTTCCTTTTTCTTACACTGTTTTTACAGCTTTCTACCAGAAATTGTGTTGATGTGGTCCTTTCTATGCGAGTGTTTAGAATAATTTTAATGCTGCCTAAGCTTTGGATTGCTTATTCAAAAATGTTATTTTTTAAAAAAGTTAGAAAAATTGTCGAGGGGTGTTTGAATTTGCTTTTAAAAAGTAGCTTATAAGCTAAAAGTCAAAAGCCATAAGTTGGGAACACCCAACTTTTGGCTTTTGGCTTTTTTCTTTACTTTTTCAACTTAAAAAATATGTTTCTAAGCACTTCTTGTCATTCTCAAATACTTCCAAAATTAAAAATAACTTAAAAAGTCAAAAGCTACCTGAAATAAGTCAATCCAAACACCCACTAAGTCACAGTTGAAGTGAAATTTGTACTTGCCTCAGTTGTATTATGACCTAGTTCAGTTGTGTTAAAATCACACTCTATGGAACCTATGTGGTCTTTTATACAAAACTATGAAGAAAGATGCAGGAGCTATGTCAGCTGCAGGGGAAAGTTGATCTCCCTCCTGTATTTTTGGTAATCCCTGTTTGTTACTGTTATTCTTGGGTTGGGCCTATTTGTTATATGTTGATACTTGTTTAATTCTAGTTCAGCCATTTGACAATTGTTCCAACTAAATTTATGCATCGAGCCTTGTGTTGTACAATGTTTTCACAATTAGTAGCTAACATTTGTCTGTCTCTTATCATTTCATTTGTGAGCTGCGCCTTCACAAAACTTTCATTTCGTATTCACAGAAGAACAGAAAGGGCAAAAGGATATTCTTTGCTTATTCTGGTCAAGTTCAACCATGACAGAAACTCAATTCACCAAAACCTATAAAATTGATTTTTTGCAAATTGAGGGGCTAAATCTGTCGGGGACCGATGAGATGTTTATCCCCACTGAATTAACTTTTCCAATGATGATTATAATTTTAACAGTGGATTTCAAAGATACGAGACCTTTAAGTCGTTGGAAACGTGCTTGTTGAAAAGAATTGTTGGAAAATGTAGGACAGGATGCCCTAATCATTTTTTTTTGTTTGTTTGATACGATGTAGGTCTTCAAATTGTTCATTTGAGAAAATTGAAATCCTTCTTTTTGGACGATCCTGATACATGCGATTAGTTTCTTCTAATAGAGCTTTCAATTACTCTCTATCCAACAATACATGTCCATTATTAATTTGATACAGGTATAAGAAGTAAATGGTATAAATAATTTTATCAAATCACTATAATTAAATATAAGTCATCTAAACAATAAAATGAATCTTAAAGGATAAAACAAACACAAAGTGATAGATTATTCATTGATTTTATAAATTAAACAAGTATTGTTAGACATTCCAAAATAATATAACAGACAAATAAAAGAGTAAGACAAATAAAAGAGTAAGATGGGCAAAGGGACTTCCACAACTTTCCTCGCACCAAACATGCATGAAATTTAATTAATCATTCATTACACCATCCAAGAGAAGTTTGCAAACATTCACCGTGGCGGCAATATAAAAAATGACTACTTCACATACTATTTTAGTATTAGCCGCCTATCCTGGAATATTCATGATAGTGTAAACTAAGGCCTGACTAGACACATGTCAAGAGCTCAAAGCAGAGGGACTCTTCACGCTGCAATTTAACCTTGCGTGCCACTCATGGGCATCTATATTTGCTGGCACCACCATATTGGCAAGCTGAAGCTGTTTCTCTGGAGGCAGATGATCTTTCAAAGACACACAAGCTCGATGCGTCACTAGTAGAAGAAAGCAGGCTATATCATTTTCGCTCGTGTCAATGGGCTGTGTATTACAGCCCCCTTTCAACTGTTTGTTCCACTCATATATCCGCTCTGTCAATGCCCACAAGTAAGAAACAACAGAATCTGCTACGACCATCCAGGTGCTATCAGAGAGGAGGGACGTGAGAGTGACTGGCAGATCGCTCAAAACAGTGAATTTGTCCACAATTAACAGAGACCTATAGATACAGCAGCTTCCACATAGCAGGCCGACAAACTGCAGAGCCTACAGAAAAGCAGGGAAGAAGCAATCATGTACCGTCTACATATAACAACCAACAGCTTCTACCACATCATGAACAGGAATGACACAGTCCTGGCATAGAAACTGGATTCTAGAAATATATGAGGGGTACCTAATCGCAGTGTCGATGAATCTAATGGGATACAAAATTCTGAAAGAGGCAACGGGCTGGAATATAGCCCTAGCCTACCTCAACAAAGAGTGCTTCAACTCCAGAGAGTATTTCCAATATTGGGGTCAGAGTGCCCTGTAAATCGAGCCACCACAAGGAGTCCCCTCGTGGACATATTGTCTCACAGTCGAGTATATGCTTACCAAAATATCACTAATTGCCAGACAACTGTGCACGTACAAAATGCAGCATGGACATATGCAGATAACAAACATGAAAAAAGATGAGCCACATTCTGCATGAATCTGAAGTAAACCATCTTACCGTGGAGGGAAATCTCGTAATGCAGCAAATTTCCAGTGCCTCAACGAGCCATTGTCTTTTGGCATTACATTCAGCATGTTGTACAGTTACTGAAACTTCAGTTAGAGCATCCCATATATCTGTGCAGAAAGCTTGTTGCACTTAGAGACTACACCACAGCAGTCGTAGCATAATACACTTAACATGTTGACACATGGAAGTCGTAAGACTGGAATTTGCTAACTATTACACATATCATCTTCAGCAGTCTAAAATAGAGCCTAACCTTGAGATCTGCAGTCCAAAAGACAAGCTTTCAGTTTACCAAGCACAGTCAATGGCAGGGAACCACTTTGAACTAGTTTTGCTATTGCTTGAATCCTTTTCACAGTTTCAGACGACAGAGAGTTTGTGACAGTGAAGTTCACCTCTGAAACCTACATGGAACGGAGGAACATATAGGTAATGAACTGATGCAATTCTGTAACAATTGTTTAAAGGAAAATGAACTAGTGATTCATCAATGTACTTGGCACTTATAAGCAATCAATAAATTAATTAATGTAAAATATGCCTATCACTATCACCCACGAGTAGTACTGAGTGAATTCGTCCAAGTAGAATGGTGACTAATAATACTTGATCAAGGACTCCCAAAAGAGATATACGAACAGGTCCAACAATTACTATATTACAATGGTGGCATTATTCATTTTTGCTGAAATACTAAAACCCCTTGATCGACCCAAATCTCTTCCAAAGAATTATAAAATAAAAACAAAAAAAGGAGAAGAATGGAATAAACGAAGTTATTCAACACCTGTAGTAGATCCAATAGCCATCCTTGTTGAGCCTTCTCAAGGCAACTAACTGCTTCAGACCATTCTTCAAAAAATTTATCTTGACATGGCCCTTCAGTGTGAGCAGAAGACAGCAAAGTAAAGAGAAACTCCATGCATTTTTCGATGCTAGATTTATAGTCTTGAATATGATGAGACGATTCATCCAAACACAATTTAAGTCCCCTCCAGCATGAAATCCTAAAAGAGATTTTCTCTAGGGGATCACAACTCTCAGAACAAGTAGACCATGATAATAACTCAGCAACATCTTCAAATAATTTCACAATCCGAGAACCTGAGAAAATCTTAACCAGGTCTGCCAAATGTGAAAGCACAAAGAATTGCAGGCGAGGCTCAAGCATCCTCAACCGAGGGATGTCACATAGCTCATCAAGAAGGCTAAGGAGAGGATCAAATTGGTTAGCATGTGATAATGAGAAAAGTAAGCATTCCTCCCTGAGTTTTCCTCTCTCAAAGTTTACGTCTTGCACCAACAAGCCAGCAACTTGACTCTCATATCTCATGCACCGTCTGATGATTGCTCCCCAATCGAATGATGGTAGCCTAGGAGCATGTGAAAGGCATCGCAGAACACTAGAAACTGTGTTTACATGTGAAACATCACCTGTCTAATCTCAAACATAAAGAAAGAAAAAGGCTGATTACATACTTTTTGTAATTGGCAAGCCCAAAAATTTGCAAAGCAGAGCAAAGGGGAATTATCACAAATTGGCTGGAAAACAGCGCCAAATGCAAAAGAGAACATGAATCTTCTTTCCCAAAAGAGTTGCTCCTCTGTGGTAAGTGATTTGTCAAATAAGATATGGACTCACTTCTCAATAAAAGTTGTCTTCGATATGCCAAACAAATTATGTGCAATAAATAAACTAGTTTCAGAATGACTTGTAATGCTCAGGAAGAAAATCAATCATCATTAACAAAATAAACCAGTGATATTAAAATACCCTAAAGACAAGTTCATTGTAAGGTTCTACAGGCTGATCGGAAGCTCCAAGAAAACCACCAATAAAGTATGTTATATCTGTTGAAACTCAACAACTAAGAGGTTAATGGCACTATGAAAGGTTAAGAAAAGAAAAAAATTTAGTTGTGCACCTAATATACTATACTGCAACTTGACAAATCCACAAGAAGAATGCTGCTTAAACATAAATACTGCATTATTGGATAAGCAAAGAAACAAAAATATTTTACCCCATGATAGTTCAGATGCATTAGCCACAAAGACAATTTCATGACCGTGCTGTCCTCAGGAAAACTTTGTGAGACAGTCTTCGAACCAACATAATCATTCTCTGAGGTACTTTCATCATTTTGAAGTTCTTTGACCCACAAATACTGTCTAAGAAATGAAATTGCCCATGCTGCATGCTGCTGTAACTGATGCGCATCAGAATTTTGTGCGACAAGGAACATCTCTTGCACTACTGATGTTAAATCAGGCTCGAGAACAGCACATGTAATTAAAGGACTAGATATATAAGAAGCTTCCTGCGAACAATAGAAAAATCATCAAGTAAAGAGATGACAAGATACAGGTTTATTGGGTTTTGTAATTGCTTTCTAATATATAAACGTCTCACCTTCTGATCAGAAGAAGAATGTGATGATCTCAAAGGGTGGGGTTCAATCAGTGTCCCTGCACCTGCTCCTAATGCATTTACAACTCCAAGCATGGCACCAAGATGGATAAGTGGAGGATTGGAGTCAGAGTAACTTTTTCTGAACAATAGAAGCAATTCTTTAATGTGGTCAATTTTCAAAGAGTGCAACCCTTCATTCAAAACCACTCCAACAAGACTTCCACCCCCCAAACAAGATGCCATCAACAAGCTCTGGTGGAAGGTGTCAAATCTTTTAATAGAGAGTAGCTCAGAGATTAGTTCTTTATAGCAACTCAAAAGATGTTCCAGCTCTGCATCATCAATAAGTTCAAACCTCTGACACATGAGAATTACAATAGGTACAGCAAGACACGAGCCCACGGATAATAAAATTTCATGATCTTTGTTTATAGTTTTTACTTCAGTAGGGTGTGGAATCCACGAAATAAGTAATGCTTTCACATTGAGAACTGCATCATGCATCCCAGCTCTGTACATTGCACCGACACAATTACCCAAACCCAATACAAGCCCTGCAATGCCCCACACATCTTCCTCTAAATTCTCACTCGTCGAGTCAAGAAATTCACCAGCAAAATATGAATTCAAATTATCTGATCCAAGTGGAAAAGATACTGAAAGAGTTTCAAGAACATCTGCCGAAGATGGTGTGAATTGAGAGATCATCTGCGATAAGGTCCTGATGATCTTTATCAACAGTTCCGCTTCCTCTATCTTGTGTGTCTCTTCGCCCGGGTAATTATCAGCATCCCTGGCTAGAAAAGCTTGACATGAAAAACCTAACCCAACTCCACAAGCTCCTTTCACAAGTGTGCTTTTGCTCACAGATGCAACCTGAAATGACCTCATTCTAAGCATGCTTTGAGCAATCTTTCTACAACTTCCATTGATTCTTAATCAAGTGTTATGTTCATTCTGTTTCATTCAATTATCATAACATTTGCTAATTGCAAGAAATATATGCTATTTCCCACCATCCTGAGAAAGAAAATTACCATCAACTATAAAGATACATTTACTTTCTACCGGAAACCTCCTATCCTCAAAATAAAATGCATATTCATATTGTTCATTGCAAGGAACAACATGACCTCAGTCCTCAAATTGACATACCAAACAAATATAAGCGCTCTAATCTAGTTATTTTAAGTACCACCTACAGAAGTACACATTCAAACATTTTGAATTCCAAAGAAATGCAAACTAGTCTAGGAGATCATAGGCAATAAACTACAAGAAGGCTAATCCAATGCTTGTGTTCACTGAATATGAAAAATGACAGATATCAATAACAAATGAACTTCATACCTCAAGCAGTGCATTGATATTCTCAAGTTTCTGCTTGTGATCAGTGAGGTGTAGGCAACTTGATATCACACCAAGAGAGATTGCTGCAGACCACTGGCGATACTCATGTTCATGTTGGAACAACCAATTTAGCAAAAACTTTGAGGCAGTCGCTTTAACAGCATGTGCAGAAGCAGGCAACACCTAAAAGCAAGAAATAGTCAGAGAGATAGAAGGCCTATAATTTCCAAATACCAAGCAGCCTACAAAGTCACATGAACTTTAGTCCCTCAAGATGATTCTATGACAAATGGAATCCAAGTCAGTCTTCCTACTCCTGTACAGAATATAAGCTGCTGCAACAGGTCTTATCTTTCAAGTAGAATTTTCCAGAAGCAAGGAGAGAAATCAACTACCGAACAAAGGGCACCAACAGCTAATGTGATATTCTCAGCAGATCGAGGGAGAGATCTCTCTGCAATAGCTGTCATACTCTGCACGACAAAATGCAGACATGAAGTTCTGTGATGTTGAAAAATAAGCTCAAAAAATCCATAGTAGAGAGTACACAAAAACACCTTAAGAACTTCCATAGCGGCTTTAGGAGTTTTATCCAAAACAGCAGTCTGCAACTTAGCATCAAGTAACAAGATGTGGGCTCTCATCCACCTCCGCATGAAGGGCTTCCATGATTGCAAAGAAAGAATTGCTATCAATATATTTCTTGACAGTTGTAGAGACATTGCTATATCAACCAGTGAGGCTTCATATTTGACTTTTACATCTTGCAATTCCTGTGCATCAAACAATGCACGTGAAGGTTCCTGGCGGAACACAGGAAAAAAAATCGGTTAAAGTTCCATATTTTGGTTATCTTACCTCTGCTGCTCCTGGTTTCCTTGAATCTTTCTTTGTGAAGGAAAGACAAAAAAGAGCTGCACCAGGTAATTCTTTTTCTCTTCTTTCTTTTCCTTGATTGCCACCAATAAGAAAGTATATAAATAAGGTGCAAAGATGATTTTCATTCTACTTACTTTGACACAAGTCAAAACACAAATCAAGTCTTTAGGACAAAGGCCTGGACCCTTTTAAATGCTACATCAGACTTATTTGAATTTAGTCAAGGAGAAAAATGACCATTCTATGCGATTAAAATTATTGCAAACAAAGAGTGTGAGTCATCTACTTCTATGAGGTAGTGGTGAGGTCTGCGTACATTCTACCCTCCCCAGACCCCACTTTGTGGGATTCCACTGGGTATGTTGTTGTTGTAAAGAGTATGAGTTATAGAAATATGCTAATCTAGGTGCTTCTGAGGGGTAAAGGGCCTCACAAGTGGCAAAAGTATATTTGATTGTTGGGAACCCAGATGACAAGCTTAGGAGCCAATCATCTGGAAAAATAGAGAAACTGTATGCCAGTACCTGAAGCAAAGATGAGACGTGGAAAGACATCTAACAGCTTCTCAATTCTGTTTGCAGACATCCTTTCCTGCTTAACTAATCTTCGACGGGTGCTGTGAAAAATTAAAAACAGTAATTTGGCATCTTTGACAACAAAATTTAATCTAATATGTGGAAAATAATATCATGTCTCACATGTGCTCAAAAGTTAAAAGTTTGACTTCAAATCCTTCCAGCGCAGTAAGCACTTCAGGGTCATCCTCAGACACAAGATACTCCAAGTTCCTGTCCTTGAAATCTGGAATACTTCTTTCAAGATGCTCTACCTGGAAATGCAGATTTTGAACAACAGCTATGACATAAAGGAGTTATCAAGTAGAAAACTCACCTGAACTGAGCAAAACGAGACACAACTTCCTGTAACTCATTGGAAATGTAACAAGTTCACCATATTGATTAAGATAGTATCCAAAGTGGTTTTTAAGATCTTAACTAATAATTTGTAGCCTTAGGGAGTACGGATCATGTGGTCATAAGCACTGGACTATCTCCAATTACTATTAGATGTTTGATCAATTGTATTGAATCTAGATATAAATTGTATAATTAAGAACATGTGTTTGGCTATAAATTTGATAAAAAAATTGTTTCTTTGACCTAATTTCTCGACTTTTATCTGATTTAATATTTAATTTTATTACCATATGAGATATAAAATAATTAGAAACCATTAATTATTGATAAAATATAATTTCTAATTATCAATTATCTCAAATAAGAACATTTTAAAATGAAATATAAAAAGAGAGAAAGAAATACAAATATTGAATTATTCTGTTTATTTGTAGATACAAATTGCATTACTCCTCTGAGCCTGAAAATTTTATTTGTTTAGTTTCTTATAAAGTTAATCAATACTATAAACATTATCAGAACCAAACGAGAGATAACAAGGGATTAACCTAACAAGTGATAATATAAGACATTTTCGTCATCACATCCTCTTATGTGGCTATTGCTAATATTTTTCAACATTGACTTTGGTATAAAGGAATACCGGCACTACTCTAACATTAAATGGGTATTAGTAAGAAAACCAAAAATGGCAACAAAATAGCAAAGAAACAATTTGGAAGTTACGAGCAGGATTATTTCCACTTAACAAGTAACCAAACTGCCCTTCAAGATTTTGATACTTGAATTCTCCGACATGATAGCTGACATTCGCTAAATTGTTCGCATACTCGGGTCTGCATTCAATCCAGTTTGAATCCCAAGAAAGTATATTACACATACGAAGGGTGTTGGATACATGTAATGCCCCACATTGAGTGTACAACGGCATCCAAAATGGTTCGTATAGATTTTGGGTCAATTCACCCATAGAACTGGAAGATTGCTGCTGCTTTTGCTGTTCTAAGTCTACTGCGGCGGCCTGTTGCTGAGAATGAGGGGATTCTT
>JAABOM020000049.1:23028100-23063429 GCA_011800125.2 Solanum clarkiae | reverse complement strand
GTGTACATATAACTTAAACTCAAGCTTTAATTTGAACTGCAACCCTTAATGAAGTGGGAATAATTAAATAGGCAACTATGTCTATATATAAATTTATCCCTTTAAATGAAGATGAGTCCTCAAGGACAAGATAAGTGACATTTATTAATCTCTAAATATTTAAACTAAATAGGTTTCATATGATCATAGCATAAAAGTTTTTAAGGCAAACTGAGAGCTTCTTTTATGTTGAAAATTCCTTTGCACAAAAGTCAAAGAGCAAACTAGCTACCTAACAAAAGCCTCAAATGATAATAAGCATAAACCTAAACAACAATAACAATAACATACACAGTGAAATTCCACAAGTGCGGTCTGGGGAAGGTAACATGCACGCAGACCTTAACTACCACTACCTCATTAAGATAGAGAGATTTTTCGAATCTCACAAAAATCATCCCGATATGAAACAAAATGACTATAATAGAATAAGCAGAAACTTAGCTAACATGAATTTCTTCTATCCTTTTAGTCTAATCAATCAAACTATGTCCCTTTATTTTGACGTTATAAAACACACAAGTGAAACTTTATTATAAATCATTCTGTGCTCAGTAATATTGATATCTCAATTTACTATGACACACTAATTATTAATATTGTGATCTATGAGTCATGACCAGTTTAATTTCCAGCAAAACAGTGGAACATATTGTAAACTTACTATGCTGCCTTTAAAGTATATCCGACATTCCACCTGCAAAGTTCCGCAAAACATGTCTTTTTTTTTTTTTTACATCAAACCAACATGAACAAACCTAAATGTAATTTCATATCATTGTCCTTCAAACATTTGTCAATATACACATCCTTTAAATTTTTTTTTTTAAAAATGATATTTACAAACAATCGATCTACACGTTGAAAGGAACTTTATAGGTCTGTCAGCCCTATAAATTGAAGAAACAAAAAAAAAAAAGATACCTTAATTTTCCTTTTGGTAGTAGCAAAGTCTTTCAAGCTATGTACCTTGATTCTTGTAAGAGCATGGTAGCCATTAGTAAAAAAAATTATTTTATTTTTTGTTGGGAGAGAAAATTAGAAACCCTAGAATTGGAGAGAGAAAAAAAGAAGAGAAGGCAATAATAAACATTAAACAAGTGAATGTGTGATAGAAGCTAGTGGAAAATAAAAGGGACTAAGCATATTTAAATAAGGGTTTCAATTAGTATTTCCTAATCAAGTAAAACTTATGGGACACATATATCCTATTTGGCTAATATATTGCTTTCAAAGATGGAAAAAATATAATAATTTATGTACACGCGGTGTGCGAAGAAGTTTTATACTATATATTAATTATGATATTTATATAAACATACAAATATTTATAATTATTTTTTAAATTACATTAAAATTGTAAATAGGTGTTGTATGACATGGCCTGGTAATTAACTCTCTAGTAATATTAATTCCATTCGTGTTTTTTAAATGGCTTAAAATATAAAAAGTGGTTGTGAGTATATTTAGTTAATTATGTGCAATGAACTATGTGTAATAATAATTTAAACATATTGACTTTAATTTTTACTCTTAGCTTCAACCATCATTTTTTTTTCGTATAATATATACTCTATATTATTCGTAATTATTATATGGGAACACTTACCTAATTTTCTGTCGGCATGACAAGAATATGCAAGGTAAAATTAATAACCATTTTTCACTACGCACCAATTTATAATTAATTACGAGACCTTTTTTATTACATGATAAATTAAATTGAAAAAAATATTATATTTTTTAGAGATAAAAGACGTATTCTGGATTTGATTTTTTATAGATTCGTTCCATAGCAATCTAATTAAGTGTAAATAATTAAATTAGTTTAAATTCATTTTTTCATACATATTTAGTAAGTTTGTTAATACGTATATATTTTTGAGCTAAAATTATAGATTGAATTACATCGAATTATATATTCAAGCTTGAAGCTTCCATATAAAAACATTGAAAAGGAAAAGTATTTGATAGATGAACTTGTTCCATGCATGTAGTCAAGATTTTTTGACGGTTCGAAATGGAAAAACATACATTTTTTTAAAATATTCCAATATGAGTCTGAAAAAGTTCGTGCAATTATCATATTTTTCATCTCTTTCTAATGGTAAATAAAACATTCTTACCCCAAACTCTTAGGGTCGTTTGGTCGGAAGGAAGTTATTTTCGAGATTAACTATCTCAAGACAAGTTATTCTAGGATAAATCATTCTCATCACTAAGGTAAATGACGAGATAAATAATCTCACGACTACCTAATATCTTTAGCCAAAAAAAGATAAAATAGTATTATATTTTATCTTAAAATTATTATACATTAATTTATAGCTCACACAAATCTCTACTTAGTAACGTGGCTAGAGTGTTTGATAATTGTGTTATATATATTGAAATTGGTTGGATCCATGAAAGAAGCAAATATTGATTTTTGTAGGTCAAAGTTTTATATAAAAGCCCCCCACCTACCAAATAAATGTACAATAGAAAATATTCTGAAATTCCTGAAAACGTTACTGTTTGGCTCTATTATTGAAACAGTAACTAAATCTTTGTAAACAATAATTCAATACTGAAATAAAATCTTCTTGAGAGGACGGATAATTTAATATGATATACTGTTTCTTATACTTCATGTCTTCATCATTCTTTTTGCTCTTTATTTTTAATCCTCGAGCTCTATTTAAACTGAAAAAATAAAAATAAAAATTCTTAGACAACTGGACAAATAATTCTATGTCATCAGCAGTTGTCAGAAATTTTGAAATTATAGATAGCAATGTTGTGTTGTAGATCGACAAATTATTATAAATACATAAATATATCTCATATATTTTTTAAATAATTTAAATTCTTAGATAAGATTATAAATCACAGGAATCATTAATTGTAGTAATATATATTAGAGCAAAGAGAAATATCTTTTTACATGTTCGAACATTTTTGTTTTTTAAAAAAAAGATAAAATATATAGATATACATTTGAAATTGGCGTGAATAATGGACAATTAAGCGCCTTATAAGGAAACAAAGACTACTTTAACACCATAAAAGGATATGATACAGTGCATGAGGTTGTTTCTCCCTTAATCAAATGTCTCGGCTAGAAGTTATGAATATGAGAAAATCCTTAACAAGGGAGCGTTTCCCCTAAATGGACCCTATGCCAATCCAAAATAGTCAAACTTTGATGCGGATACCAAATACTGAATATAAAAAAAATACATTAACGTGTCACATACTAATAATATAGTACAAGTATTATTTCTGTTTATATCAATTAATGATTGCGAAAATCAGGCGTCATTTTTCATGATCAATTATAAATACTCATTAGATAAGACTCTTCTTTTTGAGATACATGAATCTGTCTTTAATTTTCTAATGGATCAATACTGCATGCTTTATTAAATAATAAAAACAACCGTTAATCATTTGGCCAATTCTATTTTCTTAATGGTTTTACCTATATATATATGTCGCTTTAGCTCATAAATTAATAAAAAGAACTAATGTTAGATTCTCAAACTATTTGAAAATTAAAGAACAAATAATTAATAAATAATAAATACTGTATAAGATTCTTTTCGTAAAACTGTTGAACCATTGCTTAGATTGCAATTAAATATTGATCAATAAATTAAAAGGTGTTGCAGAGAAGTTAGAATAACTTTTAAAACACTATAAAGGTAAAATTTCTAATGATTAAGGAACAGATTATTGGTTTAAGAAGTGAATATAATAGTACCAACAGTTTCAATTCGTTAAATTTTGGTCCCTTGTAATTTATTTATTATTGAGAGTTCACGGGCATCGTCACAAATAACAACATATCCATTAGAATCTCACAAGTGAGATCTGTAAAAGATAAAATATATGCATACCTTACCACTACCTCATAGAGATAGAAAAACTGTTTTTGAAAAATACTCGTCTCAAAAATCAAGCCCCATAAGCAGCATCTTCATGAGAAAAATTAATTTTGTAGGCCTCTAAATAAATTAATTTTATAGTCTTTTTGTAAAATTTTATATTTTTTATATATAAAAAGACTAAAGATATTATTATTTTCTTTTATCCATTTTGTAAATGAAGGAGAAATCTTATCTCCTCTTATCTTTGGTATAAGTGGTTGTATAATATTTTAGTGGGGAAAAGAATAAAGTGGTTAGTGAATTTTTTTGAGAATGCAAAGAATAATTTTAATAATTATGCAATCCTAACATGGATCCCAATTCCTAAAGTTGCGTCTTTTATGCGAAAAATTAGCGCATGATGTGAAGTAGTTTGCGCGTGCATTTAAGAACAAGTCACCATTTGAAATGCCCCCTTTTCACCATTTTCTTTTTTAAAGATTATTAATTATTCCAACATTTAATGATATGTATTATGTTAACTTTGTACCATTACAGTGTTTATTCTATAGTTGAGAGTAATAATTTCAAAAAATATCATTACATGTAACATGTTTCGTACGTGAAGGAATCAACATCACACAATTTTTCTTTATATAGCGATATATTAAATTTTATTAAATTGAAATATTTTATTCATGTAAAATATTTTTATTAAGAAGAGTGCATTACACACACTAAGGTTTGTTTCTGAAACTATTAGGTATAAAATTCACACTTTCAATATTTTAGACATATCTTTTTTTTAAAAAAAAAGATAGTGTAAATTTATTTTTGACAACTCCCTCTAAAAATAACAAATAATATGATTATTCAAGGAAATAAAATTGAAAAATATGATAATAGAAAAGTAGCACTTATAATTAATTTTTTTTTTTAAAAAAAAACCCTCGCTTAACTACCTATTAACCTTAACTCTTAGCTCATGTTTTCCCCATAACTGATAAAATGGGACAAAGCATTTTAGACTTCTTTTTTGTTATCGAAAATTGAAGTATTGCATTTTCTTAGATTGTGGCATGTAAGACAAATTGCTAGGTTGCTAATGATCTACATGCCAATCACAACAGAATCAATTCTTGAAAATAACTTCTTTTTTAATCATAAATTCATAATAAACTAATATGATCCTATGTGTTGTTTAAGTTATGGCCTTTGTTCAAAAATTGGTAAGAGGTGAATAAAGCCCCCAATTTGAGGAATGATTTTCGTTAATAGAAACTGGAAGATTGTATCAGATTGATATCATTCAGTATATAGATCTCGGCAATCATGAGCAGAAGTTATAAATCATGAACCAACCTGCTCAAAGTTTAAATAGATCAACAAGTCATAACTTAAATCACTATATTCCAAAACAAACTGAGCACTAATCCAACTAGTAATGGAAAGACCAAAAACATCAGTACAGAGAGCAATTCACTCTATTTACAGTGACTTTGGTTCTTTCTAATGAATTTCGTTTCGCTACTCACTAGAGATGTATGTGATGGAAAACTTGGAGCTACTTAATGAGAATCTTTGCCAATAATCCTTGATGGAGTGTATATCTGAATCTATTTGCTAAAGTATAAACAAAAAGCTACACTCTTCAAGATAGAGGTTGTCATTTACTGCGTAAGCCTGAAGGAGGAGTGACTAAAAAGTAATCTCTGATTGTCTTCCTCAAAGAGGAAGGGGGATTCAGAACAGATGAAGGACTATTTTTTGCAGTTTCTGGAGTTTTCTCAAAGTTCTCTTGAGGTTCAATACTCGGCAAAGGTTTTCTCTTCTTTGATACTGGAGTCCTCATTTCAGGGACTGTGCTAGGATCAGGCAAATCTTGATGACATGTCAAGTTTGATTCACAGCCAGCAGAGACACTCTTGATGCTGGCTGGTTTTTCATCTGAAAACAGCTTCCGACGTTGCATACACGAAAGTGCTGTTACTCTCCTTCGAATGGATGATGGAGATCTTGTGTTTGAGTAACAACTGTTGTGGATGTTCCAAAACCGCACCTGGCACAGATTTTATACAAATAAGACATTGTTGATATCTTCCTAAATGGAGCAAACAGAAACATAAGAAAACAAGAATCACAAATTTTTGAAAGAGAGTGTTTGATTTATAAATCTCTTGACCTTCAGGAAATCTGAATTCTCAGTCATAGGTACCTCAAGAAATTTGACTCAAATGTTTGACACTTAAGGAGAAGATGAGCGTTCCATTTTGGAAAGGTTTCTTCTTTGCTGCTTCTGATTTTCCTAAAATATAATAACTATAGTACACCTGGGTACTTGTAGGAATTCTTCTAACAAGTTCCTAATCTATTACATGTACCACAATTTAATGCTATACTTTTTCTATATTAGTTCATGAATAAAACAAAGAATCAATCTTAAGACAAGTACACAGTTTTTTATGATTCGTGAAATAAGTAAAGTCATGTACTTGGGATGAAGCTAGTTCATTTATCCAACACATTGATCAAGGAGGCATGCTATATTTCTCTACAACTTACTGTGAAATCATCTGATGATGTAGCAACTTTGCCTGTTTCTGATGTGCACCTGCGAGAGTGTAATTATCAAAAATTAGGTTTAGATTTGAATAGGTGCATCAACATAGAATCTATAGCATTGAGCAAACTTACCAATCTAGTGCTGTAACTTCTCCATCATGGCCTTTCAACATAATTGGATCTTCAAGAGGTTTGTTTACCTGATTCATTGAGCTAATAAGTTAACACCACATAGAGAAAACTTCATGAGAAGCTTTTATCGTTGAAAAAACTGACCTGCCATACGTAGGCATTTCCATCACTGGAACCACTAAGAATATGAGCTGCATCAGGACTTATCGCTGACTGCCATTATATCAAATCCAAGGCCATTTTCACTTAGATACAAGGATTGTATCCAAGTCATAAGCAGCAGAAATTGAGAGTAGCACTCACCTTGACAAAAAATGATTCTATTTTGCATCCTTTGAAAGTTTTAACAGGCCCTTTTTCTGCCTGAAGTACATTGTAGAGGTAGATTCTGAAAGAGAAAGCAAAATCGAGAGAAAAAGTATCAGACATTGGGCATGGTGTTTATGGTTTTTTGTAAATGGTGAAGATAGTTACATTGTTTTTCTTGAAATTGCATTGGACACAGATAATCTAGAAATCCCTGAGTGTATTGTGGATAAAGAAAATCATAAACCAAGCTGTAATACAGTCTTCAAAGTATTGGAATACCTGCTGTCCATGCATGATGCAGAAATAAATGCTCCATTTAAATCTTGAGACAAACTAGATACTCCGTGATATCGTTGTACCTGAAGAAGAGAGAAAACAGGTATCACCTCAGAGATCTCTGAATTTTTTACAATTTGGACCCTCTGAATTACAACCAAGCCTCCAAACTCAACATCACTAGCCACTTGGTGGCAGCCTGGTTTCATCTTAAGCAAGATTGGACATTCTTGTGTGGTTTTGAGAGACAGTAAAGACACTAAAGAAATTGATTACTCTAGAAAACACACATCTAGAATAGAGTTTATTATTACCTTTTGAGTTGATACATCAGGATGAGGGCATGCCTGAACAACAGGACTTTTGAGATTCCTTGTATCCCAGAACTTTATGACACTGAAATTTATGGAGAAAAGTAGTGAGTATTGCATAATCTCATAATTAAATTCCTGCCCGAGTTGCATGCTTAATTTGAAAAGCATGGCAAGTTTTTTTAGTCACCTCTCAACTGCTCCAGCACTAGCTATAGAAAGCTCATCTTTAAGATAAAGAATAGATGTAATGCTCACGGAAGAAGCCTGAAATTGTTGTGCCCAGTAAGGATAAAATTGGTGGTATGGAAATATGGAGAGCTGTGTCTTCTGAATTAATGATTATGGGACTAACACTAACCTTTCCACGTCTAGTACGCCTCTGACAGGGAGAAATGTGAGCCTCATGGACAGTAGCAATTGACCTAAATACAGAAGAAAGTTCTTCAAAGGGACAGGTACAAATAATTCTAATTCTTTATTTTTACAAATGATAGAAAAAAATAGTTGCCCCTGTTTATCATGACAATTGTAATGCATGATTCTTGAATCACCATTATAGTCTCATGTGTGAGTAACACTGCACTTACGGTATGCAAAGGTTTTCACTGCTACTGTCAGAGCACCTCAAGTCCCAGAGTGCAAAAGACCCATCTCGAGAACCAGAAACAATAATATCTACATCAAACCAAAAAGATAACACATTAAAAATGATAACATATCATGTCTTTTGGGTATAGAAGAAAATCAATGGCTCCAAAACGGAAAATAGAAGACCCCAAATTTACCGTGATTTGTAGGATGAGGACAAATGGATTTCACACTCCCAGTGTGACCTATTAGTGCTCTCACGCATTGCTCTCCTTGTGCATCCCACACCTTTATCTGCTCAAGTTCATCATGAAAACTTGTTAATAATGCAAAAGAAAGTGATTGTATAACTGAAATCAGTTACACGAATACAACATTCAAATGATAAAATATCTAAAAGTTTTTGATATTTGTCAACATGGATTTGTCGTTTGAGTGCATAAACCAGAATGAGAAAATCAAATAGAACTACTTAGCTACACTATAAAAAAGAAGTGAGATTGTAACTCACACTTTGATCACCTGAAGCTGTTAAAATACTGGTATCTTCCTGCAAAGAAAATCAAGTAAAATCTTATCCTTTAATAAAGAAAAAAGAGTTTAGAAAATCAAAACAGAAAACAGAAACTGAACATGCCAAAAAACTTAACTAACACATTTCTGCCCATAAATTGGTTTCTACAGCTTCTTCTTTGTTGAGTTGTGTGAACTACCTTATCTAAAAGTTTAAATTGTTAGAGAAGGAACACCTCTATTGACTTGAGATAATCTCCAACATTCAACAGGCCCCTTAAGCATTACTGAATTATTTCTTGAGCTAAATAGTGAAATTTTTTTACTGATGGGTGATGAAACTTCAATGATGAAACTTTGCCTGCTATACAAATGTTAGAAAGAGGACCCTGTTTACTATGTACGATTACATGCACATAGCTTATTGCTTTTTTTTATCAATTGTAATATCTTCAGTGTTTTTTTCTTTAAGAGAAACATTAAGAAAGTTGATACCAATTCTGGAAATCTTATTTAGCATAAAATGAGTTGGCAAATCCATCTTTGACCATTAAATTGCTTCCCCATTACATACTTCCTATGCAAAATCCTTCATCATGGACTTCTTAGAAATAGATGCTTTAAAATATCATCTCCTATCCTGATCTATTTGGTATATTCAGTTACATAAATTTCAGTTACATGTGATATTGGATACACACAAAGTAACCCAAGCTAATGAAATAGCTTCTGAAGTCTAGGGAGATGGGATGTACCTTGATCCAACATACATCAAATATGGCATTATCATGAGCAACCCACTTTGATATCTTAGCTTTTTCTGTAAATTGCAAATTTTCATCAAAAACCCCTCAAGAAAAATAACCTTGAAATGCTAAATTGACTGTCTCATAGCCGTAAGTTTGATATTTTACCTGCATTTTGCAGGTGGGTCGAAGAAGAAGGAAATTGCACCCGAGTGTTAAACAAGCTAAGGTAACCACCCTCGTCAGTGACAGCAACAATATGCGAGTTTTTACTTGTCTGCAAAAAAAAAAAAAGCCCAATTGTATGATTTACCGAAATCTCTTGAAATAGCAAAAATTTTATAGCAATCAACACATAATGATCAATAGAGCTGATCCAAGATCCAACCTTGCAGAAAGATAAGGCCATTGGAGGTGGTGTGAACCCATCGTGGTCAACTGCTACAGCTCCAATTTGGTTGAAATTAAACAATTCGTGACTGATATAAGGTCGTCTTTTTACTGGAAAAAAAAATTGTCACCGTAACAAAATTGAGTGAGAAGTAATACCGGAAAGTTAGTTGTTCAATTAGTTCAATTTCCCAACTTCTAATCCCCATTCTCATTTTCACTCACCCTAGCCCCAAACTTCAATTCTTAAAAAATTACTGTTAATCAAGTGCGTGTTTTGGGGGCAAACCTCTATATCCATGAACCTCCCTTGATTTGATATCTTGAAAGAATGACTGATGCTTAAATGCGTCCATTTGCGGGAAAAAAAACAGATGAGGATAAACCCTATAAAATACAATAGTCTCGATCACACACGATAGTTGCTGCTCGTTTTGTTTGACGAAAAAATGGCTGAAGGAGTTCAGCCGGAGAGCTGCTGAATAGAGCTGTGAAGAGATGGAAATGAGAGCGGCGTTGAAGAGAGACTTGCTAATGAAGCTAATGTTGGGATTTGGCGCCAGTCAGTTTTCCCACAAGGCGGGAAAGTAATTTAAATTTTTTCGCGCTTGGCGGTTTTCTATTAATCAACGGCCCATGTGAAAATGAGTAATATTCATTTTGGCACCTTTAAAATAATGCGATTTACTCCCTTGAAAGAAGTGTAATGACAGATTAATCCCTTAATTTAGGAAAAAAGGTTTTTTGGGTCAGATTATTTTTTTTAGAGCTTATTAACTAGTATAATGATGATAAAGTAGAAATAAAACAAGTTTAAATTGAAGGTTTAAGTAGAAATAAAACAAGTTTAAATTGAAGGTTTAATATATTTTAACTTAAGTTCATGACTCATTGACTTGTGTTGTTTTGGGGCATGGTATCCAGAAAAAGTTTGCATTTGCAGACTATGGTGAATTAAATTATTGTAAGATAAATGATTGAAATATTAAAATAATGTATGATCGTTCAATTATAAATTTTTTTAAATATCATTTAATTTTGATTTTTAATTAGAAAAATCATTCAATTATGTTTTTTTCTACAACTTTAAGAGTGTTGTTTGTTCTGTTTTTGTGATTCTACTCGATACGTAATTGAATGGATTGTGAGGATACATTTTTACATTGGAAATCTCAAAATTTATTCCATTAGATTTTCCTAGTTGACTGTTTTAACTAATTTATCTGGATTATTTAAAAATCATTGTTAGGGTTCATGTTCATGTTGCTGCGTACGACGACTGTAGGAGTTCACTGAAATCACTCGGTTGTTTCAGGTGAAGGCCTTCTGTTGAAGTTCTGATACGTATAATGATGAACTACTAATATAGTGTTCTCTTTGAAATACTATTTAGCCTCTCTGCTTTCATGTGCTTGTTTTGGGTTTAGAACCTACCCAGTATAATCATTTGGCCGGAAACCATATCTATGCTCCCAAATTTATTGTTTCTAGTAGAAAATGCACCTGGATGGAGTGAATGGTTACAGTGAATCCATGCGTACCATGACTGATTTGGGATTGAGGTTGCACAGGTGGATCTAGAATTTAAATTTGATTGGTTCAATATTCTGCTTAATTCATCCTACTTTTGAAATTACTGATTCATATTTAATAGTTGTTTGAAATTTTAGTGTTTTTTCACATGTTAGAAACACTGGTATTGGTTAAAAATATACTGCATCCTTTTCTAATAATTCTTGGTTTGGCTGAACTGCCAGCACTAAGGCAGCATCTGTCACTATTGATGCATAGTTCATTGTATAGTGAAAACACAACATTGCGTTTTGAAGTAGTTGTTGTTAATTTGAGGAAGTTATATAATGCATCTATGAATAGTTTTTGATAATGACAGTGCCTACTTGGGAAGTTGTCTTGCTAGGAGAAACTACTTAGAAAGTTGGCTTGCTGGGAGAAACCATTTCAAGTCTTCCTTCTCAATGTCAACAGCTTGTCATGTAAAATAAATTATAGATATGCTTTTGGGGGGGACATACTGATACTACAATAAGAATCCTTAGTATGTGGGGGAACTGGTTGATGTTATGGAGTTGTTGCTGGGAAGTTGCTAGTATGTATCCAATAATTATAGATTACACATTCTGGAGAAACTTTTATACTTAATAAAAAATTTGAATAGCTGAAAAGCTTTTCACCTTGTTTTCTTGAGTACTTACAACTTTGTGTAACATGAAGTCTTGATATCTTTCTCCGCCCTACTTTGGTTATGATGGCTTGGTCTGAGAGGACTTACCGGTGATGGCTTTCTTCACCTTTGCAATTGAGTGCTTGACTTTTGATCCAACTCCTGACAATATGTTCTGATGTTTCTTGTGAGGAACTTTGATATCAGCATCTCTTGAGATTTCTACAATCACTGGATCTTCAGAACTTGACACTTCTCTTGTACGTTGAATTCCTTCCTCTTCTCTATCGTTGTCTTCGCTTTCTTCAGCAAATTTTTCCTCCATTTTTGATGTCTCTTTTATTGATACATGCACAAGGTCAGATAGTGCGGCCTTAGCTTGCGTCTCTCTTGATCTGGAATCCTCAGGTGCTTCTTTTGAATCACATTCTACTTCTTTCTTGTTTTCGTAATTTTCCTGATGCTGTTCTGTTTCAGAAGTTTTGCATTTTTCCTGCATGTACTGTAGACTTTTGGCCTCTGCTCCCTGTTGCACATGTGGAATAATTCTGTCTTTGGGCATACCACTGGCATCAGTGCCGCTTGTTGGAACCGTTTCTTCCTTCTCCAATGTAAGTAGAGGATATGATGCCTGATCTTGTATCTGCTTAGTTATATTGCTTTCATTTCTCAGTATGTTATCCATTGCTATCTCCTTTTCTGATACCTCAACGGATTTCAATGATGTGGAATGTTCGGTTATTTCTTCCTCTTCATCTGTTGTTTTTTCATCTTGTTCACGTCTTGCTTGGGCACTTGAAGCATTTTCAATTTTTACTTCTTTCTGTATTTCTTTTGTTTCATTGCATATTATTATCTCTCCGGAACCTGCTGTGTTCCGTTCTGATCCAAAAGGTTCCAGAGTTCCTCTTTCAGGTTCACTTATTGTTGTTCCCTCCTCTTTTTGCACCTTTGTTGTGTTGTTGTTTGAAGAATCTTCGCTGGTGCTCTCTCTTAAATCTTCTCGTTCCTCCTACGAGTTCATAAATTTCCTTCAGAAATCTTGATGGAATTGTTGTGTGAGTAAACAGGGGAGGCCTGGGGTTGGGGGTTGGGGTGTAAGAAACGATAGGAATAATGTATTTTGCTTGTATCTACTTGCTTTTTGATTCTTTATTTTTTGATTTTTCCATATTTGACACCTACGAACATTGGTTGGCTTCAAAAGATTTTTCCTTAGCCAGCTGTGGCTGAGGGGGATGTCATCTTAGTGATCTTTTCTAGAGTGGTTTTATGAACTGTCATATAATGTCTGTTTATATTAAGGTGGTATATATCCAGCTAACAATTTATTAATATGATTCAAGCTTGTAATTTACATCAATACTTTGTTTCCTCTCATAAATAATTTTCAGCTGGACCTGTATGTCATTAACCTACGTGCTGAATATTTCGTGCAGTTTGAGTTCAATCATTTTCTATCAGCAACCTCCTTCCTAGAGAGGAGGGAGTAAACGGATCGAATCATGTAGATAAATATTAAAATTGAATATATGTGCTCAATTTAATCAAACCTCTTTAATTGGAGTCTTTATTTCCGCTACTACGCATTCACCCTTTGACTCTGGGGCCTCTTCTGGGAGGTTTGTCTCAGTACTTTGATGATTAACATTGTTGTCGTCATCAATATCAATTTTTCCCAGATCTAGTTTTTCAGATGTTTGTTCTCCAGCAGGTGAATCTTCATTCTTCTCTTCTGTATCCATGACTGCACATGTGTTGTTTTTTATATCCTGGTTGTAATCATCCTTTTCAGCTCCTTTTGACATCTACAGAAAGAACAATTTTTCTGATATAGGTAACTTCAAACATTTTGAAGGAATATGTATGTTAACTGCACCCAATTTCTAACCATTATGCTTTGGTTTTCGTCTCTCTTGTCAAAATTTCCATCCGTCTTCACTTCTGGATTTTCTCCCTCTTTTTTCTCTTGGTTGGTTCTGAGGCTATTTTCTTCTTCAAGGCAATCCGCACAAGAAACATCCTGCGTTTCTGATTTGTCAATGATCTGGAATTTGATCAGTCAACATTAGCAATCTTTTAAGAAATATCAAATATAGAAGAAAAAGGAAAAAATACATTTAATCAAATGATGCATGATACAAAACCTTAATTATAATTATACCTCCTGAGTAAGTGCACTGTAAGTCTTCTCATGGTCTGCAGACCTGAGTAGACTAAACATCTAAGTTCAGTATTGCTTGCTTTTCTTTAACTTCTTTCCTGAACTGTTATAATTCAGTTCCAATTTTATAATTCAGAAGTGTGATTTCTCTTAGCAGATTGCAAATTGGCATTTATGTTATACTCGGCAACTCGGCATTTATGTTATGTGATTTCCATACATAATGTTCTCACAGAAACATATCCTCAATCCTCTCTTTGCAGAAGGAAACTGAGACTGAAACTAATATATATATATTCCTCTAGAGATTTGTGACCTTAACTAACTAGGAGTTGTGGCTTAGTTGTTGACTTGTCTCGTCATCGTAAATATCGTTCGACAGGAGAACTAAATTTTCTAGGATCATAAGCATGCAATAAACTTGTAAATTCTTAGTAGGTGCTAATCAGCTAATTCATTGTAAGTTCTTGTTCATTTACCTTGTTAGTGCAGTCCTCCACCCTCATTTCTTCTGAAGAAAGTTCGATAACATTCTCTGCTCCATGTGTGGTTAAACTGGCTTGCTGAAAGTTCTGCAGAATTAAAAAAAAAAAAAAGCAATTCAGTGATTTAGAAAAAAGAGAGAAAGCAACATTTTTCTTTTATCTTGGACTTAGATATATGAATTGGAAATAGGCGTGTGTGGTCACTTAACCTCTTGATTGGGGATTTCTGAAACCACTTTGCCTTCTTGAAAGTTCTTTGCAACCATCTCTTCTTTGGCAGATGTTAGAAGCTCGTCCAGTCTTGTTTCTTCTTTTTGCAGGACATTCTTATTTGTCCCATCACCAGCATTGATATCTTTGAGTTCTTTTATCTGTTTGTAGTGAGAGTATTTTTTGGGGTCAAATGAAAGATTGTAGTGATAGGTTTTATTATGACCTAAGTTGTGCAGACTCTTCAGTTTGATGCTGCACTCATATTAGATTCTCCAAAAATACGATACTTTTGGAGAATCTGACATGCACCCCTTGACATTTTTGGAGAGTCCGAGCAACATAGATTATGACTAGTTTAGGTACATGAAAGAGTATCATACTATTGAAAAAGGAGCCATTTAATACCTCAGTTTGAACTTCTTTGCAAGGTTGGGCTGTTTCTTTGACAAACTGTTCTGACTGTTTTCCAATAAAAGCTTCTTCGTTCTTAATTTTCTGGGTGGCAGCTTCAGTGTCTTCCCTGCTTTGTTCTTTGGGTTCTTCTTCAAATGGTGGTTCTTTAGGTTTCTCTTCAATTATTGGTTCTTCAAGTTTCTCTTCAACTCCTAGTTCTTCAGGTTTCTCTTCAACTGCTGGATTCGCTGGTTCTTCAACTGGTGGTTCTTCAGGTTTTTCCTTAACTGCTGGTTCTTCAAATTTTTGAACTGCCAATTCCTCACTTTTTTCTTCAACTGATGGTTCTATATTTTTATCATCAGCTGCTAGTTCTTTAACTGTAGCTTCTTCAGGTTTCTCCTCAACTGTTGGTTCCTCAGATTTTTGGTCAACTACTGGTTCTTCAGATTTCTCTTCAAATGCTGGTTCTTCAGGTTTCTTTTCTACTGCTAGTTCTTCCTGTGTCTCTTTAGCCACTGATTCTTCAGATGTTTCTTTCACCTCTGGTTCTTGAGGTTGCACCTCAATCACTGGTTCTTGGGGTTTCTCTTCAACTTTTGGTTCGGGTTTCACTTCAACTGCTGGCTCTTCGGGTTCTTTTACAACTGCTACTTCAGTTTTTTCTCCAATTGCTGCTGGTTCATCAAGTTTATCATCAACTGCTGGTTCTTTAGGTTTTTCTTTAACTGCTGGTTCTTCAGGTTTCTCCTCACCTGTTGGTTCCTCAAGTTTTTCATCAATTGATGGTTCTTCAAGTTTCTCTGGAACTGTTGGTTCTTTTGGTTTCTCTTCAATCATTGGTTGTTCAGGTGTTTCTATTGCCGCAGGTTCTTCAAGTGTCTCTTCAATCACTGGTTCATGGGATTTCTCCTCAACCACTGGTTCTTTGAGTTTCTCCTCAACTTTTGGTTCCTCGAGTTTCTCCCTAACAACTGGTTCTTCCGGTTTATCTTCAACTGTTGGTTCCACCGGTTTCTCCTCAACTGCTGAATATTCAGGCTTTTCCTCAACTTCAATGACATCATACTCTGTATTGCATGAAATTTCTTGAGGTTTCTCTTTAACTGGCTGTTCAGGTGTTTCTTTCACAGCCAGTTCTTCAGGTGTCCCTTCAACTGCTGGTTCGTCAGGTTTCTGTGCTTCGTTGTGTTTCTCCTCAATTTCTGGTTCTTCTGGTTTCTCCTCGATGGCTTGTTCGTCCGATTTCTCTTCAACTGTCAATTCCTTGAGTTTCTCTTCAACTGCTGAATCTTCGGGTTTTTCCTCAACTTCAGCAACATCATTGTCGATCTTGCGTGAAACTTCACTGTCAGTCTTGGTGTTTGAGTCTACGACTGGCATATTCTACAAGAAGAATTTAAAGTTTCAGTTAGTTTTTCAATAGACAAGTAGATATGATTTCCTTACATATACATAATTATTAGAATGGATAAGTTTTTTGGGTTGCGTCTCACATAAGGTTGCTACAGCTCAACTATTACGCAACAATGGTCGTAAGGTTGTCAAAAGCTCTGAAAAAGGAAGTGAGACTTCTTTTGTTTTATATGGGGAACTTTAAATTTAAAGTAGTACCTAACTATATGCTTCTAATACTTTCAAATTGGATTTAAATATTTCTCTCAGAAAGACACGATGGCAAGAGAATTCATATGATAGCAATAACTTAAGACCCTCTGTGGCGTTTGTCATAGTGAAAGCTTTGATGCTAATTGGTTGATTCATTCTCAGGTTCTTGTTTCATTTACCTTTTCAGTAGAGCCTTCACACTTAATTTCTTCTGAAAAAACTACCATGACATTTTCAATTTCATGCTTGTCTTTCAATAAAGCATCATCTCTGATTAAATTAGCTTGTTGAAAGTTCTGCAGAATTGAAAAGAAAAATTTTGTGACTTTAGTAGAAAGAGAGAAAGCATTTTTATCTTATTTCTGGGAGTCGCACATGAATTAAGAACAAGGTTTTATGGTCACTTAACATCTTGACTGGGAATCTCCGAAACCACTTGGCTTTCAGAGTTCTTGGCAGCCATTTCTTCTTTGGTGGACGCAAGAATTTTGTCCAGAGTCTTATCAACTTTCTCCAGAACATTTATTTGTTCCATCACATGCATTGATATTTTAAGTTTGTTTATCTGTTTGAAGTTGTAATTTTTGCTTTCACTAGTCTATGGGCAGGAAAGTTCGAAGTATTAGTAGAAGCCAGATCATTTAATACCTCTCTTTCAATCTCTTCACAAGATCTCACTTTCTCTTCAACAAAAAATACTGCCTGGCTGCTAATGGAATCTTCTTGCTTTTGTACTATACATGTTTCTGTTTCATCAATTTGTTTTGGTATTGCTGGTCCTTCTGAATGCTCGTTCACCTGTATAACCAAGTAGCTCATCAAGCTTTTTTAGAACTATAAAAAGACGAATAGCAAGTAAATAGTTTATTTGACCAAGTCTGCTTGATCCTTTTCTATTATCAATATCAGTTGCTTCATTTTCTGCTCCTTTATTTGAATTTGCATTTACCTCTGATTTTGTGCTTCCCGATGTTTCTTGCCTGGTTACATCTTCTTGACTATTAATGTGCACAGTTTCACCTTCAACAAACATGTTCTTATTGAAGAAATTATCCCCTGTCGAAGTATTTTCATTATCATCACCTGCAACATGTTGGTAATGGATGTTAATACCACATCGTTATTATTGAAGTGACCAGAAAGTGCATCTCTTTGTACCCCCAAAAAGGTCCTTGGTACATCCATTTTGGAATTTTACGACTTAATGAATGCTGCAAACCATAATATCTTAGCAAAAACTTATCATGGATATCTTCATTATATCCATGTTAATCAATACATATTTATGTAAGGATAGCTGATCGTTAATGCTAAATAAGTGGATGTACATTCTAGTATTAATGAGGTTTTTCTAAACCTGAAAGGCATCTTATCCCTGGTGCTTCTCCATTTTAGCTTCCTTTTGGAGATTGGTTCCACTAGTGTAATTGTTTCTCTACTTTTTGTGAGTGAACCATGGTTTAATCGCTTGGTTCTGTTCTCTAAAAGTGTGTCACCATTTTTCATTGCAAATAAAATCAACCGGATTGCCAAAGCATGTCTGAGAACTAGTTTTACTCACACAATGGTGTAAATTTCTGTCCTTCATTGTAAGAAGACTCACCCTTCTGCTTCATGTTGTCTTCATCTCTCTGCGTTGTGTCACCAACTTCTGAAATTTCTCGAGAATCTAACTGATGGACATTTTTAGGTTCATCGATACTACTTGGTTCTCCGGATATTTGGTCCATTGTGGTCCCTTGAGCAAGTGGGTGGCCTAGAATAGTTGTTGGAAGAGTGCTGCCTGCTTCATCTGCATTCTGGTTATTTTTTGCCTCTTTTATGGGAGCTTCAGCAACTTCCCTTGTTTGCTCTTCAGACTTTTCTTTAACGGATGGTTCTTCAAGTATCTCTTCAACCGCTACTTCTCCATCTCTTTCTTCAGCTATCAGTTCCTCAGGTTTTTCGGGTTTTTCGTCAAACTGTAGTTCCTCAGGAGGTTCTTGTTCAACTGCTGGTTCCTCAAGTTTATGTTCAACTGCTAATTCCTCAATTTTTCCTTCACTTGCAGGTTCTTCAAGTTTTTCTTCAATAATTGGTTCTTCAGGTTTTTCTTCAACTGCTGATTCTTCAGGTTTCTCCTCAACTGCTAGTTCTTCATTCTTAACTGCTGCATTGTCAACGTCTGTTTTGATATTACATGCAATTTCACTGGCAGTCTTATTGTTTGAGTCCATAACATGCTTATTCTGCTAGAAAGGTTTGAAGATTCACTTAATTTTTCAATAAATAAGCAGATGAATTCATTGCACATACATAACTATTAGGATGGACAAACTTCGTGACAACTGATCCTCACCTTTTCAGCTGCTGCTTTCTCTAGTTTCTCTTCAATTACTACTTCTTCATGTTTCTCTTCAGATGCTTGTTTGTCAGATAATTCTTCCCATGCTGGTTCTTCAATTGTTTCTTCTCCTGCAGCTGGTTCTTCAGGCGTCTCTTCGACCGCTGATTTTTCAGGTGTCTCCTCAACCATTAGTTCTTCGTGTTTCCGCGATGCAACTAGTTCTGCATGTTTTTCCTTAACAGCTGGATAGTCAGAAGCATCATCGTTGGTGTTGCACAGAATTTCACTGTTAATCTTGTCTTTTGAGTCTATATCTGGCATATTCTACAAGAAAAGTTTAAAGTTTTACTAAGACTTTTGATAGATAGATGCAAATTCCTTGCATGTATAAAGCTAATGGGATGGTAAACTCTGCGACAGTGCTTGATTACCTTTTCCAAGAGAGTCAACATTTTAGATTTCTCCATTTCAACTTCTTGTTTTTCAGGTTTCTGTTCAATAGCTAGTTCTTCCTGTGTTTCATCAACTGCTGGTTTGTTAGGTTTCTCTTCAGCTGCTAGTTCTTCTGGTGTTTCTTCTCTTGCTTGCTCTTCAAGTGTTTCTTTACTTGGTAATTTTTGAGGTTTATCATTTATTACTGGTTCTTCAGGTTTATCCTCAACAATTGGTTCTTCAAGTTTTTCCTCCACCATTGGTTCTTCAGTGTTTTCCTCAACTGCTGGTTCTTCAGTTTTTTTTTCAACTGCTGGATACTCAGCAACATCATTGTTGGTATTGCATGGAGTTCCAGTGCTAGATTTCCCATTTGAATCTATAAATGACATTTTCTGCAAGAAATATTAAAGCTTTATTTAGTCTTCCAATACATAAACAGATGTGAATTGCTGCACATAGCTAACTGATAGTACAGTTAAAGCTTGTGATTGTACTTGATCCTCACCTCTCCCAACAGAGTTACCTTTTCAGGTTTCTCCTCGACTGCTAGTTTTTCAAGGTTCTTTTCAACTGTTAGATCTTCAGGTGTTTCTTCAACTGCTGATTCTTCAGGTTTCTTTTCAAATGTTAATTCTTTAGGTGTTTCTTCCCATCCTGGTCTTGCAGATGTCTCTTCAACTACGGGTTCTTCAGATTTCTCTTCAATTGTTGGTTCTTTAATATTCTCCTCGAAAACTTGTTCTTCAGGGTTTTTTTCCACAGCCGTTTCTTCAGGTTTCTCTGTCACCGCTGGTTCATCAGTCATTTCCTCATCCGCTGGTTCTTCATGTTTCTCTTCTATCACTTGTTTTTCATGTTTTTCTTTAACTACCGGTTCCTCAGCTTTATTTTCAACTGTTGGATGGTCAGCAATATAATTGTTGGAATTTCCTCGAATTTCACTGTCAATCTTGTCCTTTGAGTCTATAATAGGCATATTCTGCAAGAAGATTTTGAAAGTTAGATTTTATGTTTCAATACATTAGCATATGTGAGTTCGTTACATATGCAAGCTATTTGAATGGATTAACTTTGTGACACTGTTTAATTCTCACCTTTTCTAGGAGAGCTTCCATTTCTAGTTTCTTCTCTTCAATTTCTGATTTGTCATGTTTCTCTTCACCAGCTAGCTCTTCAGAGGTCTCTTCAACCATTGGTTCTTTAGATTTCTCTTCAAGTTGTAGTTCTTCAGGTGTTTCCTCCCCTGGTAGCTCTTCATGTGTTTCTTTAGCTGTCAGTTCTTCAAGTTTCTCTTCAACAGTTGGTTCTTCAGATTTCTCCTCTGCTGTTGGTTCTTCAGGTTTCTCGGTAATTGCTGGCAAAAGAAGTTTCTCCTCAACAACAGGTTCTTCAGGCTTTTCTACAACTGCTAGTTCTTCAAGGTCTTTCTCAACTTCAAGAAAGTGAGCAGCGTCATTGTTAGTATTGCAGGGAATTTCATTGTCAGTTTTGTCCTTCAAGTCTGCAACTAGCAAATTCTGCAAGAAAAATTTAAAGTTTCACTTAGTCTTTCAGTAGATAATAGATGTGATTCGTTGTTCATACATAACTAATAGGATGGATAAACTTTATGACAGTGCTTGACCTTGCCTTATCCCAAAGAGTTACCTTTTCAGCTTTCTCCTCTTCACCTGTTAGTTCTTCAGGCTTCACCTCTTCAACTGCTGGCTCTTCAGATTTTTCTTCAAATGTTTGTTCATCAGGTGTTTCTTCCCGTATTGATTTTTCAGTTGTTTCTTCAGTTATTGGTCTTTCAGGTTTCTCTTCTACCATTGGTTCTTCAAGTTTCTCCTCAACGGCTGTTTTTTCATGTTTCTCTTCAACTGCATGTTCTTCAAGTTTTTTCTCAACCGCTTGTTCTTCAGGCTTCTCCATAACCGCCAATACTGAAGATTTTTTTTCTGCTGTTGCTTCTTCATGTTCTTTTTCAGCTACTAGTTCTTGAGGTTTGTCCTCGACTGATTCATAGTCAGCAACATCATTGTTGGCATTGCAAGGAATTCTGACCTTCTCTAGATGAGCTTCTGTTTCAGGTTTGCCCTCTTCAACGAGTTCTTTTGGTGACTTTTCAGCCATTGGTTCTTCAGGTTTCTCTTCAAGTGCTAGTTCTTCAAGTGCTTCCTCCCATTCTAGCTCTTCAGGTGTTTCTTTAGCTGTCGGTTCTTGAGCTTTCTCTTCAGCCACTGGTTTTTGAGGTTTCTCCTCCAATGGTACATCACATTTCTCCTCAACCGTTGGTTCTTCAGGTTTCTCCTCAACCTCTGGTACATCAAGTTTCTCTTCAATAACTGATTCTTCATTTTTTTCTTCAACTGCTGATTCTTCAAGATTTTCCTCAACTCGTGGAAAGTGAGCAACATCATAATTGGAATTGTACGGAATTTCACTGCCAGTTTTGCTGCTCGAGTCTACAACCAGCATATTCTGCCAAAGAATTTAATGTTTCACTTAGTCTTTTAATAAAGAAGCAGATGTGAATCATAGCACATACATAACCAATAAGATGGATAAACTTTGTGACAGTGATTGACCCTCACCTTCTCCAAAAGTGTTACCTTTTCGAGTTTCTCCTCTTCAAGTGCTGGTTTCTCTTCAAATGATAGTTCGTTAGGTGTTTCTTCCCGTGTTGGTTCTTCAGGTGCTTCTTCAGTTACTTGTTTTTCAGGTTTCTCCTCAACTGTTGGTTCTTCAATTATCTCCTCACCCAATGATTCTTCGAGCTTCTCTCCCATTGTTGTTTCTTCAGGTTTCTCTTCAATGATCGGTGGTTTAGGTTCTTTCTCAACTGCTGGTTCTTCTGGCTTCTCCGAAACCACTGATTCTTCAGCGGTGTCATTGTTGGTATTGCATGGAGTTTCATTGTCTGTCTTGTCCTTTGAATTTGCAATTGGCAAATTCTGCAAGAAATTTAGAGTTTCATTTAGTCTTTCCAGATAAACATATGTAAATTCATTGCACATATAAAGTTAATATGTTGGATAAACATTGTGACACTGTTTAATTGCCACCTTCTCCTGAAGAGCTTCCATTTCAGGTTCCTCATCTTCAACTGCTGGTTTTGCATCTTTCTCTTCAACAACTAGTTCTTCAAGTGTCTCTTCAACCGTTGGTTCTTCAGGTTTCTCTTCAAGTGCTAGTTCTAAAGGTGTTTCTTTAGCTGCCAGTTCTTCAGGTTTCTCCTCAACCGATACTTCACATTTCTCCACAACTGTTGGTTCTTCAGGTTTATCCTTAACCACTGGGATATCAGGTTTCTCTTCAATAACTGGCTCTTCAGCTTTTTCTTCAACAGTCAATTGCTCAGATTTTTCCTGAATGTCTGGAGAGTGAGCAACATCATTATTGGTATTGCATGGAATTTCACTGCCAGTTTTGTCGTTTGAGTCTACAATTAGCATATTCTGCAAAAAGAATTTTATGTTTCACTTAAGACTTTCAATAAAGAAGCAGATGTGAATCACAGTACATACATAATTAACAAAATGGATAAACTAGGAGATAGTGTGCTTGACCCTTACCTTTTCCAAAAGAGTTACCTTTACAGGTTTCTCCTCTTCAATGGCTGGTTTTTCATGTTTTTCTTCAAATGCTAGTTCCTTACGATTTTCTTCAGTTGCTGGCTTTTCATATTTCGCCTCAGTTGTTGGTTCTTTGATTGTCTCCTCAACTGATGGTTCTTCAAGCTTTTCTCCCACTGTTGGTTTTTCAGGTTTCTCTTCAATTGTCAGTTGTTCAGGTATTTTCTCAACTGCAGGTTCTTCTGACTTCTCCAAAACCATGGATTCTTCAGATTTCTCTTCAATTGCTGATTCTTCACATTTTATGTCAACTACTGGTTCTTCAATTTTTTCCTCAACTGATGCATAGTCAGCAATATTATTGTTGGTATTGGATGGAATTGCATTGTCCGTCTTGTCCTCTGTGTTTATGATTGGCAAATTCTGCAAGAAAATTTGAAGTTTCATTTAGTCTTTCAATAGATAAGCAGATGTTAATTCGTTGCACATATAAAGCTAATTTGATGGATAAACTTTGTAACAGTATTTATTCCTCACCTTCTCGTGAAGAGCTTTTGTTTCAAGTTCCTCCTCTTCAATAGCTGTTTTTTCATCTTTCTCTTCAACAACTAGTTCTTCAGGTGTTTCTTTAGCTGTCGGTTCTTCAGGTTTCTTTTCAGCCACCAGTTCTTCAGATTTCTTCTCAACTGATACGTCACATTGCTTCTCAAATTTTGGTTCTTCAGGTTTCTCCTTAACTACTGGTACATTAGGTTTCTCTTCAATGACTGGTTCTTCAGTTTTTTCTTCTACTGCCGATTCTTCAGGATTTTCCTCAATGTCTGGAAAGTGAATAATGTCATTACTGGTATTGCATGGAATTGCACTGCCAGTTTTGTCGTTCGAGTCAACAATTGGCATATTCTGTAAAAAGAATGTAATGTTTCACTTAGCCTTTCAATAAAGAAGCAGATGTGAATCGTAGTATATACATAACTAACAAAAAGGATAATCTTGGTGATAGTGCTTGACCCTTACCTTTTCCAAAAGAGTTACCTTTTCATGTTTCTCTTCTTTAATGTCTGGTTCCTCATGTTTCTCTTCAGATGCTACTTCCTTCGGTATTTCTTCCCTTGTTGGCTCCTTGGGTGTTTCTTCAGTTACTGGTTTTTCAGGTTTGTCCTCAATAGTTGGATCTTCATTTGTCTCCTCAACCGATAGTTCTTCAAGCTTTTCTTCCACTATTGGTTTTTCAGGTTTCTCTTCAATTATCAGTTGTTCAGGTATTTTCTCAACCACAGGTTCTTCTGGCTTCTCCGAAACCATTGATTCTTCAGATTTCTTGACAATTGACGATTCTTCACATTTTTTGTCAACTACTGGTTCTTTAGTTTTCTCCTCAACTGATGCATATTCAGCAATATTATTGTTGGTATTGCTTGGAATTGCATTGTCTGTCTTATCCTTTGCATTTACAATTGGCAAATTCTGCAAGAAAATTTAAAGTTTCATTTAGTCCTTCAATAGATAAACAGATGTTAATTCGTTGCACATATAAAGCTAATATGATGGATAAACTTCATGACAGTGTTTAATCCTCACCTTCTCCTGAAGAACTTCGTTTCCAAGTTCCTCCTCTGCAATTGCTGGTTTTTCATCTTTCTCTTCAACAACTAGTTCTTCAGGTGCCTCTTCAACCTTTGATTCTTCAGGTTTCTCTTCAAGTGCTTGTTCTTCAGATGTTTCCTCCATTGCTAGCTCTTTGGGTGTTTCTTTAGCTGCCTGTTCTTCAGATTTCACTTCACCGGCTGCTTCTTGAGGTATCTCCTTTACTGATACTTCAGATTTCTCCTCAATTGTTGGTTCTTCAGGTTTCTCCTTAACTGCTTGTACATCAGGTTTCTTGTCAATAACTGGTTCTTCAGTTTTTTCAACTGTCGATTCTTCAGGATTTTTCTCAATGTCTGGGTAGTGAGCAACATCATTATTGGTATTGCATGGAATTTCAGTGCTAGATTTATCGTTCGATTCCTCTGTTAGCATATTCTGCAAAAAGAATTTAATGTTTCACTTAGCCTTTCAATAAAGAAGCAGATGTGAATCACAGTACATACATAACTAACAAAATGAGTAAACTTTGTGATAGTGCTTGAGCCTTACCTTTTCAGGTTTCTCTTCAGCGGCTGGTTCTTCATGTATCTCTCCACCTGCTGGCTTTTCAGGTATCTCTTCAACTGTGGGTTGTTCAGTTTTTTTCTCAACCACTAGTTCTTCAAGCTTCTCCGAAACTACTGATTCTTCAGAGTTATCTTCAACTGCTAGTTCTTCATGGTCTTTTTCAACCATTGGTTCATCAGGTTTTCCCTCAACTGATGCATAGTTAACAATATCATTGGTGGTATTGCAGGGAATTGCATTGTCTATCTTGTCCTTTGAGTCTGCAGTTGGCAAATTCTGCAAAACAAATTGAAGTTTCACTTAGTCTTTTAACAGATAAATAGATGTGAATTCATTGCACATATAAAGCTAATATGATGGATAAACTTTGTGGGCTGTGAGTGTTTAATCTTCACCTTCTGGAGAAGCTCTTCTGTTTCAGGTTTCTCCACCTCCATTGCTGCTGGTTTTTCAGGCCCATCTTCAACCCTTGTTTCTTCATGTTTCCCTTCAAATGTTAGTTCTTCATGTGTTTCCTCCCCTTCTAGCTCTTCAGGTGTTTCTTTCGCTGTCGGTTCTTCAGGTTTCTCTTCAGCTATTGGCTTTTCAGGTTTCTCTTCAACTGTGGGTACATCAAACTTCTCTTCAATAACTGATTTGTCAGGGTTTTTTTCAGGGGTTTTCTCAGTTTCTGGAAAATGAGCAGCATCGTTGTTGGTATTGCATGGAATTTCACTATCATTTTTGTCCATAGAGTCTACCACTAGCGTTTTCTGCAAGAAGAATTTAAAGTTTTTCTTAGTCTTTCAAGAGATAAGCAGACGTGAATTGTTGCAGTTTACATAGCTAATAGGATGGATAAACTTCTTGACAGTACTTGACCCTCACCTTTTCCAAAAGAGTTACCTTCCTGGGTTTCTCCTCTTCAACTGCCGGTTTCTCTTCAAGTTCTAGTTCATTTGGTGTTTCTTCCCGTGTTGGTTCTTCAGTTATTGTTTTTTCAGGTTTCTCTTCAGCTACTGGTTCTTTGAGCATCTCCTCAATCGATGCTTCTTCAAGTTTCTCTCTTGCTGCTGGTTTTTCATATTTCTCTTCAACTGTCGGTTCTTCAGGTTTCTCTTCAATTGCTGGTTCTTCATGTTGCTTTTCAACTACTGGATCTTCTGTTTTTTCCTCAACCGATGCATAATCGGCAATATCATTGTTGGTGTTGCATGGAATTGCATTGTCTGTCTTGTTCTTTGAGTCTACAATTGGTGAATTCTGCAAAAAAAAAAGTTTCGTATAGTCTTTAAACAGATAAAAACAGATGTAAATTCGTTGTAGATATAAAGCTACTATGTTGGATAAACTTTGTGGAAGTGTTTAATCCTCACATTCTCTTGAGGATCTTCTATTTCAGGTTTTTCATCATTCTCTTCAACAACTAGTTCTTCCAGTGTCTCTTCAACCGTTGATTCTTCAGGTTTCTCTTCAACCGCTAGTTCTTCAGGTGTTTCTTTAACTGTTGGTTCTTCAGGTTTCTTGTCAGCCTCTGGTTTTTGAGTTTTCCTCTTAAATGGTTCTTCAGATTTTTCCTTAACCATTGGTTCTTCACATTTCTCCTTAACCGTTAGTAAATCAGGATTCTCTGGTTCTTCAGTTTTTTCTTCAACTACTGCTTCCTCAAATTCTGCAAAGCTAGCATCATCACTGTTGGTATTGCATAGAAGTTCGTTCTCAGTTTTGTTGTTCGAGTCCACAACTTGCATTTTCTGCACGAAGAGTTTAGAGATTCAGTTAGTCTTTCAGTAGATAAGCAAATGTGAACTGTTACACATACATAACTAATACGATGGATAACCTTTGTGCCAGTGCTTGATCCTCACCTTTTCCAAGAGAGTTACATTTTCAGGTTTCTCCTCTTCAACTGCTGGTTTTTCACGTTTCTCTTCATCTTCCAGTTGTTCAGTTGTTTCTTCAACTAATAGTTCTTCAGGTTTTTCTTCAAATTCTAATTCTTCCGGTGTTTTTTCCTGCGTTGGTTCTTTTGGTGCCTCTTCAACTACTACTACTTCAGGCTTCTCTTCAACCACTGGTTTTTCAAATATCTCCTGAACCTCTGTTTCTTCAAGTTTCTCTTGCTTAACTGGTTCTTCAGGTTTTTCTTCGACTGCTGGTTCTTCAGTTTTTTCATCAACAGCTGGTTTTTCATATTTCTCCGTAACAATTGGTTCTTTAGGTTCCTCTTCAATCATTGGTTCTTCATATTTTTCTTCAACTGCCAGTTCTTCAGTTTTTCCCTCTGCTGCCGGATGGTCAGCAACATCTTGGTTTCCCTTCTCAATTGGGTTGTCCCCATGTTTCCCACTAATATCTGATTCAGCATCATCTAGCCTGGTTTCTTCTACAACATTAACAAATGAGTTAACAAGCACATTCCCAGCATCCTCTCCAGCTTCTATCTCCTTTTTCTCGTCCTCTCCTCTTTGGTACTCTGATTTGGGGGAGATGAAAATATTTCTATTGCCATCATAGTCATTCTCATCTTTGACTGCTTTCTCATCCTTCGTGTCACCAGGTGATTTGATTGCTTCAGCATCTGTTCCTTCCATTTTATAGTTTGCAGAACTAACATCTTCTCGGGCGGTCAAGGGGATAGATGGGTTCTCAACATTGTTCATTTCACATGGTGTTTCACACTCTTTATTTGGACTCTTTGTTCCTGCAGAGACGATTTCTACTCTATTGTCTTCTGTTTTCTCCCCCAGGTGGAATGAACTCTCGGACATCTGTTCATCTGACTTTTTTGGTGTATCAGCTGACACATGGACTTCCATTGAACTGCCATTTTCTTCGACAGCCTTGGAAACTAAGGGTGATGGATAAAAACGCTCACCCTCAGTAGTTCCATAATTACCTTCAATCAGATCCTCAACACGTTCAACCTCTGAAGTTCCTTCAAACTCAGATAGTGAATGGCCCTTCTTGTCTATCTCCATCTTCAGGTTGTCTGATATTGCATACACTTCCCCTAGCAAATTCTCTTCTTTTTTCTGCATAAAGTATGATTTTGCTATGTTGTAACAGAACTAAGAAGAAATGTGTTTTAAGTTATCTAACATTGGCAGAGCAGCACTGAAGTTATAACGTGAAATTTGTCAGACTAACCCTTTCCTATTGGAACTGCATATGTTAGCAAGATCCCTATTTTTTATCACTGAAGTGGAGTTATTAATGCTAGCTTAGTGGTCAAAGCCTTAAAGGTCCCAACTTCCCACACCGGACCTGCTCAGGACCTATTCACTCTCATATTATTTATTGGATATTTTTCATTGGCAAAAGAGACTGCAGTATGAAACAATAGAAAAAAATGCAGGAAGACTTCTACCTACAACATTTGAAGTTGTCATAAATCGACTAAGTTTGTGAAAAGCCGATGAGATACTGTTTAGTGCATGTACAAGTGATTTGTTAGTGGCTTCTAAAGAAAGATAAATTTGGAGTTCTCCATTGGGTAAATACAGATTAGTCCATTAGTTGGGGGTTCAATTCTTTATATTTCTAAGAATATTCACATTAATTACCAGAAGCATGTTTCTAGATTAGCTTGTTCTGACAAAGAAGTCGTATAGAGAATTTTAAGCGTCAGTGTCAAACAGTCATGATAAACCAATTTCGTAAAATTTTCCTCAAATGTCTCTAAAACATTAGAGGATTGATTTGAAATGTATGTTTATGACTTCTCTATGTAAGTACCTGAGGGAACAGTTCTCCTTCCAGGCTAACTATAAATTTGTCTCACACAATTAAAATGAGGACCACATTTTTTAATTCAAAGCCCTTTTTCCCTCCTAAAAAAGCACCTGCAACCATACTAATATTCATTTCAGAATATGACAGCAAATGGAAAAAGAGAAATATTCACTTCCTCCTTGCTAAAGCTACCAGAATCTGTTTGAGGTATCAGGGCAATACAATTGACAAGAAAAGCGCAAGAATTCCTCTGTTGTTGTCCATCTCTCCCTCAGCATTTCTCTGGCTTTTACTTCATTCAATATTTAGTCGGATAACGAATCTTTAGTTACACCCAACTCAGGGCCTTTTTTCTCTCTCTATTTTTCTTTCAACTACAGGTTTTATGATTTGGGATTCTCACTAACATGATTCCAAATGGTGTGACCAGAGATAGATTGAATTAAATTTTCTTGCAAATTCTTTTCTTTTAATTTTGTTTTCTGAATGAAACTAGTCTTTCAGAGAGAGAGAGCCAAGTTTTTCAATACAAATTTATTTAAGAAGAGTTTTCTGATAATCAGATTGCAGTGATCTTTTTCTGTGCTAATTTAAAGTTTTCCCTAGGTTTCATTTTATCAATAACTGTAGTCTTTTGGATAGAATCAAGTTTTCAGTACTGCATTATTTAAGATGAGTAGTTGTGAATTAATAATTGTGCTGATTTGTTTATATATAGATATATATATTTCTTTTCATATATACACATAGAGAAATCAAGTTTTTATTGCCTAAGAAGAAGATCAACTTTAATAATATAGGACTATATAAAGAAGGAATCTCAGGTAAACCAAAGTTTTTGCAGAACCTTTTTTTTTAATGACAAGGGGAATCCCAGCCGCTACCCTTTGGGTGTGCACAGCCGCACAAGATAAACCCCTGCTCCTATGCGATAGTCACAAACTACATAGGAGAGGTAATCCTTGGGCAAGTCCGGCGCGACAAGCTCGACCCAGAAGACAAACCCCTTGCTTTCACTGGCAAGAGGTTTCAAAATTGAGACCTCCAACATAGAAGCCTCAAGCCCAAACCATTAGGCCAGCCCGAAGGGTTTTTGCAAAACCTTTATATGAACATACATCCATGATCAGGATGCTCTTCAATTAGCAGAGCATTCAATTAGCCAATTCAAGAAGGATCGTGTTTTCTTGTGAAATAAACAGTTTGATCCAGTTGAATGTCTACTAATTTGTAGAAATAACATACAAGTTCCTGAAAATAGGAAACCTCAAATAAAGTAAGAAGCAAAACCAAAACAAATTTTCTTTTGTCATCAAAGTTTGCATGTCAATAATCTTATATGAAGATGGTAACCCTTAATTCGGTTCTTAAGTTAGAACCTTTGCGCTTTGAAGAAAATTGGTAGTGATGTGGTGAAATTATTTTACTAATGCATACTTCATACTAAATCTGTAGTTCAGTAGCTTACTAATACCAAATCTAATATGTAATATCTATTTGTACTTTGTAGGGTCATTGTATTCCTAACCATTCTTTTATGGAACAAATGATAACATCTCCTTCACACAGGTGTTTCAGGTATGATCTCTGATCACGACACAGTTGCTTCTTTTGAAGTTTTTTCACATACATGAAAGCAAGCTTGACTACTGTAATAAGCTATAGAAATAACTCTTGCAGCTAATGAAAATGATTAAACACAAAAATGAATTAGTATCATGCTAACATAAAGTAAAAATAAGTGAGTTAACTTACACTTAAGTTCTCTGGTATTTCAGCTTCATGTTCCATTTCTCATGAGCTGATCGCAGAATTCTTGTGTTTTCCACCTCCCTAAGAATATCACAGTGTGTTTTGTACAATTGAACTGAAAATTCCAATAGCTTTAAGTTGAGATTCTCACAATATGTCACTGCAGGATTACAATAGTTATATAATTATTTATTGATGACCATGTTGTTAAAGTAGGCAGAAAATGACAAATCCTACTTGCTAATCCTACTAATATTGTGAGTTGGAGATAGATGTCTGGTCCTTTTGAATGATGAGTAGTCACATGCCCCTCTAGTATAGCTTTAGTCATCAAACTGTAGGGATTGTGCTGGTGACATGGAGAGAAGAATGTACTTTTTACTTCATCCCAGGTACGGTTATAGGCTAAGTAGATTCTTCACTTCCGATGCCACACCCATTTTAGATTTTCCAAAAATACACAAGTTTTGGAGATCCCACACACTCGTTGAAATTTTGAAGAATTTGAACAACATATGTTATAAATTCCTTTATGGACCTATATTTTATTTAAAGGAGAGTAACATGCCTTCCTAACATTCCTTGGATAAGTGTTCAGCTACCAGATTGCTACATTTTACAAAACCTTTAATATCTGTTTGACCATTATTTTAGTGAGATGATTTTGGACTAAGATTGAGTTTAAATGAAGCAACACAAACAGTGAGGACTTATATAGCCTGTCTCTACTTTCTTGAGACTGAGATATACCTGTGATTGTGTTTGATAGAACTGTGATGTATCAAGTGAGTATGTTATCTTCAATATAAATATAGAATTGAAAAGGTAGGGAATAGAGGTAATAAGGAGTAAAACAAACTAGGTAATAGAAGGGCATAATCATTTCTAAACGTTAAAGATGTCAACTCAGGTAAAAAAGGCACATTATATTTTCTAGGTCTTAAGGTAATTAAAGGAAAACCTCTTTAATATGATGAAAATTACAAGAAGCCACAAGATGGGCACAAAGGGAAAGGAAAGAGAATGATTCAGGATTTTAAATCAATAGATGTAAAGTTTCATTGCATAGCCAGGTACCGTTTTAAGTCAAAAAGCAACATGTCAATATTGGGAGTTTAACTACATAATTGTTATTGATTTTTGAGACGAGGGTTCTTAGGAAACAGTCTCTCTATTTTGTGAGATAGTGGTATGGTCTACGTATATTCTATCTTTCCAGACCTCACTTGTGGGATTAACTGGGTATGTTGTTGTAACTACCTAATGACTGTGTAAACAATAATCAGAGGGGAGTAAATTACCTTCTCTTTTATGTGGTGTGTATATATATATATATATTAGATATTGAATTCTCTCTCTGTTTTTTTTTTTGTTGTTGTATTTACTTCATATTTGAATTTTTGGATAAACCTAATTAAACAGAATCAAAAGAGCAGGTTGATGAGATGTACGAAGAGGAAAAGTCCCATGTTCCATGTCACTAATCGACGTGGAAAAAGCTCTTTTATCATACAATACTCTGTCAAGTAAAATAGAAAAATGTATTGGTAATAAACTTTTAAAATATGACTAGAATCAATGAATTGGAAGGGTATGCATCATGCATGTGTAGAGCTGGTGCAAAATTGCAAAAATAATTCGGTTTAAAAAAAGGTGTTGTCTCAATCAAACCATTCAAAAATAAGATGGATGGTTTGTCTTTTTCCGCCGCCCCTTTACGTTAAGATATAAAGGTAAGCAAATAGCAATATTCCAACCATTTATATTTTATTCTATTTTCTTTCTTAAACATTATCTGCAATAATGCATACGAGAACCAAAAAAAGAGACATTTCACCACTTTGATCGACCAATTTATATGCATGTTAAAATTTGTAAAGAAATAAATAATTTCTTTTCTTACAAGTTTTGTTAGAGTATTGTGTGGTATAAAAATTCTTATTGTATTGAGGTTTAGTTCAATGGGCTGATGGTATGAAGTATTAAAGAGTATGTGTATAATTATGTTCCTTATAAAGTAATTTTAGAAAAATATCGATGATAAGCATTAGTTGAGAACTTGATAAAGTGATAGTCCACTTGTTATAATAGATTTAATTATAATAATTATACCTAAACTATTTCATTTGTTAGTATATATACTTAAATTTTATTGCATGTAATAAGTAGTGAATTATATTTTTGTCCTTTGCGCCTCATTGTGTGCTACAATTAACCGATTTAGATAGTGATGCCTTATTGATAACTATCTTCTAACGTTACGGAATTTCTGACTAGGACGGCTGCGATAGCACTTGCACACGCCAAAGTTGTCATTAGTAGAATTCATTACTTTTAATCTAAATTTTATATTTCTTAAAAAAAAATAATTTTATGTGTATGGTTATTAACTGATTACGCCTATTTCAAATTTAAATTTTGGCTAACTTAAGGGACTGTAATCCTTGGTAAAAATGAAATACGATATAGAACTTCATAGAAGAAAACAACAATGTCCCACAGCTTCTACCCAAAAATAGGCAGCCATATATCCATAGTATATAAGTAAATCAGAAAAAGACGTTAGTGCCTAAGTGTCACGTTCAGTAGGCCACGAAGGTGTCCTCATCATTCATCAATTTTGGATGGACGGTTGCCACTTGCTACTTGACACGACTGTTCTTGTTCCTTTCTACTTTTGAGCTTTTGTTTTACCAATCTAATATTGGTTATCGAATCAGATTTTGAATTTAAAATTTAAAGATTTATATAACACTTTAAGTTACTAGTTTTTTTACATTTTATTTGTGAGATTATATCAACTTTTTTATTGTTATAATATAATTGGATTTTGTGCTCAAATATTTGGTAGATTTTTAAATACATACGAAGAATCTGGAACAAAAGCTATTGGGTTGATAGCATAAATTCATACGTAGATGACACTCTTGAATTTACGCATGCTAGGCACATAACACAAAAATCATTGAGTTATAGGTTTATAACTAGGGATGGTAATGGGGCGGGTGCGGGGGAAGAGCTCAATCCGCAAATTTTTTAATCTGCTTCGCGTGTGATTTTTTTCATTTTCAACTCGCTCCGCTTAAATTTTAAAATTTTTTTATTTGAATTTATTTTTTTCTGCTAATTATGTATCAATAGCTCTATTTTTAGTTGATATTTAACAATTGTTTCTTAATCGTTACTTAAAAGTTTTCAAATAATATTTTAACAACTAATAATTTACTGGATATGTTTAGTTTAAATTTTAGAGAAAAAATATAATTAAAATCAATGTTTAATATAAAAAGTTTATATCTTTAATTTTTAATAATTATAAAAAATTAATTTCTTTGAATTTCTAAACCTACCCAGCACTAGCCTTGCCCTTGTTGCCATCCCTATTATAACTTAGTACTATTGGCATATATTTCGTAGATCTCTTTTAACATATAAAATTTAAATCAAATCTATTAGATTATATTGTGTCCATACCCCGTCCCTAACTACTAGTAACTTTTACCATTTTGAATCATTGCAAGTATATAGGTTATTTCTGGAATTACCTCGAGTGCATCGAGAAGAATGAGAAATGGGAAGTCAATGAAATATTTAATTTGATATGGACTAAGAATTAGGAATAAGATGATTAATGGATCCATCTAACGTTATCCTGTCAGCAATTGTTGATGGGAACAAAAGGGACCCCAAAGAGAAATCTTGTGGCAAGGGACACTGCTTGGGTGGTCAAAAGAAGGCCGCCTCACCGCCCGGGGGACCCCCAGTTCCCACAGCTGGAAAAATAATATTTTCTGCAATGCTACACACCAAGGGTGCGGTAAAAATTTATGCACTTATAAAAACAAAAATAACATGTATTATTTGTGAACAACGTAAAAATATTGAATGTTAATATTAATAATTTAAAATATTTTAAAACATAAAAAAGTGTGATGACTCTTGAATTTTATTTTTGTCATGACAAAGAAAGTACGAATATATTATTTAAAAATTATTTTAAAAGTATTATAAAATTATAATAATTATCATTTTAAAATATTTGAAAGACATATAAAAAAGTTAGATTAACTTATAAAATTTTATTAGTGTCATGTCAATTAAAAAAGATGAAGTAACATATAGTGTTTGAATATAAAAAGTACTATAAATTTTAATAATTAAATTTAAAATATTTTAAAAATATTTTATTAACCCTCAAAATTATGTGAGCGTCGTAAAATTTGAATGGAGGAAGTATCATATATAAAAGATTACATATTGAGTGTATACGCTAGCATGGGTTCTTAAATCTCTATATATGCACACACACAAATGATCAATATAAGAAATGTGATCTTCATTTCAAATTTATATTAAACGTCTCCATCATAAATGAGCGGATGGATATATGAATTTACTATTTAGTGCATAGATAAAAAAAAATATTTCTAAGTAACAAATATTTATGTATATCGTGTACGAGAAACATATTTAAAATTTTTAAGTTTATAAATTATTATAAGCATCTTTAATAAAGTCATATTTCATTAGCTAGATCTACCTCTGTACTCATCTACAGGTATTCAAAATCCAGAGATTATAATAATAGTATTGCTTTTATATATATAATATAAGAGAATTAAA
>JAABOM020000049.1:22994180-23013052 GCA_011800125.2 Solanum clarkiae | reverse complement strand
GAAAGTTAGTGTGAATAACATACCATACCTGGAAAATTAACTGATGGAAATGGGGGGTGAAGGGAGCAACAAACAATCTCTAATGTAATAAAGTGATTTCAAAATCAAAAACAATCATACAAACTTTTGAAATATATTATCAAAGCAATGAGATAACAAACATAAATTTGGACCTGTCCAAGTTTTTCCTGAGCATCTTCACAAGGATAAATGAATGAGTGTGCTATTCTCCAATGTAATAACAGCATTTTCCTCTGTTAAAGTATCTAGTTGGATCAGCAAACACGTGTTATGCAGCATATGGTAATACATAATAATGTTAATAAGGAAAAAAATATCAAGATGATGAAAAATAAGATAACAAATACATTAAAAGTCACATTAATCAAATAACATGAACTCTCACAATATCAATATTTGAAAATAAAACTACCCCTACAGGAGTTCAAAGTACTCAAGAGTTTCACATATCTAGAAAAGGTTATCAGTTCGGTCACGGGGCTTTATCCAGACATCTCAAAAACGAGGAATGTGTTCCTTTGCTTGAGGATTTACAGGATAAATAATCATGCTTCAAGTTAATGGAAATTGGGATTTTCTTGGTTTTTGAACATACAGTTGAAATGCAGCAAATGGAAATTGGGATTTTCTTGATTTTCTTTAAAACTCCAAGATAATATTCAATATTGTGACTTGCCAACCCTAATGTAGATAAAAATTTATGCACGTTCCATAGTTCTTCTTCAGAACAACACATTTAGCTTCAGAGTATACAATTACAGTCAAAGATTTTCCTACTTTTCCTATTGAACAAAAAAAAAAACTCGAAGAAGCAAACCCTAATGTGAAAGAATAAGTTTTCTTCATGCCATTCGCCGTTATGTTTGAGATGCCATCTTCTCCGTCGATTCAACGCAACCCCATTGAATCATCACATACAAGTTCAAGAAAGCACCAGATCAAGAATTTTCCGGCAAGGCATCATCGGACGATGATTTCAAGAACACGGTAACTGGTGTGCCCATTTATACATAATTATATTTTTTTTTCTCTAGTTATCATTCACGATCCTTGGAGGAATGGAGGGTTTAATTAAAATAAATCGTTTGGTTGGCCTGGTTAAATAGATTGTTTCTAGTTTTACAAATAAAAGGGCGGGGGAATGTTGGGAGAGAGAAGGTAGTGGAATGTGATGAGAAAAAATATATTAAAAATAATTTTTTTTGTAAATAGTAATATTTTAATTGTTAATTTTTGTTAAATAATATTAATAGTTTATTTTATTTTTATTAGAGTGAAACATTTTATTTATATGGCAAGAATTTTTTCAATGCATATTGGTATTTATTTTAAATTAATAAGTGACAGTTTAAGTATGAATCTCAAAAAAAAAAATATACCTAATATAGATGTCTTTTTTATATTTTTCTCTTATTTCTATAATGCATAATAATAATGTGTGTAAGATTTATTTGTGATAAATATAAAATATTTATAGTTGAGATAAATAATACATCAACAATGAATAAAGTACGATGTAAAAAATAATTAGTTTGAAGAAATGTTTGTAATTATATAATCTTCGTCCTAATTTATATGATATTTTTTGAATATCGAGATTCAAAGAATTCTCTTATTTATTGTTATTTTTTATATAATTTCTAAATATATTTAACTATCAATTATTGTAACTTGCCATACTTTTTAAATAGCTTTCAAATATATAAATTTTATTTTTAACAAACATAAAGATTACATGCCAAAATTAGATTGTTGACTCTTAAAATTCAAACAATACCAATGGTGTAATTGATTAAAATAAAAAACATTTTCTAAAGACCAAATCAACTTCACTACACCCACCAACTAATCCACGTGACGCCACACACCCAACAACCCCTAGCTATATAAATAGTAATATAATTTTTCGTCAAAGAGGGATCACATGAACCCCCTCATTACAAGAGTAATGACAAAAAGACTCATTTAAATTATGTAACAATTGATTTGACATAATCACGTTATTATCTTAATTTTTTCTTCTCATTTTTTGTCTTTACATTTTATTTGATAATCCTATCTTTTTCATTTACTCTGACCATTAATAATAGCTCCAACTCATACTTTATAATTTCAAACTATAGATCAGTAATATTATATAATACCGGAGAACAATATAATATTTTCAAACATTACAATATATTATGAAATAACAAACCATTAGAATGAAACTCATGGAAAACAAGTCCATTTATGTCCACATACAGAGACTAGCATAGTAACATAAGATTAATCAGAAATAAGCAGTTGTCTTAGGCTCAGGAGACTCTCCTTCACAGACAAACTCTCCATCTTGATCGAAATAGTAACAACCCTGGTAGCCAGTACAACAAGTAGTGCATCCAGTGGGTTTAATAATTATCTTTCCTTCGGAACGAGGACATTTTGAATACGCAATTTGTGGATCACAGTCAAAAGTACAATCATTTGGGTTTTTAGGGTCAGATTCACCTTCACAAATGAAATCTCCTTTTGCATTGTAATAGTTGCAACCCTTAAAACCTGAACAACAATTAGTGCATATGGGTTTTTCTGGACTTCCTTCTGAACGTGGACATATTCCATACCCAAAATTACCACATTCTCTACTACAACCCTTGGCATCAACATGATCCACAAATACATATATCCCTACAAGAAATATAGAAATCTAATATAAAGGAAAAACAAAACTAAATTTGTATGTATCAAAGAAGAAAGAGGAAAATCTTACCAAGAACAAGTAGGCAAGCAAGGACACTAACTTTGTGAAGACCCATTATGAATGCTTTCTCCACCTTGTTTTCTTTGTTTTTAGTTTGTTCTATGTCTATACTTCTCTATGTATTTATTTATAGAGATTGTGGTTACTTTTATTTATTCATTATATTAAAAATACATTTTTATTTTTGTTCACTCGTAATATTTTATGGATTCATTTTTATTTGTCATTATTGCATTTTTCGAGGTCAATTTGACTAAACTTTAAAGCTAAATTTAAAATTTAAAATCTAAAATTTAGATAATTGAAAACTATACAAAAAAGACTATAAATTGCAATAGTTCTCATATTAATACAACAACAATAACAACAACAATATACCCAGTGGAATCCCATAAGTGGGGTTTGGAGGAAGGTAAAATGTACTCAAACCTTACCACTACCTCACACAAGTAAAGAGGTTATTTCCTGGAAACCTCGTCTCAAAAACCCATAAGCAGAATAAACTAGATACGGAAAAAAAAGGAAAAAGAAAAAAAAAAGGAAGAATGACTAATACAATAAAAAAATGCATGTTAAAATATTGGTCAAAATTCATGTAGTTTGACCTCGATAAGTGAGATAATGATAAATAAAAGTGAATGAAAGTAGTATCAATTACAAAAGTATATTCCAAGTCAATTAATATGAATATCATTTATATATATATATATATACATAGATAAATAAAAAGTAAAAGAATATTATTTGGTGTGAGACACGGCCAACAAAAGTTGTGTGATGCACCTATATTTATTAGAGACAAATTTTATTTAATGTGAGAGACAACCCATAAAAATTGTGTGAGACTAACTCTATATTATTTTAAAAGCATGAATTTTTTTTTAAAAATATTTATTCAACTTCTTATTCTTTATTTAAAAAGATGTATACTAAAAATGCACATGTGCAGAAGATGCATGTTGCAGAGATGAAGATGTTAAAGTGGATGTGTGGCAGCACCAGAAGTGATAGGGTGAGGAATGAGACCGTCAGGGAGAAGCTTGAGGTGGCCTCGGTGGCTGAGAAGATGAGGGAAGTTCGCTTGCGCTGGTTTGGACATGTGCAGAGGAGGAATACTGATGCCCCTGTTAGGATATGCGAGAGGCTGGCTGTGGAAGCTACCCGGAGAGGTAGAGGTAGACCGAAAAAGTACTAGGAGGAGGTGATTAGGCATGATATGGCGGAACTTAATCTTACGGAGGACATGACCCTAGATAGGAAGACGTGGCGGTCGCGTATAAGAATAGCAGGTTAATCATTAGGTTTAGGTGTTGCTTGGTTTTGGGATCTGGTAGGGTAGTTTGGCAGGGGTCCTTCTGTGTTCGCAGTATGTGTTGTATTGTGGGTTTGTGTGTGTATTTGTGTGTTTGTGTTTGTATTCGTGTTTGTGTTTGTGTGTGCATATTATCATTCTTTTCATTTTTACATACTGTTTGAGATATCTAGTTTCTTCTCTGCTTTTGAGTTTGAGATGAGGGTTTATGGGAAACAGCCTCTCTACTTCTACGAGGTAGCGGTAAGGTCTGCATACATCACACCCTCCCCAGACCCCACTTGTGGGATTCGACTGGATATGTTGTTGTTGTTGTATATTTTAAAAATGAGTAAACTTTGGATATTAAATACTTGAATTATGTTGGATCTCTTAGCAATTGGAAAACTAAAATCCCATCAAGAATATTTTTATAGATGGAAGAATGGACATGGATTATATTTCAGAGGAATCAAAAGGTCTCCAAAAAAGCAAAATAGTGGCAGCTGTTAGCTGTAATTTGGTACCAAAATGATGAACTCTCTGTTTCTAGTGCTGACAAAAGTAAAAAGCCTTGAGAGTAATGGAGAAAGGAAAGATTTTTGGATTTTCTCTGACATTAGGGATATTTACTTTTAATGGAAAATAAACAAGTCAATACATAAAGGTTTATTTTCTTGAAAGGTTTCTGTTGCATTCAACAAAATCGAATTAGTTTTCTTGTAAGGATTTTGTAGTGAAATTTATGTGGATGGTTGATCGTTTTCATTATTAGAATTGAAAAAAAGTAGTAATTTTTACTTTTAAATTAAGAATTAAAATCGTGGTTGATTGTTAATACAAGTTAAAATTATTTTTAATTTTCTTTCATGGACAATTTAGGATGGAAAAATGAAAACATTTTTTTGTACAAATGGTTTCAAATTTGATTTTCATAGTTTCCCTTCTTAGTGCGAATGAACCAACAATGAGCAACGTGGAGACTACTAGAAGGGAATAATATTACTTCCTCTGTCTCATATTTAGTCCATTTACAAAATCAAAATTAAATTAATTATATTAATTTTTATTTTATTCTAATTTTTTTTTTAAAAAAGTGTATAAGTATCGTAAATTTTTTCTCTCTATTCTAAATCTTGATATTTATGAATTACACACATAAATAAAATATACATAAAAAATCAATAATTTTTTTATTTTTTTAAATATAAAAAAATGAATAGAAATTTATCTTTAGGGACTATTCACATGTAAAACGTGCAAATAAAGGAGGTTTGTAATCCGTCAAAAGCTAGTCAAAAAGTGTTGATTGTTCAGATGTGAGCTCAGTCGTCTGCCTCTTACTCACCACGCATTTTCCTTCAACTTCGGCACAAGAAAATTTTGAGACTCATGCATAATTAATTTGAGAGAAAAATATCAAAAACTGATACAAATTATTAATTTTATTCTTAAATTATTTATAGATTAAAAAACATCTTGCGCGAATGCAGAGGCAATCATGATTGAACAAGGGGTATTCCTATAAATTCTATCATACGTGGATGAAAATTTTTGATATAATTACAAATTTTCAGTCATAAAGCATTAAACATCGGAAGCTCCTCACTAAGCAAGGAGCTAAGAAAGAAATACTCGATCGTTAGAATGTTGATTATATTCCCATGTATTTACAAAAAATGCAGTATGCAAAAATATTTTACAAAAAGCTTTTGAAAGAAAATTGTTTTTTATGATGGCAATTCAGTAACGAACTATCATGTTTTTGTTTTTATATATGTGTACATATATTATCTAATCTAATTTACATAGATTTCGGTTTATAAATCAGTATACATATATATTTTTTTCCCAACAACTCTTTCATTTTAAATTGGTACCCTATGGAACTATTTTAACATTTGAATTTATTTTAGAAGTGGATATATTTGTATATCGTCAATTTGTTGGTTAGATTTTCTTATTTTTTCCATCTGAATCAGCACTTGACCAAACTTAAAGAGGGAAAAAAGCAAATCAGTTCTGTCAAGTCGGTTTAGTGAGACTTTTAGTCGAGTGAATTTTTTCAATTTTATTTGAACACCATAAGTTTCTCCATAAACCAAGTTGCAACTGGACAGACTACTGCCTTAAAACAGTTTATGATCATTACAAGATTTTAAACATCAAATTCTCCTGCACCATGCCCTTGCCACAACTAGTACACGAATATTTGAAATATTAGCTACAAAGGTATGTTGCACAGTTCTTCTCCACAGCATCCCCAAATAATAGAACCAACAGATTTTGACTTCCCCTATATGTCTCCAGTTCCAACTCCAGAGAACCAGTCCGCATTTTCCCTATTTTTGCAGTGTAAATGGGTTGTGACTTGGGCAGGTGGCCAGGCTTCACCTCCAAGATAATCCTCAATCACGTAATTTCCTGTCTGTCCAAGTATTTGTACACGTAATACTAGTGTAAATCTGTCCATCTTATTGCATTTGGGCAAATTACGAATATGCGAAATAGAAAATAGGACTGCAGTTTTACACCTAAAAAAACAATTGAAGATATATGGAGCCATCAGAAAAGGCCAGGACCTGTTCGTCGCTCTTCCTCAGTGAGAGAGTGACGGAAGTGGCAACGGTGACCATATGGGCACATATCACCTGCTAGGACCATCCTACAGACCTCTGTCTTGTAGCGTGGATGCCTAATCACTGGGCGCAACTCTGTGATACCATGAGCGAACTGACAATTTTCTCCATAAGGGCAACTCCCGGTCTCCTGCCATTTGTTGCACAGCTCAGTCTTCAACATCCCTTGGTTGTAAACGTCAAACTCTAATGCCTCCTCTTCCTTCTTACCTCCAGGAACATACACTCTTTGTTGCTACAGCCACACCCCCAGGAAAAAAAGGACAAAAAGAACAAATTATCAATCAAATTGCACTGCACTGACTCGTAAAGCAAGGATTCTGGTTGCTAATTGTTGAAAAATTAGATGAAACTGAAATCGAACCAAATATCATACGATAACTCATAACCAACCAACTTTATTTAGAAATGAATAAGAAAGGGGAATGAATAGTCTCACTCACAGATTCGGTTAGGGGCGGAACTGTAGATTTTTGCCGAGCTTTTGCCTGGCTAGGACCTCCATTGTTTCCACCTTGTGCTTTCAACTTGAGATAACCACTCGAGCGGACAGAAATGCTCTTCGGCAGCGAGACTCGTTCGACGTTCCTTCGCTCAGGCCGGTTCGGTTCCACCACGTTCCCCTGCCTGGTGTTCGGGGGTCTGGAATCAGATATTTGATTATCTCGGTTGACTCCCATGCCAAAACGATTAAAATCAGAGAGAAGACAGTTTTGTATGGTGGCCTGCGTGAGGAGGCTCAGGCGTCGATCCAAATCGGCGTTAATTAGTCGGAGAGATTCGTTCTCCTGGTGAAGAGCTTCGACTTCTTTGATAGATTCCTGCAGATGTGCGAGGCAGAGAGTGTACCGATTGTAGAGTTGCTGGTACTCGAGAATGTAGCTAGCTTGGTGGAGGCGACGATCGGTAATGAGGTCATCAGCATCGTCAAAGGATGTTAGGGAAGGGGAATTGGAGCAGCGAGAGAAAGTTGAGTAGAAGTTGGGGATGAATTCAGAGGAATCGAATTGGTGAGTTGAGGTAGGTGACAGAAATGGATTGTCAGTCAAGTGTGGAGAAGTTGCATCAGAGAAAGTATAGTTTTCGTTGCTGGACGGGACTGCAGCTGCATCGGCGCTGCTGGTATTGAGGCCATCATTTGAAGGATTCTCGTTCTGCATTGTGCTGAGAACAGAGTATATGTGGAAAATGATCAGTAATTACAATTTCTCGCACTCAGTAATACCAGAAAAAACACGAAGAGGAGAAAGGACATTTCGCTGCAATTCGATATCAGAAATGATGACCAATTTTTTCCAAAAAACTTTTCGAAGCAGTCAATGATGAAAATTTCAATTACGTTTGATCTTCTGTAGTTCAATTTTCCAGAAGTACTCAGAACACTTAATAGCAGCGAGATTCAAATAGATACAAAAACCTTCACAAAAAATTTATTGAACCAAAACAGAGAGAGAAACGTAAGTTATCAAATCGCATCAGCCGAAAATTCTAGAAGATGATATCACGGAGAGGAGAAAAAGCATTTCGCTGCAAGCTTAATTCGAAAATTAACAGTAATTCCAGAATATCATTCCAAAACAATAACCAACACCAGCTTTCAAGCACAGTTCATCTCGTGTACTAAATTTTCCAGAATTGAACAAAATTAAACTTAAAATCAACGGAAATTCACCTAGATATAGAATCTAGCAATCACACAACACAAACCGAAGCATATAATTGAGACACAACAAGTATTCAAGTCACGTCTGATAGAAATGCTAACTGAAATCACGAGGAATAGAAAAAACACCACAATCTAACAACAGTGAATCTCATAAAATTGCAGTGAACTAATTACTTATACATAACGAGAATTCACATAGATATTCAAACTATGAATCACAATAACACTAATTGAAGCAAAATCAAATGAAAACACGAAGAGGAGAAAAGGCACCAGAAAATCTACCTGAAGATAATCGCGCTAGCAAGATGGAGCTGCGTAATTCAGAATTCTAAGACGGAAGAGACGATCCGATATTTGAATGGAAGTATCAGAGAAAGCAATTATGGTCTTCGTTAAGTTGTTGAGACAAAGCATAACTCGTGCTTGAGGATACCATATTATATATATAACAGATGGGGTAGCAAGAACTTCGCTTGCTTAGGTCACAAGTTCTTCCGGTATATGCTAAGGCATGAAGGTGAACTTTTGGCGGGGGAATTTGAGAAGATCAAATTGGATTTTCAACAAAATGCGGGATAATTTATCTCGAAATTCAGAATTGTGGTGTTAATTTTTATTGCATATTCAGTACAATAATTAATTTCAAAATGTCTAATCTCGAAATAACTTGTTCCCAACCAAATAAACCTTAAATGGCAAAAATTAGTTTACGCTATCAAGTCCACTAGAATGTGATCGTCCATAATAAGTGAGATTAATCACCTGAAATTTAGAGAAAAAATCAAGTTATTTGCTACAACAATGTAAAAATACAAGTTATATGTGTCTAAAAGTTAGTACTCTTTCGTTTTTATTTGTTCGTCTTTATATTTTTTCACTTAAACTTTGCGTCAGATCTAAATTAGAATTGCAAGGGGAGGAGTAATATAAATCGTTTTCAAAACCGTTACGAGAGAATGAAAATTCAAGGGGACCCCACACATTTGGTTGTATATACTATGTGAAGTTTATGAGTTGTTGGTGAAGGCTAAATGAAATATCACGAGTTAGTTATTCTGCAAAACTAATGTTCCCCTAATTTGATTATAACTGCATAACTAATTTAGCTAACTAATTTATTTTTTTTACGACTTTATGATATGGTTGTGTATATGTTAATTCTCCATACTAGTCAACACCTATGTTGCTGCAAATTACTTATTATTAACGTTATGTCACCAACCTGTTATTGTCAATTTTTGGATAAAAGAATTCACAACATACATTTTTTTGTTTACCAAAATCAGGATTCATTTGTCACTATCAATTTGCGTCTAAATATTATTTGGTGAAAGAAAGGGCAATTAATGATCCAAAGTAAACATGAAGCATCTTCATTAGTACTAGTATTGTACCCCAAAACAATAACAACTACATACCTAGTGGAATTCGACAAGTGGAGTTTGTGAGCGTAAAATGTACGTAAAGAGAGAGAGACTATTTCTAGAGGATCGCTATTTCAAAAATATCAAGCCCAAAAACAATCTCCATATTTTTTCTGTGCTACTCAATATTTAAATATATCTTCTATAATTTGCAAATGGAAATTTAAGATATTAAAGATTATTTCAACTTTCATCTCAATGATTTCAGCGGGGTTATCAAGTTTTTAGTTGTACAAAGGAGGTGATTTATCGTGTTGACATTTATCTTAATGCGAGGTGGATGTAAATAGTGATAAATAGTTTAGGAGCGAATAAATCAACTCATTAAAATAAGATTCACCCATGACCCAACTAGTTTAAGTTAAGCAGATCATTAATGATTCATTTATTTATTGAACTCACTCGATCTTGATAGTTTTCAAATTTAATTTATCAAAGTTGGGTTTATTTGTACTAAATATATCATTCATATTGACTCATGAGAATGTAAAAATTTTACTACTTTTGTACTTTAATTAACTAAATTATTATGAAAAAGAATAGTAAGAGTTAGACGGGTTAAGTTGTGCCTCATTGTTTAGTTTACAACGACAACATTATCCCAATGCCTCAAAGGTGGGTCGGATGTACACAACCTGACCCCTATGTTTAAAAATATAGTGCGATTGTTTCTGGATGACCCATGATGAGCGTCGAAAGTTGCATTAATTAACTACTACTTCACAATTGAAAGAAGCACAGACAGTTTAAAGACCCATTTTGCTTTATTCCATCATACCCCAAAGCTAAAAAAATAGTGAATCTTTGGCTTCATCCGAGATTAATGAAAACCTCATTTTTTAGTTTATCTTGATCAAACGTTTCAAGACAATTTGACTTCGAGCAGGATTAGGATTAGGCGATCATTCATTCTTTATATTTCATCTTTAATTTAAAATTATCTGTTTGTCACCTCTTTTATAATCGGTTAACTTCAGTTTAACCTCATATATATATACTTGAAAATAACTAACCAATTGTTCGATTAGTTATTATATTTAGAATTATCTAATCTTTAATGATGAGAGGCAGCATGTATTTGTAATATTAGTCGAGAAACATATGAAGCTGCATGAATACTATATTTATTATATTTAGAAAATCACTAAATAACCACAAGCTATATATTTCAAACTCCAATATCCTCTATAAGCTGTGATAGAATCACAAATTTAGACTTATAATATTCAAATTTTAAATTTGTCTCTTAATTTAAAATCATTTTATATTTCTTTCTTTGTGGATAGTAAGAAGATATTATATGAAAATTGCAAAAGTTAATACTTAAAATATATGTCAATAAATCCACATGACAATAAATATATAGAAAATAGCAGTTGGAAATGGAAAGAGGAAGCAGGGTGGGTAGTCCAGTAATATTGGCGTGGCATCAAAGTATAGGAAGGTGAAGGAACAAGCTGATTTAAAGCTCAAGGAATATAGCTACAATTATCTTAATGATTCATTTTTCATTTTTTAATTAATAAAATCTAGTTTGGTTCATTTTAAACCTATTTTATTTGTAAGCTAAAAGATTTTTTACATAGCATCTTAGCATGAAAAAAATTAAATAATACTTTCAAATTAAGAATTTTAAAATATTAATAAGAAAACATATTTTTAATTAAAATTTAATACTTGCTCTGTCTCATTTTAATTGAATTTGTGAAGTAATGCACAATATTAAGAATAACATTTAAAGACAAAATTTATACCACTTTTCACTATTGCCCTTTCTAAAATCATAAATATGTAGTGTAATTTATGTTCTAAGAAATATAAAAGTTCAATAAATGAAATGACAAATATGAAAAAAGTTTCAAACATTCACCTTGAAAAATTTAAATAAGATGAAACGGAGAAAGTAATGTTCAACTAATATGTAATAATGAAATGATTAGGACCTATAGAGTTGCTTCCTTGTCACAACTTTAACTAACTTTGTGGTCCCACGTTTTGTTTTACTCCCTTCCCGTCTTTCTCATCCTATTTCTTTCTTCAACAATCAATCGGTCCCATTCTATTTTAAAATTAACTATTTTTTATATCAAATATATTTTTTCTATTATATTCACCACACTGATAGAGAATATGTTTATAGAAATATATATATAGTGGCGGAGCCGCATATTATTAAGAGGGATAACTAATTTCATAATAATCATTCTATGTAGCAATATTTATAATGACAGTCATGTCTTTTTTTTAAATGAATTCACATCTAATATTATGTTATAAAAGAGTCAAAGGAGTGGAGCAATGAAAAAAAATAACACGTGTTTAATGAGAGCACTGGAAAAGAAGAAGCTGAGTAATGAGGGCAACCACTGGACCAGTTTACTGGGCCTGTATGAAATTTCATTTCAAAATTTTGGGCTTGGAAAATAACGACCCATGATTAACAAGAAAGCCCAACTGTTGTTTTTTAAATAAGATTTTCAATTAGATAACTTACATAAATCCCACTACTTTAGAAGTTAATTTATTACTCCTCTGTCTCAAAATAATTGAATTTGTCAAGTCATACACACATATTAAAAAAAATATTCAAAGACAAAATTTACACAATTCTTTCCACTGTTGTCCTTCATAAAATCATAAATATATAGTGTAATTTATATCCTAGAAAATATAAAAGTTCAACAAATGAAATGACTGTTGACATCCAATTTTTAGCCTCCACAATATAAATTAATCATCTAGGTTCCAATTTTAACAATTTGAAATAATTAGCTTTTGAAAATGCAAAAAATATTTTCTCAAATAAATTTCATTTTTTAGGAGTTATTGTTCTTAATTATTTCAGGTTGATAATATTAAAAGCTCTTTAATTAATTTGTATAATTCATCATGCAGTTAAATTAGTCAATCGAATTTAATTTGATTACTTTTAAAAGGCTAAAATTACAATCAAATTGGTCAATTTCTAAATTTTAAATCCCCACCTTAAACCCAATTTTCAGCCTTCATTTGGACCAAAATTCTGGCCCAAATAGAGTCAACCCGGCCCAATTTTCCTTTTTAGTTTAGCAGTTTGCACATTATATACATATAACAGTATATATATATATATTTTCGCGCGTGGGGCCACGCGCTCCCAATCCTTCTTTTTTTTTTCTCTTCATTTCCTACACCCACGTATATTTTCTCCCTTTCCCCAATCTTTCTTTTGCTTCTTCATCTCAGGGAAACCCAACCCAGTAACGCCAAATCCATGTCATCCTCCAACGTTAACCACAACGTTCATCCCTCTACATATCCTTATTTTGGCTCGTCGTACAAAAGTCGTCTCAAGGTGATTCCATCTGTCTCCCAGATGTCACAGTCTCAGAACCCTTATCTTCACCTTGTCGATTTGATAGGCTTCGAGGGTTTTCCCGTTGAAGAATCCGTCTAGTTGGATAAGATTGAGGGTTTTGAATTTCAAAAAAAATCGTTTAAGGTTTTCCCCAAATTGACCCCTCAGCTCCATCGTATTCGAACCCTAATCATCTCCTATAAAATTCCCTCTTCTTCATCATTTCAAATTTCGGGGGAGAGGGGGGATTCGGCAGCCGGTGGATAATCGGAAAACCCTAGAAGCCTCAAATCAATTTCGATAGCCGTTCCTTGACCTCAAATCGTTCCTGTTTCTATTTTTGAAAAAAACAAGTTTTTCCAGAAAGGGATTTAGTTCTTAAGGTTCCTGAGCTTAAGGATTTTCATTTCCGGAGCTTGAAGGTCCTCGGACAAAGCTCCTTCTGGTGTGGAAGGTCGGATCAAGCTCGAGTTCCCAGTTCGTTGCTCCAAGAGAGGTAACGTCCTCGTCTCACTCTTCTTCATCTCGTCCAAGTCTAGTCGAATGTGAATCTTATAACTATATCGAAGTTGTCATGTTTGCATTGGTTTGCTTTGGCTGAGCTCTCTATATTGTGACGAGTCGATGTCTGGGTGTTGTCGTTTGGTCGTTAAGACATTTCTAGGGTTACGTTGTGATGTTATTTCGAATTAGCTGCAGATTTCGTGTTTTAACGAATGTTGTGTTTTAGACGGCTTTAAGCTTTCCCTGGTTAAACTGCTGTGGTGCTTTACTGTAAATCTATTAATGCATTTTCCAGGTCATAGAATCACATTCTTCATTCATGTTTTCCATCCGAGTCATGTTCTGTCTGGTCAATTTCAGATTTTCCCCACTGAGTGATGTTCCAAAGTCTTATTTACTGCCTTCTTTTACGTTTTAAAGGTGAAGTTTTAGTACATTTGAGTATTCCCCAGTAAAAATGGTCACAAGTCCATGAGTAGGTGTTGTCTTAGTCTTTTATTTCCGTTTAAGATTTCAGCTTTCGATGTATAACTGGCCTTTTGAGTTATTCTGAGATGATGTTATTATTTACCGTTATGATGATTTTCAGAGTCATAGGGTCACATTCATTGTTTCCTTTGTGCATTCTGTTCGACTCTTGCTGTTTCAGTTGTATTGTTTGAACTTTTCCAGCTAATAATGCTTTAAAATGGCCTGGTCTTCACCATTTGAGGGTTTTAAAGGTTAAATCTTTGACATGAGTGTGAATGTTGAAAATGGCCTCAAAGTTATGAGAATTTGCTTTAAAGATTCACTTATGTACCTATCCTTGTCTTAGATGCTTTCGTAGATGGTTTCACTTTCAAGCTTAAGATTTTGAAATACATGTCTGTCCTAAGTTCATGACTGTTAAATGCATGATTTCAATGTTCTTGCTAACTATCTTGCTTCACCTTCGCGCCTTTATGTGGTTTGTTATCATCCTATCGAGTTCGGATGAAAAGTATGTGTTTGGGTTACTATGTAGTGATTAAGATGATGTGATACTGTTTTGATGGTTGTAAAAGGGTTAAATTCCAGGTTTCTGGCAATTCCAGCCATGTTTTAGTTCTGATCTCATGTGAATTGAGTCCATCTTGTCTAGCTCATGCGATTTAGCTTCTTATAAATTAATGTGAACATGTTTTCTGCTCGTCTAGTGTTAAAACTAGTGTTAATGGCTGTGTTGTCATCGTGCTTGCTGGTTCGTTAGTTTCATCCTGCTTCTTTTCCGTTTACTATTGATTTGTTGATTTATTGTTTGCTTGTTAGACTTAGAGGTGTTTTGTGAACTGTGATATCAAACAAAACATCCTCATAGTCCTTTTCCTGCTGGATTTTCTTCTTATCCAGACTCCCACGTCTTGAGTTTTTCTCAACGGGTGGAGTTTCTTTGAGCTTTGATTTAGTAACACGAGTAAGATAACAATGTTCTCTTGATTTAAAATCATTTTCTTTCCTTGATTTACTAAGCTCACTGTTAAGATTTTCTGCGTTCTTATATATTGTTTTCATGACTGTCTTCCCCTTTAGCGTCCTTGTTTATATGATTTCCTAAATACGTTTAGTTTCAACCTCTTCTTACTCTCACTGTTTCCAGTTTTCATTTTTTGAAAAATGGCCACCGGAGGCTTTGGATTTACTTAAATTTAAGCATGTTCCTCTTGTTTAGGCCTAAGTTTAGTTACTGGAAAGTACCATATTTTGTTTAAGTTGTTTCATTGTTTCGACTGATTTTGAAGCTCTGTTTCTTTATTTACTTTGGCTATTGGTATTCTATTGTTTAATTTGCAAGGCCATTATATATTTGTTAATAATAGATAGAAGTTGATCTTTTTTATGTATTAATCCTTGTGTCTTTCTTCTTTGCATGAGCTACAATTTTGGGTCCTTTTGAACCCCATCTGGCATTTCCTTGGGCCATAGAGGCCCAAACCTCCTCGTCTTCGAGTCAGCCCATCCTCTCTTGACTTTGGAGAACAGTCTACAAGGTTAAAGGAAGACGGAATACAGGTTTCGGGGGCATTAAATCAGCATATATACCCTAATATACACTAATATACATCTGATATACACTAAGTGTATATTAGGGGAAATGTGGGCCACAAGCCCATTAGCAGGAGCAGCAACAGATGGGCAGCAGGGGTGAGCAGGCCCAATTCATTTTATAAATTGGGCAGATTTGAATTTGGGTCTGCCAAGCCCAGTTTCCATTTCCTCTATTTTTCCTTGTTTTATTATTTTATTTATAATATTTGTTATTACTTGATACTAACTCTAACATTATTTGTATTATTATTTGTTAATATAATTGTTTTTTCAACATTGCCTCCATTTACGTTAATTTTCGTTATCAATGATTTACTTAAGTATTGAAATTATTTGTATAATTTATTTTTGGTTTGAAGTGTTCGTTAATTTTAAATTTAGTCAATTTTTGCAAAATTAGTCTATTCTTTCAAAGTTAATATATTTTTTCAAATTTAGTCAGGTCTTTTAAATTTAGTCAACATTCTTTTAAATTTAGTCAACGTTTTTCAAATTTAGACAATACTTTCAAATTTAGTCAAATTGGTTTAAATTTAGTAAATTCTTTCAAAATTAGTTAATTTTTAAACTATTCAACTTTTTAAAGTCAATCAATTTTTTAAAAAGTTAGTTAATTTCCTAATCGTCGGTCAATCATACGTTAGCGGCCATTTTGAGTGATTAAGTTCTTATCAAAGTGGAAATTGAACCCGAATTCTTCCTTTGGTATATTTTAAAAAGATTTTCCTGTTAGGTCTTTTTAAATGTTTATTGGTTTCCTAATTATTCTTAAAATTAGGTGGCGACTCTTTCAAATTTCAGAATTTGATTTGTACTTAAATTAATTAAATATTAAATCGAAAATTGAAAATCAGAAGTCCATTTTTCGAATTAACAAGGACAAATACGAAAAAAGTTTAAAACATTTATCTTCAACTTTAAACAATTTAAATATTTTAAATCTTAAAAAAAGCCTCAAAAATTCAAGTAATATGATACGGAGGAAGTATTTTCTCTAAATCTCATAAATAATGGGATGCTGATACATAGAAAAGCCTTTATTATATATATGGACAATTTCTTCTAAAAATTTAAATTAATCAAATTCCCTAATATAAGGAGGAATCAAAATGCATCTATGTTTAACTAGTTTCACTTTAATATTCTTTAAAATAATAGATTCATCATTATCACTAATAAAAGCGGAAAACATGTATCTTGGTTGTATAATTTAATTAATTTCAATTTGCTAAAAAACATTTATAGAATCCATAAATTACACGAACAATAAAATGAGTATTTACAAAACATATGTCCCAAAATGGGTCAATCATAATTTCTTTTTCTGTTAAACTTCCATTCAAATATCAAATAATTCCTAAATTTACATAAAATGATATTTCCCTCTTATTTAAAAATTGCAGTGTACTAATCTCTTTTGATATCATTATTCATGAATTTGAACACAAAGATTTCAAGCTATATATGAGTGGAAATTATATGTCAATCAGACCTGATCCAATCTTATTCAATTTATGAATTGTGAAAATATCTGATTTTAAGGTTAAAGGTGGTATCAGAAAGAAGATTTTGGATCCTACTTTCATCAATCTGTACAAGACATTTAGTTTGTGGACAACAATCCAGATTCCTAGTGGAAACGAAAGTAGATTTGGGTGAAATTCGCTGATAGCAACAACAACAACAACTACAGCTTAACGAAAAAGTACACAATCCGTTGTTCTTGCTTCGGCAATTTTTCATATGGTTACAAAATAATAGAAAAAATGAAGGAATGCATAATGAAACCCCTAAAAACTTATAAACTAGAGGCTAATCATTGGAAAAAGAAACAAAAGAAGTACTCTTTATAGATTTGGATACAATTCCATGGAAGGCACCATGGACTTATAAATCTCATATATAAGTCTATTTTCAAACTGAGTATTTGTATAAGCCAATTCAATTTCCCTTGCCTTTGGAATCCTTTTCCCACCAAACACATGATTTTCATTGTTTATATTACCAGCCAAGTGAAGCATCATATTCACGTAAGCATTCTTGAATTTGCTCCATATTTTAGATGGTGAAAAAATCTTCAATTTCAATTTTGGAATAGTTTTAATCCTCCATATAATTGTTCCTTTTTGGCTCTTTCCACCAAATCTAATGACCTTTATGTTCTTCCTCCCATTACCATCTAGACCTTGATATCTTCTTTTTCTCCAATGTGACCTCTTTAGTAACCTTACATTGAATAGATTTTGAATCAAATCCATGTATTATATTCTCTCTATTTGAATTTGTATTAAGGGAAAGAAATGTTACTTCCATTTATATATATAAAAAATTTAAGAAAAGAATTTTATAATGTATTTTTTAATATCATGTTACGTGTGTGATGAGCAAGAAAGAGCAAAGTGGTAATTGATTTCTAGTTGTTTTAAGTCAGCAGGTCCACAAAGCCTGTGGTAGGTAGGTACTATGGGAATTCAATGATGTAGTACACATTCCATTCTTGAAAATATTTAAATGAGGCTTCGTGGAAATTTTCTTTGGTCTATTTAAAAAAGAATAATTCATCTGATTTTTTGACAGAATTTTAGTTTCAACTTTTCAAGTGGCATGTCTGCTTTTGGGACCTAATATTTTTGAGACAAGGGTCTTTTAGAAATATACTCTCTATCTTTATGAGGTAGCAGTAAGGTCTGTCTACATTCTACCCTCCCCAAGCTCCACTTGTGGGATTCCAGGGTATGTTGCTGTTGTGTAAATGATATGTTTAAAGTCACAAGATTAAAAGATATTTTGATAATTGTAATATAACTTTAATTTTGAACCACATGATTGAAAAATCTTCTTCCATACCAAGTCAAAATACATCATTCTTTTTTAAACGAAAAGAGTAATAGTGATATGTTCTGATAATGGTTTTCTAAAATTATTATATATTTAATTGGTATCCAGCTTCTTTTTGAAATTTTTTTACGAAAAGAATCTTTGCTAACTAATGCAAGTGAAAACACATTGAGTGCCTATTAGAGAATACTCCCACCATTCCATAAATTTTACACAATTATTAAGAAATTATTAATATCTTAGTAGATTTTACCATTTTATAGGTTGATTTGGGAATTGAAATTTGGAGGTGTTCTTGACTTGGAATTGTGCCTATATGAGTATACTATATATGTATAA
>JAABOM020000049.1:22981626-22994080 GCA_011800125.2 Solanum clarkiae | reverse complement strand
TATTTATAATATTTTAATATAATTTTTGAATAGATAAATTTTTAAAAAATATTAAACTAATATAATCTAATTTAATTTTAAAAATTAATTAAATTAACTTTACGTAACAAGATAACCAAAAGAAAATGGAGATAATATAAAGTAGTACAAAGGAAAGAGAAGTATTAAGCAAGAATCCATGTAGAAGTTTGATAATTTGAAATTAGAAAAACGTGAGACTTCTACTAGTGGAAGTAGGTAGCTCAACCCACACCCCCTTTGCAAAATATCTACCACTTGTGTATATTTGTGATCAAAAGAGGTCATATTTGTGGCAATACCAAGCATATGCTCTGGGCAGTGTTTGCTTGGGCCATTCTAAATATCAATTGCCTCAAGTTAAACCATCAATTTCCATGAAGAATGAGGATCAACTCACAGCTACACCCCAACTAGGTGTAGTATGGTATTACTTTTTAATGAATACTTGATGTCTTCCCCAATAATCGATAACGGATAGATAGCATTCAGGAAGAAAAAAGTAGTATTAGGATCAGCCATTCATTCAAATGAGTCCTTGACACTGTTATACCATGAGACCTCACACTCAAGCTGGGAGCCCCTCATTCTGCTCTGCTAAGAACATGCAAAACCAATTTCAGAGGCATAACAAGGTCATTTGCAACAGATATCCAGTATATCCTTCTTTAATCTCAATTCTTGTATGCAATATATTATGGACGGAACAACACATCCTAGCTACTCGCTACCGTCCCAATTCCTTAACTGTGAGAAATACATACCTGTAGGTTATCAGCAGCAGAAACAGTTGAGAAAATCCAACACAAGTTTCTGACCATTCACTTGATCCGTGCTGATAGATATTAAAGCAAAAAACTTCTCAAGATAAATTTCATTTCCTCCATTAGTAGTATTCCAGCATTCAGCTGGTGCAACTACTTCATTTAGAATCATGCCTATCTAAGGCAGTCCATGGTTTACACTATTTCATACAAACTCGTAACTTTAACTTATCTAAAGCTTGAAAATCAACATCTATAATTAAGTCGTTTATTTAACAACATAACTTAGCATTGTCTCAGAAGAGGGAGAAAAGACAAAGCTACTTGAATTAGTATCCTAAATTTGCATTATTTTTTTAAGAGAAAAATTATCTAAATATACATCTCATTTCATCATAATTTTCTACCAATCGAACACCTCTCTCTTCTATCTCCTACCTCCCTCTCACATAGATTCATTTTCTCTCTCATACATAAATTGAATTTTCTAGCCTCATGTATCTGATTGATATATCCGGAACCATCCATAAAACAGAGAACTTTATTTGGAGATCAAAGTGACATTATATTGAGATGAGAAATACAACACAAGGAAATGTAAAAGATCAACAGGGGAACCACAGATCCAATTCTACTACCTAAAAATCAAAACATCTTTTTAATCTGTATCGATAAAAAATCAACCACCAAACCCAATAGCTAATATCATATCAAGCACAGGCACATGGATTATCAACGCTGACGTCGTCCTCATCGCCGCTCCTGAAGAACAAATATCCGATCGCTAAACCCACAACGACGGCCACAAAAACGCCGCCGTTGAATGACATAACAGCCAACATAAGCATATACCCAATCGCCGAGTTGACCCCAAAAAGGATCGCCGTAGAAAATCTCGCCGAGTTCCAATTACCGCCGACGGACGGAAAAGTGTAAAGAAGGGGAGCATTCACGCCAGCGCTCGGCGGCGGTAGATAATTCCTCTTGGATTTGGCAGAGAGAATCCTAAATCGCTGACGACGATCTTCCATGTACTGATAAAAAAGGGAGAAGATGAAACAAGCGAGTAAAGTAATTGCATAGCTAGTCCATGAATCGGTTCTCCAGAAATCGAACAAAAGGGTTACTTTTTTACCCCAATAAAAGGTCATGTGCATCATTTTTGCTTTCCGATTTGGGGATTTTGGGAGAAGATGATGGGTATTTTATTGAATTGTTGGGCAAGTATGGGCCTTCCAATTTGATTCGATGATGATAGGGTGGGTGAGGATGATGAGAATATCAAGGGGAAAATGGATTTGATGGGTTTAGTTCTTGTTAATGTAATCTGTACTACCTTGTACTATACGTTGTCCTAAGACAAAGTTTACTTGCTATCCTTTAAACTTTGTCATTATTTTCTCGAGGCAAAGAATGAAATAAATTTATCCTTCCTTAATTTACTACGCCGTAAAAATAAAAAGGTATCTAATTTACGAATTAAGGCTTTATTTTTTAGTTAAGTGGATATTGGGTAAATTTGTTGCTGTATACTATACAGTTTATCATTAGATCTTCAATGGATTGCTCTAACTTATTGGTTGCCTCTATGAAATTTTGATAATTTTCTAAAAAATTGCAATTGTTCTTTAATTTTACTGTATTAGTTTTATAAAGAATTTTGCATCAAACTTATAGAATGATATTAAAACACGAATTCAAATTAGTGGGAGAAAGAAAGGAAAATGACAAACGATTATGACTTTGAAAAACATATGAAAAAAAAACGAAGAGCATAATCTCAACTTTATAAATTTTAATTACCTCCGTCTCTCTGTCAATTATTCTGTACCTGAAAAAAAAATATAACTAAAATCAGGCACTGTTCGATTTGAGAGCCGTCTAAATTTTGTAGTGTAAAATTTAATGACCTTATTCTTAAAGTGTGTTAATAAAGAAATAAGTGACCATGGAAATTTTTGAAATGAAAAACAAATCGTAGTAAAATTTCATTATATCAAATATTTTGGTGAGGTATTTCTATATCGTTCAAAAATCCTATCTGATTGGATATACTAACAATAATTCTATTTTTAATCATGCAATTATTAATATATGTATACGAAATTCAAAATCCTAAAAAATATATCTGCTGTCAATATTGTAAAAAAAAAATTGAGAAAAAAGAAAGTGGTGATTACTGCTGGGTTCCCTTTTTATCTCCATTTCATTCCCCATCTTTGGTCAATATCCCATTTCAGAGAAAAGGCAGATATTACCTTCATAACCCAGGTCAACGAACCATCCTATCCATTCACAAGTAAAGAAGAATGCAGGACAAAACCCTTCGCCTCAATGTTTTTGGCTACCGGAAAGCTGACAACGACAATTCCCTCTGGAAGTTCAAAGGCGTTAATCTCAACGGAAAAAGGGGGAAACATGCCGACAAGCGACAATCTGTGACAGAATTCATCCAAGAGAACAGCCGGAAACTAGAAGAAGCGACAATAGGGCCAGGCGTCGGTTTAGGAATTGGGTGTGGCGTTGGTGTGGGTCTTGGGGCAATTGGTGGTCTAGGTTTAGGTGGTTCAGATTGGAACCATCTCAAAGTGGTTTTCGGGGTGGGTATGGGTTGTGGTGTTGGTGTTGGGTTCGGGTATGGGCAAGGGATTGGTGTTGGATTTTCATGGGACGAATTTAAGTCCAGATTTTTTGAACCCAAAAGTAGTTCAAGAAAGCCCTTTGTAATTCAAATCTGAACTCTTTTTGACTATCAATTCACCTGTATCTTTGAGATTTTCTTTTCCAGAAATTCCTCCTTTGCAAGTTTGTTGGATAGATACTTAATAGAGTAATTGGAGAAGTTTGGATGTAAGAAATTTTTTTGTTATAATTACAATATATTCACGCTTCCCAAGAATATTATCAAGTCAGTCCCCTCGAAACTAATGTTAACATGCAACACTATCATACATCTATCAACAAAAATGCTGCAACAGTTGGAGTAACTTGAACAAATAAGAAAGAAAAGACAACTTTCTACTGCTAAGAAATATGTGAGCATATGCCCTGTGATCAGTGTGGCAAGAATGAATTCCAATCTATCCCATGTGTCTATTCTTCAAAAGTGGTCATTTATGGCGATACCAAGCATGTACTCTGGCGTGTTTGTTTGCGCCATTCCATCTATTAATTGCCTCGAACCTATACTACCTCCTTCCAGATTCTAGATCTTCCACGTCTGGACCAGAATCCCCGGACAAAGAAATGCCAGTACGCGAGTTGTTGCTTCTCTCATTCTGTCGACATACTATTTGAACCTCTGCACTGCGTGTATTATTTGCATTGGCATTTTCACCATTTGCAGTTCCCTGGGACTCCTCTAGGGCACGGAAGTAAGCATAGGTTGCCCAGCCTAGAAGTACAAAACTGGCAGACAATTAGAATATGACTAGAAAAAGGAGGGAAGACAAAGCAGAAACATCTCCATAGTACATAGAATCCTCTCCATGGCCATATTCTGTTCCTCTCTGAGAAACATACACCAGAACCTTTTTATAGATCCATTCATTTGTAGAGAGGACAGCTGCCCTTTGTAATGCAGCTCGACCAAAAGTAATGTCTTTTCCTTGGTCAGAGATTTATCAGTTCTTTTGGATTTCGAAGAATCAGTTTACTTTCTTCCACCGAGGGGCAATTAAGCCACGATCCCTTAAAATGCAGAGAGCCATTGAATGAGAAACAGAACCTTTTGTCCACATATATTTGCACATCATTTTACAATTAAAGTTGCACAAACGCAAAAGTGGGAACACCTTGGATCATCAATCCTTCCATGGGATCAGCTATGGAATAAAAATTTCATGCTCCTTGCATGTAATATGAACACCCATTTGAGAGGCATCAAGTAAACACATTCATTCAACAATCTACTACGAGAAGCAGCATAACTTTAACATGAAAGAGAAAGCTTCTAAGATTCTATCACAGGAATTTTCACACAACTGACACAATTGAAGGGATGCGAGTGGACCTTGATCATGATATGGAGGTGGGAAGAACTGCAAATAGCAAAATGCTGCAACTAAAAGACCTGAAAAGGAAAATTTACTCGGATGTCATTGGTGTCTCACACAAGTCTTATTACTAGTTTCTTTACCCTACCCTATAACTAAGATGATTCTTTGTTAAAGATGCAAACAACAAATAAAACCTAAAAACACGCACCAATTAGACCTCCAGCAACCACATCCTGCCAATGATGCCAATAGTCATCCACACGAGAAATGGCAACCAGAGATGCAAGAAGAAGAGGAAGAAACACGAGACACAGTTTCGCAACATGTCCTCTACAGTCAAAGACTTGTATCTTGCCAGATAAATAAAGCGATAGAAAGCCAAGACCAGCAAAGGACACTGCAAGTTGACCCGAAATCCTCAAAGGTTGAGAAAACAAGAAAGAAGCAACATAGACGGATTCTGAGATGCTGTAAATTTCAAGTCTGAGTCTCCACACATGCAATCTTGCTCTACAAGGCATGAGAACATTAATGAGCCATGCATTCTACTTACAGGATGTATGCCCACTAGGAAAACTCTTATGCCCTTCCTTGACAACATTCTTATCACCATGGCATACAACATCTCCCCATTGATCGTAAACCTGTTAAACCATCAATATCTAAACATACTGATAAAATACTAACTTACAACTGTGAAACCTTAGACTACAACTCAAAGCATAAAGTTTAACCATCATGGAAACACACATCTTTTCCATCTGGAAAACAGCGCCAGAAGAAGTCTGGTCTAGGCCGTCCTACTGCATCTTTTATAGCATCTGTGATAACAGCTGTTACCAGAACAGAGAACAAAAGCCCTGCCATCCCAACATAATTAAAGGACAACTACCAGACGGCTTTTACGGTGAGAACAAATATAACCACTTCCACTAAAACTAACCAAATCCAAATAATAGTTACCTAATTTGGCATGATGAAGATCATAAACATCTTTTCGCCGAAAATAAAGGAGCAGAAAAACAACCATAGGCAGCAGAACGGCATACACCTGATAAATTTTGGAAATTTTTAAATCTGAATATGAGGTACTAATCTTCTCATAAAGTAATTTCGTAGCTACTGAATGAAGAATGAGGATCAACTCACTGGCACAGCCCAAATAGGTACAGTGTTACTTTTTAAAGGATACTTGAGGTCTTCCATCATGTCTTTTCCAACAAACCGATAAAACGGATGGATAGCATTCAGAAGGACATCTATCGCCAAAAGTAGTATTAGGATCAGCCAGTCATTCAAATGAGTCCTTGCCACTGTTATACCATGAGATCTCACAGTATATGATGCCACCATCATACCATGAGATCCCACAGTATGTGATCCAGGCTGGGCATCCCTCATTCTGCCCTGCTAAGAACATGAAAAAGAAGGGACTGGAGTATTTTTTAAATATGATTCCAATGATTTATTTGTCTAATAAATTTGTAATGAGCTGCAATATAATTACAAGATAATCTCCTTGTTTGAATTTCAAAGCCATAACAAGGTCATTTGCATCAGAAATCTATTCTGCTTATTTCATCCTGGAAGGTAAAAAACCAGGTTGCCGCAACTACAAAACTGTGCTTTATTCAGTCAATCATAAATTTTGTTTATAGAGAGAGAAAGAAACATCATTTTCTAGGGAAGTATAGACTGTATGAGGGGTAGTCATTGGTCAAAATGGTGAAGCAAGCGTGACATGTCCACAAAAGAACTCAACCATATTCCCAAAACAATCGGAGACATGTCTCATGATCAATTTAAATGAGCTGCGACTGAAAGGGACAAATGGCAGTTTGAACATAACATGCTTCCAATAAAATTATGGTACTTGCATGGTTCCAAGTGCATCTTAGAAAAATAAACAAAAGTTCATTTAGTCAATCAACACTAGCTGGACGTGACTCATGATAGGTCATAGGATGGTCCAGTCTTTTGATTTTGCAAATATGTCACCCAAGTGTTCACTCAAAATCATGACCATCTTATCCCATGCTCTTCTTTCATCTCAAGTCTTGTATAAAATATGTATGGATGAAATAACCCATACTAGCTACTCACTTCTGTCCCAATTCCTTAACTACATCAAACTTTAGAAATATATACCTGGTGCTTCTTGTGGGTTATCAGCGGCAGAAACAGTTGAGAAAATCCAGCAGAAGTTTCAGACCTTTGACTTGATCCGTTCTGATTGAAAAAGCCAAAAAATAATCAATTGACAGTCAATTAAGTTGGAACTAAAACTTATCATTGCCCCATGGGTATAACAAGCTAAAGCACATCACATCATAAGTAGTATTCCGGGCATTCAGCTGGTGCAACTACTACAATCCGTGGTTCATTCAGACTCATGCTTATCTAAGACTTTAAACTACTACAGTTCATGGTTCGTTCAAACTCGTGCTTATCTAAGACTTGAAAATCTATCAATAAATATCCAGAAATAAGTAGTCGACTATCAAATTAGAGGTGCAATACAGCAATAGCACAGAATTGTTAAACAGTCCAAATAATAGAATGAAAGACAAAGTACTTCAAATATTACGTGGTTAGTGCAGTTGCATCAATATTATGTGGTTAATGCAGTTGCATCAATCCTAAATTTTGCAAGGACTGGACACAAGTCACAACTTCAGATTTAGTAGGTCTCCAACTAATGAACACTTACGATAAGAATCAAAGGTAACCTATTTAACCCTTAGAACTTCACATATGCTTTTCAAAGGAGAAATACAACAACAACATACCCAGTAAATCCCACAAGTGGGGTCTGGGGAGACAAGAGAACAAATTCTACAAAATCACCATCACTGTGAAGACTAAAGGTTCAATCAAACACTACAATAACAACACACAGAGACAAGCAAAAGGGAATAGCAAATGTGCGTAACACATAACCCTCACGAACCTGAGACTGCGAAAAGCATCTGAAATTCTTGAAAACGAAAACAGATCTCAAATCCCACCACGGCATTATCGATTCAAAGCAATCAAGGTGGAAGATTAACAATTAAATTAGAAGAGGGAAAAACAAGCCTTAATAAGGAAATAATAATGAATGAAGAGCAATATTCACGAGAGTGATAGTAAGATCCAGATTCCACACATATATATAGAAAAAGAAAGCACAAAAACACATCCACACATTTTGTTGTTTTTAAATAAACCCCTTATCCACGCTGAATTGGAAGAAAAAAATAAAGAAATAAGTAACAGTTGTCAACAAGTCAACCCAGATAACAAAAAGACATGGTAAACTTCTCTTGATAAAAAAAAATTGGATTTTCTTCTGTTGAAACCTTTTGATAGAAGAAAAGGCACTGATGCTGAGAACTTGCATGAACAAAAATGTAAATTGTTCACTAGCAAAACTGAATCAACAAAAGGAACTGTGAAATTTTTTTGAATTGAGATATTGAAAATGTAAATGGGAAATTTGTGTCCTGCGCGCTTTGGTGAGGTGTTTTCATTTTCTGCGTTGTCCACAAGGATGAATGCCACGTTTAATCGTTACTCCAATATTCTCGCCCTGCTGTCAACTGCCATGTATGACATGCAAATGCAAGATGGACTTCTTCATTTGATTCTCCTTCAAATTAACTATCCTTTGACTTGCCACACTGCCGAAAACAACATTTAAATATCTATGATTTAAATTTTTCTCAGATATTTCTGTGATTGAGAATCATTTTATTCGATAAAACGATAAATTAATTTCAATTAGAATAAAAATAACATTCTTTTTAATACAAAAAAAATCCACATAAAATGACACTCTAATAATAAATAATATTGATGCCAAGTTATTAGTTCAATTAAGATTGATCAATTCAAAATGAATTACGCTAGTAAGATTTTTCTATAATATTATTTATTCGATAATTTTTTTAACTAATGTAATGATTATTATACATTTACGGAGTATCTAATAAGATAGATGTTTAGGTCTTATTCGATTGATACAGCTAAAACACTATAAAAAAAAATCATTTTCTAAAACTTTTCAAGTTATAAAAGAAAATACAATATCTAAATTAAATATTTATACTTCATTACTTTTTATTTTTTTTATTTCATATTAATATTTATATTGAACTTCAACTAATTTATATTTTTTAAAAATAAATATAACCCAGTGAGTCGTTTATTCCACTGATTTTATATTCATCTTGTATACTAAAACAAATCAAATTTATTAAACAAGAAAAGTACTCACTATTAAAAAAAAATCATACGGAAAATCTGAATCTGGCTTATCATATTCTAGCATGTCATGTTATATAACAATATTACTACAAGAGGACTCATTGGATCCACGTGACTTGGAATTGACGTATCAATCGATGAGATGGTCAAATATGCAATGTATTTATTTAACCAAGTGCGCACAGAGTGCTTATTCGAAAGATAGAAATTGCGACAAAGATTATAACGATTGTCCGTTAATCTAAAAATATCAAAAAATTATATGATTACTTTATAGTGTTAATTTATGTATCACATTTTGAATTTTGAAATTCAAATAATATTTTTATTTAAATATTTTATTATGATTTAGAACATTTTAAATATACAAATAAAAAATGTAATAAATTTAAATTATATTATATAAAATAAAATTTACAAAGTACTTTAGGTAGTACTCCCTCTGTTTCATATTAAGTAAATAAGTGAATTATTCACTTTTCAAGGATATGTTGAAAATTTTTTCCAATTTTACCCTTCATTAATTAAGTTTCTAAGGTTGAGTTTTGTATGAGAAATAAATAATGTATTAAATGAGTGTGTGGAGTGTGAAATGACTTATCAATTTACTTAATATGAAACAAATGGAGTACCATTTTTCTCTAGAAGAAAAAAAATACCAACAGTAACTATTTACTTCGATATGCCCGCTTGATTCGACGATTTAACGACCATGTGATAGGGGTTAGGGCTAGGCTGGCTGCCTAACTAACTAACTAAATTGATTTAATAAAATTGCAAATAAGATAGATCGGCATGTTATTTCATCCGTTCCTTTTTCGTAATAATTTTTTTTAAAAAAATCAAATAATATAAATTTCAAGACTTTAATATATTTTTTCATCATATAACTATAAAAAATTCATAATTTATAATCCTTATCATATGATTTTTGAATATTTAAATTTTTATTTTTAAAATAAAGAATTAATATGATCTAATTTACAAACAAATGTTAGTTAAGTTGATTTTTGAAAAACGGAACATGACAACTAAAAATAACAAAGACAATATACTTTATAATTTATGTGAAAGCATATGCCATGCTTGAATTTGTTATTCTAATATTATTTTTTAACTGCTTGATTTGTTGTATTGAACAATAAAACTACTATGCATAGTGTAATTTCTAAGTAAAAGTTATTTGTCTATTAAAATAAAAACTATAAAATAAAATAAACCAAACCAATCTCTATCTTATTTAGTTGGAAAAAGATTAATAACCAAACAAAAGATTAAAAGATATTTATCTTGCCCTTTGTATTTCTTCAACAAAATTACTTACGAAAGTTTACAATGAATAATTTGCATAATTGGCCAACCTATATATAAATCCCTCTTGACATATTTTAATTTATGTATAAGGGATTTATTTAAATAAATTGACATGTTCAAACTTAGACGTGGAAGGATAAGTTTGCAATCTATATATATACACGTACTACGAATTGGACTTCTATATTATCCTATGTATTTGCATCAATCATTTGTTAGCCTAGCTACCTAATTCATATACATTTTTTAAATTCTTTCTAATTATATACCATCAGCAATTTCGGATGGAGTCAAAGATTCACTATTTTTTGGCTTTGGGGTATGATGGAATAAAGCAAAATGACTCTTTAAACTGTCTGCGCTTCTTTCAATTGCGAAGTAACAGTTAGTCAATGCAACTTTCGACGCTCATCATGGGTCATTCGGAAACAGTCGTGCTATGTTTTTAAATATAGGGGTCAGGCTGCGTACACTTGACCCTTTTACCTTGCAATAGGCGGGAGCCTTTGAGACATTGGAGTAATGTTGTTGTTGTATATACCATCAGCACACTTGTTATTTCTTATGTTTTTTTCACTTCCTTATTTTTGGGACATGCTGGTTTATTAATTTACTAATATGAGCATCTTTTCATTTTTTTCTATATATGCACTAAATGATAAGGAACCACAACTCTTCACGTATCAACTCATTTGTCTATTCTCCCTCTTTTTGTTTTGTTTTATTTCTTTATTATATAAAGAAATATAAAAAACTTTTAAAACATAGAACTATCTCTTTCGTCTCATTTTAGTTGTTATAGTTCTCATTTTTATAATTAAATTATGTAGATTTTAATTAATATTTTAAGATATATTTTTTTCATTATATTGATATGAAAAAGTTGCAACCAATAATATTTTTCTTATACTTTTTGAATATTTAAATTTTTATTTTGAAAAATATCAAATTAATTTAATTTGATTTGATTTAACTTTAAAAAATGCCAAATTGATTTTTGAAAAGTAATAACTATAACTTGCTTAATTGGTTTAGCGTTCATCTTTTAAATCTTTGGGCTTTGGTCGAAGAACGAAGATTCAAGTTGATTTCTTGGACGCGTTCATCTTTTATACTTATATTTGTATAGCATATAAGAGAAAAAAAAATGAACATCATATTGAGCAATGTGTGGGATTCGATCCCTCGTTGAGGGACTTGTTTTGAGTCTTAGGAGGATAGTAAGAATCAAAACACCCATGAGATTTCTTGTTTATTAGATGTTTATCTTTGTATTTATACAATTTTTGTATATATTTCTATATAGAAATATGATTTTTTTTTCAGGATTAATGGATGCTCAAGCACCCAACAGATGCCATGTGGATCTGCCCCTCATATTGAGCCTATTTCAAACACCAAAAATTAACTTATATAATAAAATAATTGATCAAAGACCATATAAGGGGATCAATAACCTTTGAAACTATACTGTAAATATGAGGCTCCAACAATTTATGTATGTATGTTTAAATGTGAATAAAATCAAAAATTGAGTGTAATTAATAGTATATCAAATCAATCATTTAAATCTTGCAATACTAAACATATTATTCCTTTTGTCTCATTTTATCTAACATCCTTTCCTTTTTAGCTATTTCAAAAATAATATCATCTTACTTAAATTTGAACAAAATTTATGTTTAAAATTTTTTTTATCCTTAATAAAATAATTAACAACCACGCAAATATCTAAGAATGATCTTAAACCATAATTTTTTTTAAATTCTTTTGTTCAATATCGTACCAAGTTAAATTATATCATATAAAATGAGAAAGATTATTAAACTTTGAAATTAGTAAAGATAAAATATTTCTTTCCTTAAAAAAATGCTGAATACGGAAAGTAGAGACATTCACAAAAATGGAAGCAAACACTGAGACAAGCAGTAAAGTAGGTTGTACGATAAAAGAGTGACAACTTGATTATGATGAAGCAGTGTGTACAAAAAAAGGAAAAACAAATTTATCAAGGTAGTATCAATTACCCACTTCGTTTAATTTTATTTGACCTTTATTAATTTAATACAATGAATAAAAAATAAATAATAGAATAATTTTATTAAATTATTC
>JAABOM020000049.1:22964332-22981526 GCA_011800125.2 Solanum clarkiae | reverse complement strand
TATTTTTAAATGTCCAAAATTTGTATTTTAAAAATAATTAATTAATTTTTAAAAATATAATATGATAATTAATTTGAAATGAAGGGAATATTTATCCGTCAACCTTTTCTTCATCGTACTCTTTACCCCCGCCACATGCATTTGCCAGCTATTATATTTCATATGCGCAGGCCAACTCAGATTTCACTGTAACACTACTCACTTTTCACTTTTTTCTTTTTTATATATTCCACAGTAATTGCCCTCAGTTTTTTTATTTACCTTATTCGTTGGTTTTCCATGCAATAAGTAATATAGGAGTAACAATCAACTTGAGCGAACGAGTACTAATTAAATTATACTACTATTTTATTAAATAAACTTCCCTTATTTTAATTTAATAATAAATAAAATAAAATGCTATATTTTATACAGATTAATTACTGTCTAATATTTTGGATTGTTTAAGATAAACCTAGCCTCATATAAAAGGGAGCAAATGAAATTTTATCCAACTTCTTGACCAGTCCAAGATGTTAAACATTTGACTCAAAAGTTTTTTCAATTTTTTCTAGGGTGTGCTATACTCTGCACTTTAATATTTTTCTTGTCCTATTTCTCGTTATAACATATCTAATGAAATTTTATGTGTGAAATATAAAAAAAATAAAATATATATAGATATTATTACTATTTTATAGATTTATTTTTCTATTATACGCGTCTTAAATTATAAATCAAAACGTTATTTTTATTAACTTATAATATATTTTAATTATAATCTTGTTCATCAATATCATTTCGAAAACAGTCGCATTATGTTTTTAAACATAGAGGTCAGGCTGCGTACATTCGACCCCCCTTACCCCGCAATGGGCGGGAGCCTTTGAGGCATTAGGATAATGTTGTTGTTGAGGCATTAAGATAATGTTGTTGTTATTGTTGTTCATCAATATTATTATTTATAGAAGCTTTTTAAAAATTTGACAATATTTACACTTTTTTTAATAATTAATTTTAAATATAAAGCTGAAATAAATAAATTAATTTTATTTTGATTTTATAGTTTGATAAGTTAGAAAAAATATTTTTGACAATATGGCAAAGTAATAGGGCTAATGTATTTTCTTTTTTTTTTACCTAAAATTTTATAACAGAAAATTGGAGGGGGAGTACCTTTCTTTTAAAATCTTTTATTTTGATGAGGCGTTTGAACGTTATTATCAAAAGAAAAGAAAATCTAAAGATTAAATCTTCCAGAAAGCGAAAAAGGCAAAAAAAGGTTCCTTCTAAAACCACCAAAATAAATCCCCACACTTCCTCATCTTTCGCACTTTGTTCCCAACATACCAGATCCCGCCACCGTTAAATGGACCCACCAGCACCGGCTCCGCCGTCTACCGCCGCCGATTCCCTCTTGGACTTACCACCTCTTCCCACCCCGACCACCAAGGTCCGCCTTTTATGCAGCTATGGTGGACATATAGTTCAACGTCCTCACGATAAAACTCTCTGTTACGCCGGCGGTGATAACCGTGTCGTCGCCGTCGACCGTCGGACCACCGGTTCTTCCCTCGCCGCCCTTTCTGCCCACCTTTCCCGTACCCTTTACGGCAACCGTCCCTTTTATCTCAAATACCAGCTCCCTAGCGAGGAACTTGACTCCCTCATATCGGTCACCACCGATGAGGACTTACAGAACATGTTTGAAGAACATGATAGGACCATTGCATCTTCCCGTGTTAGGTTATTCCTGTTTCCTGTCAAACCCGAATCGTTGGGTTCGGCCCTACTTGATTCTAAAGCTGATTCTTGGTTTTCTGATGCTTTGAATAATACCCGGATTGCCAGAAGGGGCCAATCAACTGATTCGGGTTTTGGTCACGAGCTTATCGGTTTTGAAAATATGGGTGGGTCTAATTCGGTGGTTTCTTCAGAGGGACAGGGTGAAAATTTGAGTGCCATCGGAGGGGGTGCTGGAGATGCCAAGCAAACATTGGATTCTGGTGGTGGTTCAGTACCTGAGTCTATGGTTTTGGAGACTAGCTCTTCATTTGGTTCAACTAGTTCTTCCATCTCTATGTCTAATATACCTGCTATTGGAGTTCAAGCCGACGATGGTGGTGCCACTTTGCAGGAAAAAAGAGTTAGAGTGCCCTCATCATCAGCTTCAGTTGAGAGGTAATATTTTCGTTTTCTATTTGATGTTGTTGTTTGTTCTCTAGTTATGCTATTGTAGTCATTGAGAGTATGTAGGTTAACATAAGTCCAGATTTTTTGGTTGACCTACTGGTCTGATGGGCTAAGTTCTTCACCAATACCTGTGCTGTATAAGCAAGTACTTTGGACAATAGGAGAGAAAGGCAGTAAGGTGCTGAGGAACATAATGATTTATATTTTTGACTTGCAGGGTTCCTTGATTTTTCACTCAAATAAGGGGGAAAAAACCTTATTAAGAGCTACAAATTAAAATAACGAATCCACACTAGGATTTTGTTCGGGATTAACTGACTGTCCTCCCCAAAAAGAAGAGAAATCGAGTAATTCTCTACAGTCTAGTACCTCCAGGTGGAATCCTTTGGCCTGTATTCTAGCTTGGTATGCTATTTATATTGTTACTGTAGCTGTATGAACTGGCAGTCTGTTCTCTCGATTGTTTTAGTTCAAGTTATTCACTTGATAAGTCGCTCTTTTCCTCTTTATTATCCGTAGATAGAGACTTAAACGTTTCTTGAGCTTATGGATCCTATGTTGCTCGGACTCTTCAAAAGCGGGTGCGTGTTGGATTTTCCAATTGTAGTGCATTTTTGGAGAATCTAACACCGGTGTGGCGTGAAGAGTCCGCGCAACGTAGCATGGATCTATTTGGTCAAGTTAGTGGTGGCCTTTTTATTGATTGGTCATTGAGAATACACTAATGGGAAACGGAAAAGAAGAGAAGGTAATAGGTTTCAATTCGGAAGTTAGATCACTTGGGGCATAGCACTAGGAATAAGATACATGCATTTATTTGGATCTATTCCTTACCTTAGGTTGTAATTATCGCCTCCAAAATCTGTATTGATTGGTCCCTGTCTTTGTTGATTTCCACAGTGATAGTATTGTTGGAAGTATGGGTTTTCAACCTAAAGTTGGAATTCACCAAGAGCCACTTGTTCAAGTTATATCCAGTATGGCCTCCCACAGTCTCTTAGAAGCAGAAGGCTCCATGGCCAATCCCTCTCTCATTCAGACGCCAAAAATGGTTCAGGTTTCTGGGTATCAACTACCTCAGGCATTGGATGGGAAGCAGCCCCAACATGGAATGCAATATGTTCATGGTGGTGCCTGCTATGTACCTCACTATCCTAGTGGTGCATTGCCAGTATCATCCTGTTATCCATTTTATCAGGTTCCCATGCAGCCGCAACAAACTCCTTATCCACTGAATCAACAATACCCAATATACTTAGTTCCTGTGCAGCAAATGCAATCTCACAGTATGTCAGTGCTGCCCAGCATTAATCATGCAGCAGCGATGGCATCCAATCGGCCACCCTTGCATCCACAAAGTGTCATGAACTCTCCATCAATAGCTTATAAGGAGGTTATGGCGGCTCAATCAGTGCCTGAGTCGGGTTCAAAAGTTTACACGACAGTCGCAACAGCATCACTACCCATTAGTGCACCTTCTCAGACTCAGCAACAATATACTGCTGTTCCTGAACCACAGCTTAGTTCCCAACCTGTTTCAACTGCATCAGTTCCTTCTGCAAATGATGCGAATGAGTTTGACGATGATCTTGCATACAATCAGATATATAAATCTCAGCCTCCTCCACCCTCTTTCATTTCCCAGTGCCAAACCATTACAAAGGGCGCAGCAGTATTACTGTCAGAGTCTTCCATGCAGATGCACAGTAACAATGTAATGAACCAGGCACCATCACATCCTCAGTGAGGCTGTGAAAAGAAGATCAGAAGTTTTGATAGTGGGTTCAGCTTTTGTTATAGTTCACAAATTTACAATTTATTCTTTCATGTTGTTTGAGGCACATAAACCATAAGTTTTGCTTGTGTAGTTTGTTTGTCTCTTTATTTAATATTTGTTGGGACAATCTCCATACTTTGAACACATCGACACCCAAAAAGCAAAAAGAATTGGAGAAAGTTAAAACAGTGGTGAAGTCTGAAAGTAGTAGTTTTTGTTTGTATGCATCAGAAATATGTGATGAATAACAGTGTGTTTGTTTTGCCACAAATATTTGTCTGTTAATGGTTGGTAACTGTTGCGCCTCTGCTATTGCTTGTTAGGTGAATAGTCATCTGATACCAGAGTTACCTATTAATGCCTCTAGGAAGGCTGAGGATGCTTAAGTGTAGTTATGTTTGGCCCTGTGACACATCCTAAACATGACACTTGTATTCAAGAATGTAGTTGCACTCTTATCTCTCCTATTAAAGTAACTGTGCCTATGCAGTGTATCATGACAACAAGATGGTATGTACATCTGAAGACATGCATTAAGAAGTGTACAAGGCAAGAAGATTGCTTGCAATATTATTCTTCTTTTGTGCAGAAGTTTCATTGGTTGAATCAGGATTTATCTAGATCACCAATTTTTGCATCTGTTGGACCTTTCCAATTGGTGGTGACAGCGGAAAACAAGTAAAATTGGGTGATGTTCTGATGTGAACAGTTGGTTTCTTGTGGATTTTCTGGAGAGCATCTCTTGTTATTGCTCTAACTATACAGAATCAGGATGAACAAGCCATCCATCAGAGAAATCATGAAGAGAATAATAACACTAGGACTTAGTGGGATATAATCTCTTTCATCAGAAAACTTTGGCAAGTATTTGCTGTTGCAATAATATAACTTACAGATTCTCATCGTTGCTCTTGCTATTAAATAACTTAGCTATGTTTGGAATTACCTTTCTTTTCCTTCTAACCGCGAATGAAGCCGCTCTAGGTGTTCGAGGTGCAGGTGATGTTGACATTCTGAACTTAGCTCGTCTTGCTGGTGTCATTTTTCCACTTATTGAGTTGGATTTTGTACGCAAACCGTTCTGAGATTGTTCCAGGTTGTTTCCATGTATGTCCTCCCATTTCTGCAACTGCATATCGACCAACATCCTTATAGAAGGTGAATGCTCCATTTTCAGGTCTTTTTTCTCTTCTTCCGTCTTAAGCTCTTGGATTTCCTTTCTGACGATCTCTGTCTTCATTGATATCTCCTTTTCACTTGCTTGCAAAGCTTTTACCCAAGCCTCAGCTGCTTCAACTTTCTTATCAGCAATTTCAACTGCCTGTCCTGCACGTCCTTTTAAGTACTCATACTCAAATCTTGAAATAGTTATTTTGGAATTGGAAGCGGATGCTCTGCTTTTCACAGTTACATCTGTAAGTCTTTTTAGGTTGCTTAGGACAGTGGCTTCTGATAATTTGATGGTCTCAAGCTCTTGTATTGCAGCTTCCCATCTTTCCTCGGCCAAGACTGTTTCAGCTTGTGTTTTCTGAATTTCTTCTTTGACTTTTGCAGCTTCCTCAATGGCAGTCACGCTTTCTTTCTCAGCTTCTTCAGCTTCATTTGTCAATTGTTCAAGACTGAGCAATAAACTTGACACAATAGAGGTTGCTTTTCCTTCATTTTCTGATGCAGCTTCCAGTTTGGCTTTTGCGCTCAGAAGCTTCGTGTTTAGGTTCTGAATTGTCGAATCTGCCTTGCTTCCCTTTTTCTTTAATCGATCTGATTCCTCAGAGATGCGTTTGAGCTCATTCCTCACAACGTCCATGGAAGCCATGAACTGGAAGCTCTCTCTTTTAATGGAAGCTAATTCATTCTTTGCTGTCTCCAAGTCTTCTTTCAATGACTGCAACAGAGATAAGTCTTTTTCCAGGAAATCAGATCCGGACCTCAAGCACTCATTTTTCTTATTCCATCTGTCCATTTCCCTGACTTGCTCCAATTCACTTTGCAAAACTTGGACATCCGAAGTTGTCGAGGTCAGTTTTTCTTGTAGCTCCTCTGATGTCTGAATTTCTTGGACCATGTCATCTATTTTCTTCCTGTTTTCCTCCATTGCTGCAGAATGTTTCTCAGCATCTTCCTTCCTTTGAGCTTCAATTGCTCTGAATTCTTTAATAGCCTCTATTCGAGCTAGCTCAACTAGCACGATCTCTTCATTAAGTTCTTCAACCTCCTTCCTTAATGTTTCTACTTTGCTTGAAAAAGATTGCATTTTCAAACTAGAGGCTTCTATTTCTTGCTCTGCTCTTCTTTTTTCTTCTATGATAGAAGCCATATCTTGTTTAAGTTTAGTCAGCTCTGCTTTTGCATATGCCAACTCTGTGATTACTTTGGAGTGCTGATTATTCTGAGGATTGCGATGTGGCATCCCCCAATTTCCTCCTCTTTTTGTCGTCTTTAGTTTCTCCAAATCTTGACTCTGGACAATTACTCTTGAATTCAACTCGTCTATCCTTGAACTTAGCTCCTTCACCATCTTTCTCGCGTTCAAAAGATCAGTTTCTGCTTGGGCTTTTTCGACCTCTGCAACTTTTCTGCTGTCATCGAGTCGCCCCATGTCCCTTCTTGCTATGTGAAGTTGGCTGGTTCTTGGATATGGCTTCTGATAAAGAGTATGCAAGATTAAGGTTAGTTCACCAAGAAAGATTTGCTCATCAGAATATACTACTTAATGAAAATATAGTAGTATACCTCTGAAGACTTAATACTTGAGGATTGATTATTCATTGCAGAATTTCCTTTGTACAAATCAATGGCTGCCTTAACTGACCCTAAGCTCTCTTTCATGAAATTCACTTCCCCTTTTGGATTGCTCTATAAATTGGCATAAAAAAGAAGTCCCACCTTCTTGGATGGAGTTCTGGCTATGCTATTTATCTCTGCTGCTATGGCTGCTGAAAGCTAAATCTTAAGACTTCATGTACACACGTGGAAGAACTATATGCACAACATAGCTAGAAGGAGAGCGTATTTACCTGGTAATGGCTGGTGGAACGTACATCAGAAAAATGGTTCATCAGTATGATGCTGGAATTGCCAGTTGGAGCAGGTATTATGAGCTCCATAAAAAAAAGCCATGAAATAAAAGGAAAAATTGAGGAGGGATAAAGCTATTGATGATTGGCTGCTATTACAAGCAAAAATCTTGTCTTTTCCTAAGGGCTACTCAACTACCAATCTAGTGGTACAAAATGATTTACTTGACTTTCACCCTCTAAAAAAAAAAAAAAACTCAACTCAATTTAGTAAAATATACATTTTATTAAAGTTTTTTTTTTCCAAGTATCAGATCAATATGAGCCAAGTAATAAGAAATGGCGAAAATAATGGAAACCTTTTTTTTTTTAATATGCATTAGAATGTGGGGGGTTTTCTCTTTTTTAGTTAGTTTTTGGAAAAAATTTTTAGAAATTGTTTTTCTAAGTCGTAACCATTGACATGTCACTTTATTATTCTTGCCTTGCTGCATGTAAAATCTCCACAGAAACGCAATTGGCTATTCTACATCTAAACATAGCATGAGAAACTAAGATAAATGAATTATCTAAAGTCCTCATTACTTTGTAGAATACCGCTTGTATACAACTCTTACTGACACCTTGCAATCTATATTTATAGCTATTATGGATCTATTAAAACTATTTCAAAAGCCCTTTTCACTTTTTTTTTTTTTTGTAAAGCTAAACAACTTTTCAAGTGGTGCTTGGTTGAAAGAATTTGTCCAAAAATTTGGGCGAAATAAACATTTCCATCAACAAAAATTTTAACAGATTTAAGAAATAGTGGACCAATGTTTCAGGATAGAACAAGTGTTGTTACTACTTGCTGCTCCTCCAAAAATGTTGAGGTGCATGAGTCGCCACATCGTTAGACTCTAAACCATATGGATAACTGCGATATTTGGTTCATTTTATATATTTGTCTATCTGTTTATATGTTTTGAGTTAAAAGTAACTATACTTAACTCATGCAAATTCAATAATCAACTTACTAAATTCGTTTCTTAGTAGTCAATTTTTTCTTTGAAAAATGATAAAAATGATCTTAAATTATATAGAATTGAATAAATATTATTAATTAATTATTTGCGTTAAAAATACTCTTATATTATTAGTTGATGAACTTAAAAATACTCATTTTCTAATAAAATATTTTTCCAACAACATATTTTCTAATATTTCCATCAAGGGAACGAGAGACTGCACATGTGCCTGAAATAGATCTCACATATGGATCCACGGCTCTCTAGACAAATCACGTGACTATTTTTACGAGACTGGATCGAACCGAAAGAATTGTGCCTGACACTAAAGCCCAGCCCCCTTCTCCTCTCAAAGGCTTGTTCTACAGTTTCTCGCAACTTCTACTTTGGCTCCATCAAATTCCCTCCACTCCACCGATGCCATTGTGTTGATCTCAAATTTGAAACGGAATGTTGGTGCACAGTTGAAGACAGGAAACGAGATCAATGGACGTGGAGAAATCGTCCCTGTGCAATTGTGTCGTGAATTTTCTCTTGGAAGAGAACTATTTGTTATCGGCATTCGAGCTCCTCCACGAACTTCTCGATGATGGCCGCGACGATCAGGCAATTCGTCTCAAACAGTTCTTCTCTGATCCTTCCCAATTCCCTCCCGATCAGATCTCTCGCTTCAATTCTATCAGAGGTTTCTTCCCTTGTCTTCATTTCCTACTTAACCTATCCATAGATAAATCCCCTGTGTTTATGCACATTTTCTGCAGTTGCAATTTATTGCTGTGATAATCATTTCCATATTGTTTCAGCTGAAATTGAGCGAATCAATCCGTTTGATTAACATTAGGTTGTGAGTTTGAGTTGTATTGTGTTTTTGGCTTCTGATGAACATCACACATATTGTCGGACTAGCTTTTGAATTTCAGCGTCTCACTGACTGAGGAATCTGATGGAATATAAGAGCAAAATCGAGTATACATAATAAATACAGCAGTAGGAATTTGATGGAAGATAAGAGCAAAATTGAGTATACAACATAAACACAACATTATATGTTTAATGTATAAGATTCATTCATCTTGAATTATCTGAAATTTTTAAGCCAGGTATTTTGTTACTCCTATATTTATTGGATGAATAAGTTATTATCTATGGGAATTTCGTTATTATGAATGGTGAAACATGTTTGCTTGTGATAGAATCCTGGTGTTATTTGCTTGCCGTAGATATTTAGGATACTAATTCTGTAAATGAGGTAATAGAGATCACGATGCTTATAATTAATTAATTACTATCAACTATAAGGCGGGGATAGAAAATATTTAAATAGAACAAGGGCTTTAGCAAGAAAAGGAGCTTAAATGTGGTCATTCATTTACTTTTGAAATCTGAACATGAACATCATTTACTCAGAGTTTTCTAACATATCACGGTAAAACAGTTCTTTAGTTTTTCCAATCTCAGTGTCACATCTCGAGCCTACACTTTGGACGTGGCCAACACTCGAAAACCATTTCTAGTCCCAAGCGAACCACTTTGCCTGGCTAACTTACTCAGCGGAAGACACTAACATCATAATGAATTAGAATTGACACAGTACTTATGAACTCTACTCAGACATACATTAATAATATATAAAACTTTACTCAAGGCTTTCAAACAACTTCAAGGGAATAAAATGAACAATATCTTTCTAGTTTATGAAGCCTCTAAAGTACTGAGTTTGAACTAGGTACCGGAATAGGCACACGACTACCTCAACTGAAATAATACAAAAGAAATGAAGACTCCCGAACTCATATGGATGCATAGAGGCCTCACAGACTGTTGATGGGGACTACCTTACCGAATATTTGTTATCATGAGTACCTAAATCTACATCATAAGACGATGCAGCGAAAATAACGTCAATACATGGAATGAAAGGTATGTAAGATGGCCAAAATGTACTAAGGACCGGATACTCAACTTTAAAACTAAACTTTGAGATAGGCTAATTGATAAAAGTATGTCATGCTAGTAAATCATATGTTTTAAATACATTTTAGAGTGCAACTCAGTATGAAAGAAATACTTGTTTTAATGTATTAGTGATCACAACTAAATACATAAACAATATAATACTTAAAATGCTTGGCTAAAAAAAATAGCAATAGCTCAACTCAATTAAATAATGCAACATAGTAAATGGAAACACTTTAATAAAGAAATAATACATCTCAGTGTATAAAATAATAAACTTTACTTCTTGGGAAATTTCTCTAATTGACAACCATCACTATAGGTCTTTTGATGATACAATGTCTTGCCCACGTTGCTAGAGCCATCCCATACTTTGTCAGGGTAAGGGCGAAGTACTGTTGGATCCATCTAAATTGGGCTATCTCAGTGGCATATGGGGAGTTGTACACTTGGTACAATCCTATCTTACGCTGGCTACTTAGTTTATGGGGTTCGAGTTATTTGAACTCATGTCGAAATCAGTGCTTAATATTACTCCCAAAATTATTTATTATATGCTCATAACTTTAAAGTAATATCACTCAAAAATATTTCTTTAACTTTTTTGGACTTAGCCCAACTTTAGCTTTTCTCAAACTTGTCTCTTCTCTTTAACTGAAAAATGTATTAATGTAATGATTCTCAAAAACATAAGTTTACTACTCAACTAACTGTAATTATAGATCCTTTAAATCCGTCTTACACTCACTCAACTCAATGCTTTAGACTTGAGAGTTTTTCATGAAATATCTTGGGTTCATACTAGTTCAACAATTAAATGTGACCATCTTGACTTGAAAACCTAACTCAGTAGTGAAATCATTAAATGCCATGATTTTATTCAAGAGAACAGCACAAAAAAAATACTTTGATGAAATTTACTCACAATGAATAAAACTTGTTCCAACAATTAACTTCATATAGGATGGAGATTAGATATTTCAAGATGCTAAGACAAATGTGGTTGGAGGAGCTTCACATACCTGGAAGAACTAGGCTCCTGAAAAATTCACTAGCTTCTTTTGAAACCCTAGCTTTTCTTCTCTTGAGAACTTGTTCTAGGTCGGGAGAATGTTTTTGAGCATAATGAGGTTGAATGATAATGTTTAGGAACTTAATGAGGTGTAAAATCATCAAGTTTAGGCTTAGAAAGAATGAGAAAATACTAAAATAGCCCTTCTTAAAAACTGTTGAGGCCGTCTACGGGGCAATCTACGGTCCATAGAAGGTTCTACGGGCCATAAAAACCCATTTGTAAAAACTGGGTGGATTTCGGGTTCCTAAAACTAATTCTATGGGCCCAAACTATGGCCCGTAGTTGGGTTTTTAGAGTTTGGGACCCAAAATTTGACTTGAAGGAGTCAATTCACGAGCTGAAAGTACGGGCTCGTAGTTCAATCTACCAATTCAGGGTCATAAAACCAACTCTGCTCTGGCAATCCATAGTAAAATGGTCATAAGTTTTTGCTCTAAACTCCAAATGAGACAAAATTAGTGGCGTTGAAAAAATAATTCAAAGATCTTTTGATTTGTTAGGTCATGGGCGACCTAATTCTTTGTATGCTGATAGTTATGGTCATTTAAAGTTCACCTTGCATAAGCTAATGCGAAAAACTTAATCGAAAGGAAAATTTTGAACTTAAGTAAGTACTAGAGGTCTCATATGACCATAATCTACTTCTAATAAACTTCACACATATAGAAATGAACCTTAAAATATAGGTACATGTAAGACATGACTAGGTTCAAGCTTATATAGTTACAACGAAATAATATAGAGTTGTGGTGTGTTACACTTGGTGGTTGTTGTGGTCTTTAGCTGAGCTCCTTTTCCTTTTCCATTAGCTGAATTTCTTCTTGGATACTTATCATGTTTTTTTTTTTTTTTTAATGACGGTGGTCTTTGGATCAACCGTTGGCTAATCGTCAAACAGATTGCTCTAGCCCACGTGTATAGGTGGCGGTTGGTGGGTTAACTGCCGTAGATGGATTTATGCCCTTGTTATGTTTCTTCTCGATTGCTTGTTGTAGTGAAATATTATTTAAGTGCTATTGGTGAGAAAAAAGAAGAAGAACAACAACATATCCAGTGAAATCCCACAAGTGGAGTCTGGGGAGGGTAGAATATATGCAAGCCTTACCACTACCTCATAGAAGTAGAGAAGAAGAGAGAAAAATTTTGTCTGCTCGAAGATTCATATGTATTTTTCAGTCAAAGTGAAAGTTTGAATATTTATTATACGTTTGTTTTTTGCTGTTATTATGTACATTATATCTATGGAATTTTTGGATAGAAAAGTTTCTAAATTAATGTCGACAAAAAGATTGAGGACTGGTCAATTGCTGCATTGACAGTCAAGAATTCAAGTTATGGTGGTATATAAATCAGTAAAGATACATCATGATTTCTAGATCTCCAAATTTAGCACTTCAAATAAAATCTCTTAGAAAATTAGAACATCGATATTTGGTTCAGTAAAGAAAACCTCAAATACATTTACATGTGAATTAGCCATGTGCAATCTTGAAACTTGTTTGAGTGAGATTGTCTTCTACTGAAGTGGCTGATGTTAAGAACACATGATTTACTAAAAGAAATAAGAACTATATACTGGTCTAGAAAATAAGATGCCGTCGTATATGAGTAGAGCGACCTGCAACTGGTGGCATATATTAGCTTTTTATGATGGTGGTGTCCCAGACAGTTTGTGCATACCACGATTATTCCATCAGGTTCTTGCTAACTCGCACCAGCATAAGTATCGTTGACTTTGCAACTAAGGATTAGGCAAATTGGAAGAAATCACCTAGTTGTTCTGGTGGCATGTAGCATTTAAATGAGTAAAGTTGTCCAACTTTTTGCAATTAAAATCTTTGATGAAGGTTTTGACGATGCGGCCTTTTGCTAGGAGATTTTTAGACAATTCTGCATCCATGAGTTTAGAATGTCTAATTCGATCACAGAGGCTTCAAGTAGATTTTTAAACCATTGCTAGAAGTTTAGCCACCATTTTCAACTTTAGACAAAAAGGAGTGGAACTGGAGGTATCTCGATTTTGATGTGGCTGAACTTGACTGATTTTGTGTAGAATCTCAAGCATTTTGTTCATTGACCGTGTTCAGCAGTAATAATTACAACCTCACTTATAGTTTTTAGTTCTCATGGTCATAAGTATAATTCTTCTTTCATGATTAATAGCTATTCATTTATCAAAACAGTGGCAGATCCCCAAAGTCTGCTTGAAGAAAAAGAAGCCCTGGAAGAGAAGTTGGCACTCTGTGAATATGAGTTTCGTTTAGCTCAAGAGGACATCGTGCAGCTAAAGACCGAGTTGCAAAAAACAAGTCAGACTATTCCTCGCCCAATAAGTGGTATATCCCTAATACTGTTCTGCATTTTTTTCGACTCTTCTGATATTAACTTCGTTTCCTTAGCTCATTCATTCAGATAAGGTTCTTGCACAACTGTAAACTAGTCTACTCTGTAATAATACTTTTTATTGAAGTTGTACATGAGGCAGATGTAGAATTGATGTCAGGATAAATGATAGGCTTGTCATGTCTGAGCTTAAGGTAGTTTCTGGAAGGACTGATTCTGCCATAGATATTGGTTACATATGTTGTCTGCATTGTGTATTGTCATTTCGTGTATGGGAATAGAATTGTATATTCATCATGCAGATTCAAAGATAGATGTTTCTGAAAACCATGGAATGGATTTTCAACAGCAGAAGCGGGAAGGTTCTTTCTCTGATTTGGGCCCTTTGAAGGATAACGAGCGGAAGGACTTGAACTATGCTGTAAAGGAGTATTTACTATTAGCAGGATATCGCTTGACTGCAATGACATTATTAGAGGAGGTAACTGATATAAAGGCTACTTGCTGATTTCTTGATTTTCATCACTAATGTGAAGAAGAATTGCATTTATATCTACATTGTGTCACAACACTGGGTATGTTGTTGCTGTGTTGCGTCACAGAATTACATGTTCAGTTTTCTATATCTTCTTCTTCCTTATTTCCACCTCCTTGGTCCATTAACTATGATGACATAAAAATTTGGAGCTTTAGTTGCGTTAAACATAAATGCTGCAGCTGGAATCTCCATGACAGAAATTACAAGTACTTATATTGAGAAATGATTAGCTGAATTCTCGGTAAACCTTTTAAGTAGCCTGGCCTCTTTCCTTAATTTATGTTAAATGTGGGAACATATAATAAGAAGTGTGTCTTTTAAACATAGTTCGTTAAATCCCAAGGGGCCTGCCCTAAAATTCGGAGACCATTGGATGTATTTTGGAACACACTTGATATTTGGACGTGTATATATAATTGGGTCGACTTTGAAAACCGCTCTCTCATATAGAAGTTTTCAATAAATTTTAGTTTCTATACGACAATGGTTCCCTGTGACTGCTAGTTTCTGTAAAAGGTATAAAAATAATTTAATATTTGCTACTCCAGTACTCCCTCTTTTCAATTTATTTGGCGTAGTTTGACTAACATGGAATTCAAGAAAGAACTGAAAAATTTTAAAACTTGTAATCTTAAACATATCATAAAATTTGTAAGGTCTTAAAAATTTTGAAACTTGGGCTGAAACATGTGATAACAATTTCATGGCTATAAAACTTCATTATGTGAGCATAATTTAAATTTAGAAAGTTATATGTCATTTTGGAGCAAACTAAAAAGGAATTGTTGTCACACAAACTTGAATGGAGGGAATATATTCTAAGAGGATACCACTTAGGTCTAGAAGATGTTACATCCCACAATTACAAGGGAAAAAACTGAGGCTATGAGCAGATGTCAAGGTAACCAATGCTTTTCAAGAAGAGAAAGTAAAATAATTGATTCTGTACTATCAATCAATACCTTTCGTTTGATTTTATTCACTCAGACTGCAGTTACGTGTTGAACTTTACTTTGTAATCACCTTTGCTTCTGGTTGAGGAAGAGTCAGGATAGATTGTTGAGCAGTTGGGATTGTACAAAATATGACAAAATGTAGAGGTAAAAAATTGTTTCATGATCAGATTAGGAAAATTTATTCCTCTACTGGAGACCAAAAATTTCTCCTTTTCATTTAACTATCAATGTTTCAATGAACCATGATATTCAGCTTGTCAATTGTCTCAGAAAATGGAACAATCTTTAGAAACTATGGATTGGAGGTAATTAAAAGCAATTTTGGGACAGAATCCCAGTAAAGCAGTTGTTTTGTCAGTGTTAAAATCTTGGAAACTACTCCGAAATAGTTCATGGCTTCTAAAATACCCATCCTTGGAAGTCTCATATTGGAAAGAGTAAAACTTGGTATATAAAAGTAATGTTTCAGGATTGAGGCCCCACCTCCAACCATGAGTTTGGGGATTTGATTCACCCAGGGATAAAAAGGGATAAACTCACTGTTTGCCTCCTGGGCAAGGGAGTTTAGGGGGAAGGGTGCTATTGACCATGTTCCACCAAATGAAAAATTGGACACTGGCACGGTTTGAATTGGGAATGAGCTTTCTATTATTATATCTTTGTCCTTCAGATTCCTTTGCTGTACAATCCCTTATCTATTTTATGCTTTTACTACACAGAGGGCTCTGACCATAACAAGACTAATGGGTGAGACACATGCATCAGATTGTTAGACTATGCTGAGTTGTCATTTTAGAAGTGTTGGTATTTTCTTTAATATGTTTGACAGGTTACTGATCAAGACCTAGATGTTCAGCAAAACTCCTCTGCATGCGTTCCAGATGCTCTGCGCCATTACTATTACCAGTACCTGTCTTCCACCTCAGAGGCTGCTCAGGTACTTCCTGAATAGTTGATACAACCAGTTTTACAACATGTATGCTTGCCAGTAAAATCCATCTGGGTAGGAAAACTAAAATCTACATTAATATCATATGACAAGAGGGAGTTGCTCGGATAGTAAACACCCTTCACTTCCAACCTTAAGGTTGTGAATTCGAGTCAACAAGGGAGCAAAAAAAAGGTGGGATCTCCTAGGGAGGGGGTCAAAAGAATAAAACAAATATCTATGTTAATATCACATGTGAAGTTATGAACACTTCACATCTTCTACAGTCAAGCTAGGCTAACTACAAGTTTTAAGTGATCTATTCTATCTTTCCTTCTTCCAGCACTGCATGTAATTCTCTATTTCTTGCGATTTAAATGGGAAGGAACAATACATCCACCCAGTTGTGTTATAGTGCGTTAGGTGTGAATGTTTTCCCTTTCAAGTCCTGGTTTTGTCTTTGCTATCTCTTTGTTCTATGTTCCTCATGGTTAGTTCATACCTTTCATCACATCTGATTGTGCTTGCAATTCTATTTTCTCCTGTTTGCTAATGGAGACTTTCGCATATTGTTTGGTGTCAAATTTTATGCCTTTAGATCCATGACTAGTCCAATATTAATCTCTTTTCCCTTTTGATGTATCTTTTATTTTTTGAGTTTAGACAATACAGATTAAGCTCCCAACTGTTTTAATTATATTTTCAGATCACAAATGGGGAGGTAATCCCACTTCGCTCGCCTGGATGTGTTTTGGCTCCAACTCCTGTTGTAGCCTGTTAATGGTGACCAGCTTTCTAGCAATAATATTTCACTATCTGGGACTACTCACCCATCCTAATCCTCTCCGCTTCTTCCAGACGGAAATTCATTGAGAAATTCTGCCAATTTATTTCTGCCACTTAAACTCTAGCCTGTCTTATCCATGATTCCTAAATCCTAAGTCCATCTCTGCAAGGAAGTAGCATGTGGGGCGATTAACAACTGGTTCCTAAATCTTCCTCCAGACAATTTCCGTCAATTCTACTCTCTTATTCAGCAATTTTTTCCTTTCGCTAAAATCCTGTTATCCCGAGTGAGAATGTTTCCACTCAACATAGACTTTTAGTGATGGATGTGGAGTTCAAGAGAGTTAAGAAGAAGAAGGTTATGTATGCCCAACCTAGGATTCGGTGGGGAAGCCTTACTCCTGCCATTTCTCGCGTGATGGAAGATAAGTTGAGAAACTTAGAAGCATGGAGTAGTGAAGGTAATGTGAACAGCATGTGAGACACGACTGCTGGTTACATAAGAAAGGTAGCTACCGAGGTACTAGGGGTTTCGAGAGGGATCTTTAGTGGTCGTCAAGGTGATTGGTGGTGGAATGATGAAGTCCAGGGTAAAGTGAAGGATAAGAAGGTCGCCTACACAGAGTGGTTTGAGTGTAG
>JAABOM020000049.1:22904557-22925263 GCA_011800125.2 Solanum clarkiae | reverse complement strand
GATGATTTCATTTAGGATTTAGTAGTGATGATTTGGTACAATTAATTTATTATTTTTTAATTTTTGTGTTAAATCAATACACAGAGAACGATTATTATTGGACGAAAGACAAGTACCATCAGTCAACTTCCAGCATTACCAAAACCAAAGTCTTTTGCTTCGTTAAATTTAATACTTTTTTAGTTCCCAAAAAGATTTTCAAATTTTTTTACATCCCTGATAAAATGATATCTAAAATAATATCGTCAAGTCAATAATAAATAATAATTATTTAATAAAAAAAATATACGATAAAAACTATAGACATCAAATGTATCCAAAACTATTATAAAGAATTTAGTCATGAGTGTCATGATCAACAAACCTATTTTTCTTAATAAGAGTTCAACTTAAATTTAAATAATAAATTCGTCTCGATGCACACTAATATATTGAGTGCAAAGAAAGTGACAATGACTTATTTTTCTTATTGTTGCTATAATTGTTGTGTCGCTGTATACTCATTTTCAGCAAAGATGTACTACAGACTTCAACAGAATCTTTTTACGCATGCATCGGTAATTGGCTGAACAGTTAAACAAGGACACAAACTGCACAGCCCATATCGATAAAAATAGGTTTTTTGACCTACAAGGCAAGATATCACTATTTTAATCTTTATTTTGGTAAAGTTGCAGAAATTTAGTGATACTGAAATTTGAAAATTATTATCATTTAGTGTTGATTTGTAAATGGAAAAGGATATGGTGAGACAAGTGGGTATGAAAGTGTTATAGATCATGACGACAGAGTCCAATAGGAAAGAGATAAAAAGTTTGATAAATATAATATAATACTAGTATAAAGTTCTGTCTCATTTCCTTCGTATTTTTTGCTTTGTTCCCATACTTGGACGTTATTTGACAAAGCTAAGTCGGGTATGTGCCTATGATTTTCTTTAAAATTTAAATGAGATTGGACATCTCTCATAATTGAGTTTGGAAATAGTCTGCACAGAATCAACTATTTGTCTCTACTTATATCATCTTATTTCGACCTTTAGCTTGGCAATTATATTTTAATGAATCGTATCCATATTAATATTGAAGTTCAATTGTCATTTATACTTGTTATTTCGGGATAAGTTTTTTCGAGATTAGTATACCCCTAAGAAGAGGGATAACTTATCCCGATATTATTTATTAATTTTGGGATAAATTATCCCAGATTTGTCAATTAAACATCAATTTAAGGACCACTATATTATCCCGAAATTAAATATTTTTATCCTCCACACCAAACGACCCCTAAGTGTCATGTTAGTTCATTTTATTATATTTATTAGGAAAAATAATAAAAACATAAAAATAATTTATTAAGTTATTCTTATTTAGTACTAATATGTTTTGAGAATTGAGCATCATTACAATATTTAGAATGAAATAGTTGGAAACGATACTCTTTTTACCTTGAATTTCTAAAGCAAATATTTATTTTGAGATAATTATATTTCTAAAGAGATATTTATTTTGTGAAGGAGGGCACAGTACCTAAATGCTACTCTAATTAGTTTTTTTTTAATTGTACTAATTAATCATCAATATAGCTCTATGACGTATACATTCCTCAATTTTTTTTCTTTTTCTTTTTATAAATAGAATAAGATCTACTTTCAACGTTATGGGACTTTTTTTTTTTTGGGTAAATGTTATGGGACCTAGTTACTAAAGCCAAATAATGCTCCCTCTGACCACGGTTTTTTAAAATTACTTTTTAATCATTTTCTGTAGTTTTTATATTTTATATTGAAAAGATTGATGATTTATGTTCAGATAGACATAGAAAACTAATTGTTTTTGAATGCCTATTCTGGATCAAAATCATATAAATGGAATGGATGGAGTACAATATAATTATTTTATAATCCTTTCTAGATTTATTATGAATTCCCTTTGGGTTGCACTTTTACCTGTTCGTTTAAGCAAAGAATATATTTTCATTTTTAGCATATCAGGAGAAAAACTTGTAAAAAAGTCATTTTTTATCTTTAACACTAATTGTTTATTCTCAAGTCATAAAACTGAACATGAAATAATATAGTATTCAAATAAAACACTTATGTCAATCAATATTTCTCATAAATATGCAAAGTTTAAAATGAACAAATAAAAGCGCACAACCTTTAAAGATTGAAGTTAAATAGTTGAATATAATGACCATATCTCATGTATATATGACTGTATTTGAGATGCATGTGAATTTGTGACCTACTTAATTATAGTAAACTTTTTTCTCTGAGCATTATCATTGAAACTTTTGGTAAAAGTAGGTGTCCCAAAGCCATGCAAATGACTAATGAAGGTATCTGTCATTTCCCTTTTGCACAAGCAAACATGGATGGTATATAGTGCTAGACAGACACCAAGAATCTGAATATGTTTAGTACTATAGGCAACATCTTCAATAAATCTAACATGGTTTAATTTTTGCTTGCTTGTTAAGTCAACCACTCCTCTCTTATATTAATTGGATCTGATTTCTAGATTTAAGAACGCGATATAATAGTTGTTTTCGCCTTAAACTAACTTGATCCATGTACATTTTAATTAGTGCAAGTTATTTCATAGATTCTAGTCTCTTGGTGACATTATACTGCTTCAATTGACAAAAAATTTTCTCCAAACTTTCAATAAAAATTGACTAAGAGAGTAAAAGTTTTGATTCGTTTATCTCACCGTAAGTAGCCTTAGAGGCTTTTCATCAACACTTTCATATTCATCTTCTTCATACAAAATATATTTCTTATCAAAATATTATTGCACAATATTCGAACATGTCTATTATACAGAAAATAAAAGACGGTACTGCTATAAGGAATATCATCATTGTTATACAAAAGTAAAATATTATGAAAAATCATATTGTTATAATGAATATTTATAATAAAAATTTGATTGTAAATAGAGTTATATATTAATTAGTGTATCATTAAACTGCCTTAATGTATACAAATTGAATGAAAGTAATTCCCTTGATGTAACGTAGATGTTTGACGATTAGAAAATGGCAAAAAGAAAAGAAATCAAATTGCTTTAATAGGCCCAAAATGAGCGCGATCAACCCGACCCGAGGCCCAAATAGAAAGTTCCTTAGAAAGAAATCCCCCAAATTTGGAATTTCCCTTTTCTCCCGCCAAAGCTTGTCATTTGAATTCTTAAATTTGAGAAGCTGAATTGAACAACTGCCCAGTTTTCCGATGTCGGCATCTTTACCCAAAGTATAGTTCCTGAATTCTGCTTTAGTTGTGTGTTTTTTCACTGATAAATCTTCAAATTCAAATGTTAGGGTTATCAAGAGCTTTTTCCGTTACTTATATTGTTTTTTCTACGGGTTTGGTGTTATTGTTTCAGATGGAGGCGCTTTATTCCAAGCTCTACAGCAAGTATGCTAAGCTCAAGGTATTCAAGGATTTTTACAAGTCCATTTTTTTATTTTTGAGCTGTGCTGGGTGGAAACGTAGTGTCTTTACCTGTTTAGTATCTGTTGTTTGCAAGAGTAAGATTTTTCATTCATTTTTTTTTGGTAGAAAGAAAAAGACACCAGCATGGAGAACCTGAATCGGGAACAAGAGGAGAAATTTGTGAATTATATGACTGGTAGGTTTATATTTGAAAGGTTACCTTGATTTTTTATCCATTAATTAAATAATTATGGAAGTTTTCCTTTTTCTTTTACAGCTATTACGTTTTGCCAATTTAAAGACTGTATCTTGGCTGTAGTTTTGTCTTTTTTCACCGAATGTAGTTTGATTTGTTACTTGGTATGAAGCAAACCTTTATGGATGTGCTATTCTTCTACTGTTATATCAATGTCAACCACTATTTGTTCTGGAACAACCACATTGTGAGAATATCTGATTTTCCATAGGACCAATCAACCCAATTGAGTGAGGATCTTTCTGTATCCGGTTCTTCCGAATTTTACCTATGTAGATATTGGTGAAATTGAGCACCACCTTGTTCCTTTGGATGTGTCAGCACCAATAATTTGAAATAAACTCCTTCTTGGTTTGTTTGTCAAAATGTAAATCCTTTGAAGCTGCTACTGGAAGGTTATGTTAAAGTCCTCTTGATTCACTGTTGCTACCATGCCAAAGCAAAAGGCATAGAGAAAATTTGCTATAATTAGCAGTAGTAATTCCAGTCATCTTATTACACATCCTATAAGCTGAGTTTTGAAAGTATGCAATATTATTTCTAGATGAAATCTATACTTGGAGAACTCATAATTGCCAATTTAATTGTACTAGATACAAACTTGGTTGAAGGTTTGACATGCAGCTTTGTTTCTTCCAGCTGCTGATGAAATGATTGAATACTTGAGAAGTGAAACAGACAGACTACACAAACAAGTAAATGAGTTGAGAAGTGAAATGGCATCAATGAGGTTTGCGCTCACAAGAAAGGTTTACTCTTTTCAATAAGGAAAATGAAAAGAATATAAATCTGTACTTTACCTGGCTGCAGGTCTGCAAAAGATGAAGAGAAGATTCAATACCAAAAGTTTTTGATGGAAGAGAACCTTAAAAGTAAGGATAAATTGGGAACTGATTAATTAGTTATGGAAGTTCCAGTCATGGTAGAATTCTTATAATGTCCATAGTCCTATCTTATCTTTTCTGCAAGACAGCTAGACCGGTTAGTATTGCTTTAAAAATATTGGATTTGTGGTGAAGTTTATGTCAATACAGGTTGAAGAAAATACTAATGACTCCAAAGGTTGTTCAATTTCTTGTTACTCTTATTGAAGCATTAAATTTCTAAGAGAGGTCTCTATAATTCAAACATGTTTGAGTTTCAATCCATCTAGGACTTGATGTGATTCTTTTATGTCCGTCTGGGAACAATGTCCATTTGGAAAGAGGGAAGTTCAGCTTCAATACTTGTTGGACAGTTTTAGTAATTGGTGGCTCAGATGGGGTTTATTGCTTCACACATTCTTTTAACTTTTATGCTTTCGTCTGTCTACTTTCTACAAAATTAAATTCTTCGTCTGTGTCTTCTTCTATTTGATACATCTTCTTTCCAGAAGATATGGTCTGCATTGAATTGAAAAATAGTTTTTTACTGGTCAGAATTCCTGAAGAGGCGATTCCTTCTGATAGCTACAGTGGGACTGGAAAATATTATTGTTTTTCCTTTTTGAGCCTTTAATAATGCCATTATATATTTTTAGCATTCAGGATATTATTAATGGTTCATTAATTTCCTATGGGTAAGGTTGCTAATCAACCACAAAATTTGACTACTGTAGGTTTCTCATTCTTAGCATAACTTTTGTTTTACCTCTTGTCTGATTCTATTATTGGAATGGGGGTTAGTGAAACATAAACTAAGAGAATGAATATCTTTGTGAATTCAAAAACAAAACTAGGTAACTATCATTTAGTATATTGAACTTTCTAGTAGAGTCCATTACTCTTAATTTGTTTGTATTATAAAATCCACATACTTGGATAGTTGTTATTTAAATGTTGAAATCTTGTTTATGCTATTAAAGCTTAATTATGTACTCAACCAGAAACAGAACAGGTTCCTAGTCTGAATCAGATAAAATTAATGGAGTTCCCAGACTGGCTTTGGCAGGTTTAACTTTGGTTGAGCAGGTAAAAATTAGAACCAAAAAAACTAGAGCTTTCTTTTTTAAATGAGGACTATTTGTGGTGCCATGTAGTGGTCTCTAGGAGTTGCTATCAACAACGTGGGACACTCTAACACCTCCTCCTTCCTGGTACATCCATAATTGGACAATTGGAGAATAGATAACACTATACGTGGGCCAAAATTGGATGACCAAATAATAGGATGAGTTTGGCTTCACTAAACTAACAACTAGACCTTGAACTTAACTCTAACCCAGAGCTACCTCTTGAGCTGAGAATTACCCACGAACATAGAAATAAACTGTTTGGTTCCTGTAGCAAAGTTTTCATGCATAAGTCGAAGTCTCGCTAATTGTTCTTTAAGGGCAGCTACTCATTGTGTTAATGTAGAAAATTTTCTTTTAGAGGAAATAGATGTTATCATTGATATATGTCAACCGGAAGGTGCCAAATTACAAAAGCAAAAGCCAGTAGGCTTTTGAAGCAAAAAATAACCAGTTAGACCTTATTACAAAAAACCTATACCAGAACCATGAAGCTAACAAAGTCCAAAAAACTGTCCATACTATTAATAGGAGTAAGAAAATTCCAGCTAAGCAAAACAACTAAGCATCTAGCTTTTGGGGCTTGAGTTGGAGTTCATATCCCATCATAACACTTATGGTTTCTTTCATTCCTCTCAACCCAAAAGATGACACAAGGAATCATTTCCCGCACCTTCTTGATGGTTTTGTCAACACTCCAAAAATCCAGCTAATATAAGCTTCCTTGATTTTTCGTGGGAGGTTCCAAGACAGTCCAAAAATAGGTAGGAAGAAATTCCAGATTTCAGAAGTAAGAGAGCAGTGAAGAAGTAAGTGATTGACACTCTAGGCTTTGATGGCATAGATAGCATCTGCTAACTAGAGCTATTTTTCCTTTTATAAAGATTGTCTTGAGGTGAAATTACTTCTCTGAGTGCTGTCAGGTAAAGCAAGAGACTTTTGAATGGCGTTTTGGTTCTCCATATATGTCTCCTGGGACTTTTGTCAAGCAAACCGTTTTGAGAGCAAAAACCATTGTAACCTTTTTGACCGTGAACTTCCGGTCCTTTGAGCTTCCTCATAAGAGCTTATCTGGTTAGGAGAGTTATCAGATCAATGATCTCCCAGTCATTTAGGTTTCTTCTTAATAAAGACCTCCATATGTTGTCTCTATTTTGAGACACAGATGAATCCCGGTTCCTAGCAATAAGGAATAAGCCATGATAAGAGTCCTTTAGTGTTTCATTTCCAATCTACCTATCTCTCCAGAATTTCACATTCAAACCATTTCCATCGTTAAAGGATATGTTCTGAAATAGGGCCTGACAAAAGCTGCTGATATGTTTCCAGGGGTCAACACCATGAGGATTTGTGCTGTCCTTTGGACTCCCGTGATTCTAAACTCCAAATTTGGCAATTATGATCCTTCTCCAATTGCCTGCATCTGGTTGTCCATACCAATACAACCATTTCATAAGCAAGCTTTGATTATGTAGTTTAAAATTCCTGGAGCCAAGTCCTCCAGCAATTTTTGGTTGGGTGATAATGGGCCATTTCACCAAAGAGAATTTGCAAGTCTCATTGCTGCTTTCCCACAAAAATCTTCTCCTTTCAGTTGTTTTGAGATTGGGGCTGGCATAGGATATAATGACATAATGTAGGTTGGGATGCTGTCAAACACAGTAGTTATCAAAGTCAGCCTGCCCCCCATGGATAGGTACTGCTTTTGCCATGTTGCAAGCCTTTATTCCACTCTTTCTATCACTCCATTCGAGATTCCGGTGGATTTAAAAACTCTCATCTAAAGGCAGCCAGAGGTATGTATTCTGCAGCTCATGACTTTTGCTAATACCTCCAAATTTTGGATGTCACTGACTGGATAGGTAGTGCTCTTGAACATGTTAATATGAAGGCTTGTTAAAGCTTCATAAAGGAGTAGGATGGGGTTGAGATTTATCACTTGAGATCTCTCAGCATCGCAGAATATCAATGTGTCGTCTGCATGTAAAAGGTGTATGCTGATTGAGTCAATTGGATTACTGTTCACATGAAAACCTTTGTTCTACTGAAACTCCTTTGCTTTACTTAGCATCTGAGACCTTCCATTGCCAAAACGAAAAGGAAACGCGAGAGAGGGTCCCCTTGCCTCAAGCCCTGACTAGGGGAGAAGAAACCTACAGGATTTCGATTAACTAATTCAGAGTATTCCACAGTTGAAATACAAAATTTTATCCACCTTATCCACCTAGTTCCAAATCCCATGTGTCTTAGGATTTCGATAAGGAAGGACCAACTCAACTAGTCAAAATCCTTTTCAATATCTAATTTGCACTATAGACCTAGTTCACCACTTTTGATTCTCCAATCAAGAACCTAATTAGCAAGCAAGGATGCATTAGTGATTTGTCTGTTTTCAAGGAAAGCACTTTGTTGTTCTGATATCATTATCCAACGACCCTCTTCAATCTCTCTGGTAGTGCTTAGGCCAGTCTTGTGCACACTTCCTATTAGACTAATAGGTCTATGATCCCTAAGCTCTATTTCCCCCTTCTTTTTAGGGATGAGAGCGATGAATGAGGCATTACAGGATGTTTCCATGTGGCAATTAAAGTGGAAGTGATTGATAGCCCCCATTAGATCTGCTTCGATGATGCTCCAGGCCTCTTGGAAAAAGGCCATTGTGAATCCATCGGACTCTGGTACCTTATCAGGAGCACAAGATTTTAGTGCTGCCAAAATTTCTGCCTCTTCAAAAGGTATCTCCAGACCCTGTTCTCTTCTGCTGATAAAGGGTTCAGGTTCTTGAAGGTTGCAGTTGGTCTTCATTCCTCCTTTGTATGTAGTGCCTGATAATAATTCAAGATTTGCCCCTTTATTTGATCTTTGTCTTGCATGAGCTTTTGCCCCACCAAGAGTTTGTCAATGCTGTTGTACCTTCTTTGGGAGTTTGCAATTCTCTGAAAATACTTAGTATTCTTGTCCTTCTTTGAGCCAGGAGCACCAGGATTCTTGTACTCAATATTTGCATTCTGTTGCTCTATTGAATAAGTTCTCCAATTTTGAAATCGAAATAGTTAAATAGATATTGTCAATGCTGCAGATAAAGAACTTCGAGATGAAATTCAGAGACTTCAACAACTTGATCAGGAGAGAACCTGTTTCAGCGCTAGCAATGATAAAGGAAAAAGCAGACAAATTATTACTGTTGGAGATTCTCTTCCAGATGCATTGGATGACTCAACCATAACGAACAAGAAACACTGCAGGCAGTCTCTGCTCATTGTAAAAGACACACATACGCTTTCTCCCATGGAAGAACTCCTGAATAGACCTGGACATCCTAGTACGAATTCATATAGGTACACCGAGGTCAGTGCTACTCTCCAATTTCTATCACATATGCTAGTTTATGCGGTAAGGTTAAGCTGGGATTTTACTATTTCTGACCATCAAATATTTTGCAGCCTGCATGCTGTCGAAGAAATGTTGACATTTCAGGTCTGTCCCAACTTTAGTTGTTAATTCAGTATGTGATGTCTCTTCTCTTATGTAACTATTATTTGATGGAATATTTTAGGTGATGGTACAGCTGACATCTCTCCAGCCTCGTGCATCTTTCAAGACCTTGTCCAGTGGTTAGTCGGTATGAAATTTTCTACGGTGACGGAAAATGAAGAATTATGTATATCAGCTCTTCACGAGTCGAGCGGTAATTTCTAAAGGAACTTTGTAGTCCTGGATCTCGCTTCATTCTTTTGGTCTCTTTTCTTTCTTTCCACTTCTACTGCCTAAGCTGTAGATACATGATAATACTAGTTGAAATCTTTGAAATCTACAGAGGCGTCGTTGAAGTTTCAATAGTCTTAGAAATGTGCCTTATTTGACGACCTAAGTTTTATTAGTTTCTTTTTCAATTTTAATTTGACCTAACAATAACAACCTCTTGTAGAAATGCAAGGTAAGGCTGCGTACAGTAGATTCGTGTGGTCGGGCCCTTCCCTCGTTCCTGTGCGTAGCGGAAACTTTACTGCACTGGGGTTGCTCTTTATTTTTTTTACCTAATAATAACTAGTTGGGTATGTTCAATTGAATTGAAAATTGAAATTTGAAAATTTGTATAAACTAAAAAATTTGGGATTAAGTCTTGTCAATGGGAGTCGAGATAATCTGGAAAACAGCCTCAAGTAAGAAAGTTAGTCGCTGAAACTCGAAATGATGCTCCCTGATAATCATTAACTAGATGATTTATAAGAAATCATCTGATTGTCAGATCTTTAGTTTCATTTCTATTTGCAAAACTGAAAAACTTTTTCTCTTGGGGTTTGATTGGTTTTTGTTCTTCAAAAACTCCTTTTCAATTTTTTGAACCAAATGCCACGTAAGTTCCATTACCGTAATTTTACCCACTGCTGCTGTATAGTAACCAAGCAGGGTTGTTTGAGTGGTGAACTCTTTCTATATTTTTAATGGTTAATCTGAGCTAAATGATTGTCACTTGGTCTTATTGTAGATATGCTACCATAGTGCACTCAGTTGTACCTACATCTTCAAGTTAACTATCTTTGGTTAATTAAGTAATTTGACCATCAAATTATTTTTGAATCATAGTGTTCTAAGCTAGAACTTTTTCATTGAATAGTAGTATTCCAATTTGTGTTTACTATTGTTTTCTAGATAATAAAGAATTCAGGTCACATACAACTTTAAACATTGATCAAATTTGCCACTTTGCCACTCAAGAGTACGGTCAGTTGGCGACTGAATGAACAAAGCTGATCAATAGCAGGCTTGTCAGTGTGTTAATTTATGGAAATTACTAAATTGGAAAAGTAATCACTTAGAACTCTTTAATGGTGAACTTCATTTAAATGAATCAGAAGTTTCAATCTTCCCTTTGTCCTTTCATTTCCAATTTTGAAGTATGACATTGTGATAGTTGCTCTCTAGTATTGATGTGTTGTGATCATTCAGACATAGAGAGAGCAGCAAGGTCTAAGGATAAAATGATGGTGTAATTACCTGTAAATCTGTTTAATCATCTAGCGGGACTAAGTTTCCACAGTTTCTTGAGGTCATGTAGTGTGCTTTATGGTCTTTTATGGCTGTTTCTAGTTCACACATATAAGGAAGTGATGTCCGTATGTTTGTTTTGCGGAGACAATATAAATTTGCGTCATTACTCTAGTTTGATGCATGGAGTTACTCTAGTTTGATGCATGGAGGAAGTGAGACAGTTGCTTTTGAACTCTGTGGTGCCTTCATGTTTCTTCTTTTCGTTGCTAAGTGAAGCATGCTTAGTCACCCCAAATTTCAGATATAATTTCCTTTAATGGTAACAGCGGTCACTTTTGGAACTTACAATCTGAAGGTCATCCTTTTGGTTTGTGCAGGATTATCTTTTAGTTTGACTTTGACAAAGAATACATCTACAGAACCAGAACTGGTATATCGCATGTTGTCCCTGGGGACTTTTGAGAGAGTGGCCCCTGAATGGATGAGGGATACAATCATGTTCAGTCCGAATATGTGTCCACTTTTCTTCCAGAGGGTGTCTCGTGTTATCAAGCTTTGTTACTGAGCCCCTTTCTCATAAGTTTCCAACCTCGGACCTGATTGGGTTTAGTTTATGTATATATCCCTCCAACTTTGTGGGTTGAGTTTATATTATTGTATATTCTTGAGCAGAATTTGGCCTTTTAAAGATTGTTTATTTTATTTTACTTTTACACAGTTGGAAACCTATATTGCGGTAGAGCAAGTTTCTGGGTCATCTTTCTTTTTTGTTGAGTTTAAATTTTCACTCGGTAATTCATTTAGTTCTTTTTTTATTATGTCAAATTCACCCTGTCAACTCTCAATTTTTTTTTTATATTATCAAACAATTATCTAGGCCACCAATGCAATGAAGTGTCGGCTATATAAATTTTTTGCACACTTCCATTCTATTCAAATTGATATTTAAACTGCAACTGATAAATAATTAATGCTAAACTAAAACAAACTTGACGAGCAGTAATATGTTAACCAACTGCCATAAAAGGAAACATCTAAACGGAGGGTAAAGAATATGTTAACCAACTACCATAAAAGGAAACATCTAAACGGAGGTTAAAGACAAGCTTCTGGACATTCATAATTTCTAGGTTTTTCAACAACTATTTGACCATAATTTGCAGATCGTTACAACAATTGTTTGGATAGAAAACTAATCCAAGCAATTTGGTGTCAGCTATATGATCCTCAACAATCATATGGCGTTGTCTCATGCATGAGAAAACAACCAAATACAGAAAAGAAAAATGAAAACAATAACCATGGAAATCCAAGAGGGACGATAGAGGTGTTTGGTGGAGGAAACAATGTTGGCTCGTGGCATCCTAAGATCAAATGGCTCTAAATCTGATCGAAAAGGGAATATCTCTTGTTTACCATAAGACCAACATTTCTTCAGTCTCACTTTGTTAAAGCTCTTGTCCTTCAGCTTGTAGAAGATAACTCTGCTGTCATCCACCATCAAAGCAATATCTGCATTATAAAATCCACGAAGTGTTGGCGTCCCCTTTACAGCTTCAAAGTCCACTTCCATCCTCAACTCCCAATCTCGTTTTCCATTATCAAAAACCCAAAGCTTCATCCTTTTTGGTGACGAACAAGTAAACCCAAGCTTCCCCTTATACTCAAAAAGATTCTTAGATAGATATTTGTATTCATCGAGACCAGAACCAGGATTTGGAAGAGAGAATCTTGGAAAAACCTCTTCCCCGTCATAGTTTAAAGCCATCACCCGACGACCACTTAGTTTGAAATAAATCAAACCACTTGCATGCACTGCTGGAGCAACCTGGTCAAAGTATATTGTTTGTGAAGGGAACAACAAATCGTTTCCTTGTCTCCACTCCCAATGTTCTGAATCAAAAATCTCACGTCGAAAATAATCAAGCCCCTGTTTCCTATAATGATGATAAAGAATCCAAGGGGACGACAACCTTATAATCCTGAAGTGGAGAGGATTTGATCTCAGCACAATAAGAGCAACTTTTTCAGTACGATAACGAGTTCTTGGATTAGGAAGCTTCATCCATTGATTAGTGCTTGGCTTACAGATGTGATATCTACGGTCGCGACTCACCATTCTTTCACAACATAATATCCCTTGCATTGAGGAGGCCAAAATCTTCATTTCGAAGGGGTAGTGCTGAGGCTTTTTTACTTGTTCATCAATGGGAAGATGAAATGGGGTTGTAGTACTATTCCCTGAACAACCATCCATTGATGCAAATTCTGATACATACTTGCCGAATGATAGACACTGGAAAAAAAAGCCTGAGATATTTTGACTGCTAGCACAGAATTGTTGCATGAAACTCGATTCGAAAGTCATATCATGCCATTCTTTATCAACAACCTTGCAAGTGTCTATTGTTTTCAATGAGGTTCGAGTTAATATCTTGAAAATTATATCAGAAGGAAGTGAAGGAGAAGGAGAGGAAGAAGAAGTCATTGTATGTATAGAATTTTAATGAGAGAGACAAGAGGAGCAAGTTTGGATAATGAGAAAAACATTGTTCGACTAAAGAATATATATAGGAATTCCTCAAGCGACTAGCTTGCAAAAGGAGTAGGAAAAAATTCCTATTTGGAAATTAATTAAACTCTTTCCTAGAACGATTAGGAGTAGTACGTGAAATCATACGCTTTTAATAAAAAAAACTAAACAAAAACATACGAAAGTGTGGAAAATTTTGAAACATTATTAGTTCCTAGTACTATGTATCGACGGTTTAGGAATAATTATAAGTTTGTGTCATTATTTCCTAAAAAGGATTGTTGCTCTTGGGTGAAAGAGGAAAAAAATTAATTGCATTCACATTGCTCAACGTTTTTAATAGGAAACTTATCTAATTACGCAGATATTCCTACATATATACTTATCACACAATAATTTGGAATAATTACATATTATTAGTTCCTAGTACTATGTCTCGACTGTTTCGGAATAATTATAAGTTTGCACTACTATTTCCTAAAAGAAATTGGTGAGGTGAAAAATTAGTTGAGTTCATATGGCTGGAGATTTCTAATAGGAAAATTATCTAATTACGCAGATATTCCTCAAATATCCACACAATAATTTGAAATAATCACATATTATCTCACTAATTGGGTAGTGTAATTTATGATCTTTGGAACTAACAATCGGATGGTCATCCTTTTGGTTTGTGCAGGGTTATCTTTTAGTTTGATGTTGAGAAAGAATGCATCTACAGAACCAGAATTGGTGTACCGCGTGTTGTCGCTGGGGATTTTTGAGAGAGTGGCCCCTGAATGGGTGGGGGATACAATCATGTTCATCCCGAATATGTGTCCCTTTTTCTTCCATGTTATCAAGCTCTGTTACTAAGCCCCTTTATCAAACAATCAACTAGTGCATTTTACAGCCTTCCGTTCTATTCAGGCTAATATTTAGACTGCAACTGATTAATAATTAATGCTAAACTATTAACTACTCCATATTTTAAAAGGGAACAACTAGATGGAGATATTGAGGACAAGCTTTTGATTTCATAACTTACCATCATGAGAATAAGACATTCATGATTTCTACGTTCTTCAACATACACTTGAGCAGAATCTGCAGATCATTAGAAGAGCTGACTTATGCATGAGAAAACAACCAAATACAGAAAGGAAGAATGAAAAGAATAACTAAGGAAATTCAAGAGGGTGATAGCAGTGTTTGGTGGAGGAAACAATGTTGGCTCCTGGCATCCTAAGATCAAATGGCTCTAAATCTGATCGAAAAGGAAAGATCTCCCGATTACCAGCAGATACACATTTCTTCAGTTTAACTGTGTTAAAGCTCTTGTCCTGCAGCTTGTAGAAGATAACTCTCTCACCAGCCAACGTCAAAGCAATGTTTGCATTATAAAACCCACCTGTGGTTGAAAGTCTTGCCATCTTCTCTACACTTTTAATGTCCACTTCCATCCTCAACTCCCACTCTTGTTTTCCATTAACGAAAACCCAAAGCTTCATCCTTTTTGGTGACAAATAGGTAAACCCAAGCTTCCCCTTATACTCAAAAAGCTTGTGAGATGGATAATAATCTTTGTATTCATCAAAACCGGGATTTGGACGAGAGAATCTTGGAAATACCTCTTCCCCATCATAGTTTAAAGCCACGACCGTTTAGTTTGAAATAAATCAAACCACCTACATGCACTATTGAATCAAAAATCTCACGTCAATAGTAATTAAGCCCCTGTTTCCAATAGTGATGATAAGTAGTCCGAGGGGATGGCAATCTTATAATCTTGAAGTGTAGAGGATTTGATCTCAGCACAATGAGAGAAACTTTGTTCGTTTGATAACGGGTTCTTGGATTAGGAAGGTTCAGCCATTCATTAGTACTAGGCTTAGAGATGTGATATTTGTGGTCTCTATTCACCATTCTAACACAACATAATATCCCTTGCATTGTGGAGGCCACAATCTTCATATCGAAGGGGTAGTGTCGAGGCTTTTTTACTTGTTCATCAATAGGAAGATGGAATGGGGTTGTAGAACCATTCCCTGAACACCCATTCATTGATACAAATTCTGATACGTACTTGTAGGATAATTGTGTCTGTATAAAATATCAAGAGATATTTTGACTCCTTGCATAGAACTGTTGCATAAAACTCATAAACTAAAGACTAGAAGACAAATATAGGGTACATGCGCAAAACAAGTGGTAAGTGACTAGTAAACTAAAGACTAGCAGACAAACAATATGTTAAAGAATCACCATACAAAGAACAAGGGGCAAGTTTATAGCAAAAGATTGGGGCATCCATTTTAAAGCAAGTACTTGTTAATTTCCCTTTTCTTTTTTTGTTCAGTGGTGCACCCATACTGTAGAAATCCCATATTCGTCACAGCTTAAAAGTATACATAAGTGTCACTTTACACAATAGATAAATTTCATGATGCAAAGCCAAAGGGCATTGGCCGCTAAGTTGCTTCCAAGACTTCCCAAATACCCCCATTAGTTAGAGTCCCCCTGATAATACTCAACTGTCCCACAAATTGGTTATTCCTAAACGAGTCGATCTACACTTCCACCGATAGAGATGTTGAGGACAATCAACTAATGCCTTTTGCAGCCTTCCATTCTATTCAGGCTGATATTTAGACTGCAACTGGTTAACAAATAATTAATGGTAAACTAAAACAAACTTGATTAGTAGCAATATGTTAACCAATTACCAAGAAAGGAAACAGCTAGACGGAGATATTAAGGATAAGCTTCATTTCATAACTTACCATTATAAGAACAAGACATTCATAATTTCTAGGTTTTCCAACATACATATCTGTAGATTATTAGAACAACTAACCCATGCATAAGAAAACAATAAAATACTTAAAAGAAGAATGAAAACAATAACTAAGGAAAACCAAGGGGGACATAGAGGTGTTTGGTGGAGGAAATAATGTCGGCTCCTGCCATCCTAAGATCAAATGACTCTAAATCTGATCGAAAAGGAAGAGACCAACATTTCTTCAGTTTCACTACGTTAAAGCTCTTGTCCTGTAGGTTGTAGAAGATAACTTTGTTGTCATCCAACATCAAAGCAGTGTCTGCATTATAAAACCCACATGTGGTTGAAAATCTTATCATCTTCTTTACAGTTTCAGTGTCTACTTCCTTTCTTGATTTCAAATCTTGTTTTCCATTATCGAAAACCCAAAGCTTCATCCCTTTTGCTGATAAACAAGTAAAGCCAAGCTTCCCCTTATACTTGAAAAGCTGATGAGATAGATTATAATCTTTGTATTCATCAAACTCAGGAAGAGAGAATCTTGGAAAAACATCTTCCCCATCATAGTTTAAAGTCATCATGCGATCACCAGTTAGTTTGAAATAAATCAAACCTGGAGTAACGAAGAATGTAAGCAGAGGGATCAACAAATCTTTGCCTTGTCTCCGTTCCCAATATTCTGAATCAAAAATCTCACATCGAAAGTAATTAAGCCCCTGATTCCAATAATGATTATAAGTAGTCTGAGGGGACGACAACCTTATAATCTTGAAGTGTAGAGGATTTGATCTCAGCACAATGAGAGCAACTTTGTTAGTAGAATAACGAGTTCTTGGATTAGGAAATTTCACCCATTGATTAGTGCTAGGCTTACAGATGTGATATTTGTGGTCGCGATTCACCATTCTAACAGCGCATAATATCCCTTGCATCGTGAAAGCCACAATCTACATGTCGAAGGGGTAGTGTTGAGGCTTTCTAACTTATTCATCAATAGGAAGATGGAATGGAGTTGTAGAACTATTCTCTGAACAACCATCCATTGATACAAATTCTGATACATACTTGCAGAATAATTGAGTCTGTAAAAAATATTCTGAGATATTTTGACTCCTTGCATAGAATTGTGGCATGAAATTAGATTCGAAAGTCATATCATGCCATTCTTTATCAACAGCCTTGCTAGTGTCTATAGTTTTCAAGGAAGTTCGAGTTAATATCTTGAAAATTATATCAGAAGTGGAGGAGAATGACAAGAAGGTATTATTGTATGCTTAAAACTTTAATGAGAGGACAACACAAGAGGAGCAAGTTAAGAAATGAGCAAGACGTTGTTCGACTAAAGGCCATATATACAAGGAAAGTTTGTAATCATTAGGAAGTTAATAGATAGATCGATTTGAAATAATAAGCTTTTCGAAAACAAAAACCTAAACAGAAATATAATAAAATGCGGAAAGTTTTGAAACATTATTAGTTGCTAGTATATGCATGGACTATCTAGGAATAATTATAAGTTTGTACTATTATTTTCCTAAAAGAAATTGTTGCACGTGTGAAACAATGAAAAATTAGTTTACACAGATATTCCTACCATATATACCTATCGACACAATTATTTAAAATAACTACATATTATCTCACTAATTAAGTAGTTTTGTACCAAATTCAAGTCAAATACATGTATATGATATTAGATACATGCATCTAAGAAATATCTAGTATACCAGATACATTCTAAAATACACACATAAGGTAGGGAAGGAGGTGAGCAAGAGAGTCACATCTATTTTGATACTAGATACATTCCAAAATAATAATGCATAAGCAAAAAGGCTAGCGAGAAAAGGAGACAGACAAACAACCAAAGGAGAGAGGCGAGTATTAAATAGGCCTCGTCCTTGACTTCACTACAATATCCTGAAGATAATTTCTTGTTAGTTAATTGTAGACAAGTAGTTGCGCTAGTTGATATATATTCCCCTGCATCCTCCTACTTACATGTATGACATGATTTTAGGTCCGACATGTGGATTGAAGACTTTATAGCTCCCAGTTTAAAGACCTTATTGGAAGAAACCAGTTATTAAACATTGCATTATTACAGTAGCAGATCAATCAGGTATTCAGAGTGCCACTTGCAATGATTGTGTAGTTGTGAATAATTACTCCTTCAATTGCAACAACATAAAATGGCAATAAAAATATATGAATTCATCTGATAGCCAAAACGAGTAAAACATACTGATTTGCCAACTAACTCTCCAAAATATTCCTTTTAAAAGTGATATAGTTGGCTGTCTACAAAAATACATAAAAATAAATTTGCCAGGAGATGAGCTGGCTGATCCAGAAGTTGGCTCTCAGCTTATCCCTGAATGTTTGAGGACTTGTTAAGGATAACACCTTCATATTTGACCTGGAACCACTTCATCGCATCCTCCTTTGTGACCCTGTGCTGAATTCCAACTCGAGACTTGCACCTGCGACGACGTGCAACACGGTAGCCAGGCCGCTCCAATACAACATAGAAATCCATTCCGTAGATACCAGTTGAAGGATCATATCTGAAAATTTTCAAAAAAAAAAAAAGGATGACAAAACTTAGGAAAGGATAAAGGCATTCATGAAATTTAAATGCAAAATAGCTGGATGCACATCCATTGAGGTTAGTATAGTAAAACACGGCAACTAAGATAAATCCAAGAAAACAATTTGAAAAAAAAAATCATGTTTCCTTAAACTACTTCCAAGTTTATGCAGTACTAACAAAAGAGCTACTGTGGTTGTTGTTTTGTGCAGTAAAAGGGAAGACTAGCTCCAGATTACCTCCTATGCAACACAGCTAATTATGTAAATCGTGAAAGCTATAAACCAGAAAGAGAACTAAATGATGATCTGCTTACTTAATTCCAAGATCAATATGCTCCTGAATACCAAACCCAAAGCAGCCGGTCTCACTGAAGTTCCTTCTCAACAACTCATATTCCTTAACTTTCAATCCACTCTCAAGTAGCTGCATAGCTTTCTCCCCTCTTACAGTCACATAGCAAGCTATCTTTTCATTACGCCTGATTCCGAAGGACCGCACAGTATACCTTGCTGTTAATAGAACCATACAAGCATGTGAGATATCCAATAATTTTTTTGTAAAGAGTAAAAGTTTTAACAACATCTCGAGACAAGGAAATCTGAGATAACTACAATACGGGTTAAATGTCCACAGACTACAAACAAATCACTTAAAAATCATTTTATCAGCTACATTCCGCATATCGATGAATGAACAAAAGCAGGTCATTAGTTCACAATCCATAACTCATGAATGATGTGTACACTATCAAATTGTGATAAACACTGGCTTCAACCAAGAACTACCACAAATACTTGCATGCCTAAGTAGCTAAAAGATACAATATCAAGTATAATTACAAATTATAAATCAAACGAGCTAGTTAATTGCAAAAGAACTTCATCTACATGCATATAGATCAATTAAACCATGGATTAATCCCATGATTTGAGAAATTTACACTGCCATTATCAAGCAATCTACTAGGTTCAAATGCAAAAAAGAAGGGCTATGCTACATGAATTTGTGCAACCTCCAATCTACTTGGGAGGCAGATAATCAAAACTAACAGACAAACAATATGTTAAACAATCACCATATACAGAACCCAGGACAAGTTTATAGGCAAAAAATCAGGCACGTGAACCTGTAGCCTCTCCATAAACTAGGTATTTCATGAATAAAATATCTAAAATTTGTATAATATTATATTAGGATGCCCACGCTACAAGAAGATCATGGTGCACTTGGTTGAAGATTTAAGTTATTTAACTAACGGATTAAGGGTCAATTTCAACTGAATACAACTGTTTCCTCTCTCCTTTTTTAGGAGTGCAGCCATGTTATAGAAATTCTCGATTCGCCACAGCTCGAAGGTATACATAAGCGTCGCTTCATACAATAGATAAATGTTCATGGTCCCAAGCTAATATTCCCTCTCAACATATAGTTATGATTAATGTACTTAATACAAGAGGTTAGAAGATTAAAAAGCTTACCCTTAGAGAAAACAGGGGATTGGCCGCTAAGTTGCTCCAACACTTTTGCTGCTCTGGTGAGTCGATCTCCACTCTCACCGACGGAGATGTTGAGGACAAGCTTCTGGACCTTGATATCCCTCATGGGGTTGCTCAATTTCTTCTCTGAAGCCTGTTCTTATTGCACAATCGAAAATGATTTTTCAAGTTAAAGGCAAATACATATGATAAAACATCAATTCTTATGAAACGGAAATCGGTGAGAGTTACCATGGCGTTTCCGCGGGAAGATGTTACAGCAGCGGCAGTAGAGTAGCAGGGGTACTCGGAGGGCGGAAAATGTCGTACTAAACCCTAGTCGTAGCTTACTTTATAAATGGTACGATATGGGCCGCAGCTCGAGTCGGGTCGTGGGCATTTTCAGAATTACACTATAATATTTAGGGTAACTATTTTACAAATGGCTACTGTTTTACTTTTATAATTCTTATTTTTAATTATTCTCGCATATTTGATATCTTTGAGTGTATATATATATATACCTTTATGATATAAAAAAGAAAAAGATAACAATAACTGTTGACATCCAATTTTGACCGGCCTATAGTCTATTTTGGTTTAAAAAATAGGTATTTTGTTTTTTCAACCTAACTCAAATATTTGTGTGTTTTAGCATTCCTTATTA
>JAABOM020000049.1:22848999-22868499 GCA_011800125.2 Solanum clarkiae | reverse complement strand
TTTTATCCCTCGAATTGTGTATGCATGTGAATTGTGATATAGGATGGGAGCAGGGTTTCCTTTTTAATTAATGCTCGTAAAATATTGATTAAATTAAAATGTAAACAAAAGAAAAGGTGAGGGGGTAAGATGTAATTAGACTTTCATGTTGTTTGTCTTTTGTAAAATAAACAAATATATTGGGTGCAGAGAGAGATTGAAATTCTTTTTCCAGATCTCAAGGTCTCCACACGAAGGAAAAAAATCAGTAAGTAGAAGGCTAGCGAGGGAGGATGATCTCTTGTCTTGTGATATAATAAGATTATAAAATTAATTATGTAATTATATATTAGGTTGTTATTGATAGTTATTGATTTTGCTACTTGTATTGTATTTATGAGTTTTTAATTGCTTTTCATTATAGTTATTTTTGTATTTAGTATTTTTTATTTTTGAGATTGATATATTTGAATCGAGAGTCTTTCAAAAACAGTATCTCTATCTTTATAAGTTAGTGGTAACGTATACGTATATTTTTTCCTCTCTAGATTCGACTTGTGGGATTTCACTGAGTATGTTGTTGTTGTTGTTGTTGTTGTTATCATTTGATTTTATGTGATATCATTCAATTTAGTACGATACTTACGAAAAAAATAAAATTCACTAAAATTATTCATAGATGTTTATATGATTAAAAATTATTTCATTAAGAATAAAAAATATAAATTAAAATTAAATTTTAAATAAAATAATATTTTTTTAAGGACGACTAAAAGGCAGAGAGCGTTTAAAATGATTCAAATGGAATGGTAAATTGTTGATGGTATCTGTGTTACGCAATCTTCTACTACAACTAGTGTGAACCGGTCGTGTCATAAAAAATAAATAAAGTAATTAGAACTTATCAATGATCAAATGAGCTGGGTTATGATTTATATTTTAGTTCAAGTGACTTTTCAAATAATTATTTTTGATTCAAATTATCTTGTAATTCAATTCAATTTACCCATTTTGTCATTTAAAACTTTATCATGCATTGTTTTTTAAGAAGAAGTTGGTTTATTTATGAAAATGTCATCCATTTTATTTTATAGAAATTAAATGATTTCAAGTGTATTTTTATCATGTTCATTATTTTATTGTGATTGGAATAACTAATTTTGATATTGATATTTTATCCTATAAAAAGAATAACTTACTCAAAATTTAAAACAAACAAGAAATTTGATAATATTAAATTTTTATTTTCAAACTATTTATACTACCTTCGTTTCATATTAAGTTAATTGTTAGAGAATTTTTTATGTTTCAAAATAAGTGAATTGTTCACTTTTCAAGGGATGTGTTAGAATTTTTTTCAATTTTATCCTCCACTAATTAAGTTTCTAATGTTGAGTTTTGTATAAGAAATAAATGATACATTAAATAAGTATGTGAAGTTTGAAAAGAGTAAAAATAAAAAAACATGATTAAAATTTGTCTTTATTTTTTTTCTTAATATGTGTGCAATGACTCAACAATGCTAAGTTGGACGTTTGGAAATAAATTCTAGCGTCCAAAGATTTCAGGTTGAATAGGACAAAAAATAGAATATTTGAAGTGCAAATTCTATGATGTATAAGATGAAGTGGACATGAACGTAAAACTACCACACATACTATTCTCAATAAAGAAAGTTTTACGTAACTTGATTTAGCTATTCAAAGTAGTGGGGACATCGATGATCATGTCACACATTGCATTGAGATGGTCTTGGTGAGATAGAGGCTTGACTCTAGTCTTGTGTGAGAAGAAGATACCACCTATGCCAAAAGATAAGTTCTACAGATGGTGGTTAGACCGTCTTTGCTTTATAGAGCGAAGTGTTAGTCATTTAAGAACTCACATGTTTAGAAGCCACATGTTGCGAAAATGACGATATTGATACGGATATGCAAATATTCTAAGAGCGACAAGATTATAAATGTGGTTATTCGGTAGAAGGTGAGAGTAGCATATATGATAGACAAAATTAAAGAAATGAGACTCAAATAATCTAAACATATAAAGAGAAGGTGCGTAGATGCCCCACTAAAAAGGTGTGAGAGGTTAATTGTAGGAAGTACATAAAGAGGTAGAAGTAGATTAAAAAAGTATTGAAGAACAGTGATTAGTTAGATAAGACATGCCCCAATTTCATATTATCGAGGATATGATTTTAGATAGGAAAGAGCGAAAGTCGCATATAAGAATAGAACATTAGTAGGAGAAGGGTGTTGTTTCACCTTGCAAAGGCTTAGGCTGGATAGTGCATGTCATATTGCCATAACACTATTTATTGTTATTGTTATTTTATTTCTTGTATACATTATAATGCTTTTCAAATTAATTTTTATATTTTATACATTATTTTTCTTCAACTTGGTGTGATTTATCTTGGTCGAAACTTTTTTAAAAAATAGTCTATTCACCTTCATAAGGTAATGATAAGGTCTATGTACCTCTATCCTCTCCAAACTTTTATTATAGTTATAGCTTTATTAATTATATTTTTAATTTAAAAATATATATATTTAATTTTATTATAAAATGTATGATCAAACACCAATTCAACTTTAAAAATTTCACTCAAATGACCCTGCAAATTAATGATATTGAAATTAAAAGGCCCTTTATCTTAGGCCAGTTCCTGTTTCTGGGCCCCAAAGGCCCGACTGCCCGAGTAAATTGCGACAGGGTGAAACGGGCCATTGTCGGGTCAGCAGCTGGTTCGATGGAAGAAGACGACGGGAGGAGAGAAGCTGCCATAGCATCAGCACCATCTCTACAACCCAATTTCACCACTAAAAATGGCGTCAACGCTGCTCAAATTGCCAAATTTCAAGTAATATCTTTCTCCTCCTTTGAATTGTCTAATCAAACCTAGTTTCTTTGTTGTTTTCGTTCATAAAACTAAACAAATTGCTCCACTTTTTCCACATATTATCTCTAAAAAATCCGTGATATGATAACTGTGCGTCAAGGAAATGTAATGAAATTGGCCCGAGTAGAGCAAAATGGTATAGAAGGTTTATCTAGACGATATCTATTCTCCATAGTTATGCGAGAAAGTTTTTGATCTCCTTGTTGACCTGCACTCACTAATCATAGAGCTATAAAATTCACGGTCATTGTTGATGAAATTTATCCGAGTCAATGGAGATTTCCAGAGGCATCAATTTGTTATAAGGGCTAGTAATAATTTTGTGACAGTTTTGGTACTATTTGGAATACCCTACCTGAACCCTAGTATCCAATCACCTCTATTATTACGTATAACTCCTTGAGTACCCCCTGCATTGGGGTTATGTAAGGAGGAACCATCACTATTGGGATTGAGGCGTAGTTGATTGAATATTTCGTGGAAAACCAAGAATTTCCATTGGTTGTTTGTCCAAGAGATTAGAGGTTAATGTGAGTGACTTTACAGTTTTTCTGTGGATCTGCAAAGCATATCACTTTGTTGTGCTTTGCATGGATGGTTGACTGCTTCTATCTTAGAGAGGAAAAAATAACCTTTGGTTAGGTGAATGATTACTTCTCACTAATACCATTGTAGGTTGATGTGTTTTGTCATTCATATCAACTTGCAGTGATAAAGCATATCACACCATGTGACTTTCTAGTCTATGATTCAGCAAGTAACCCAAACTGTAGATCCTTAGAAACCACATGCATATTTGCTGATATGTAGTTGGAACTAGAGGAAGTTGTAAGTCGTAATAATGAAGGCCCATTTTCTTGTTTGTAGCTATAAGATAGGATGCTCAGCTATTTCTTTCATATGTCCACATGTCCAATTTTACAATTTTCCTGACAGTTATATCTAAGCATGGATTACTAGTTGGAAAATGTTGAGTTGTTATTCTGAAAACACTATCATTAATTGAAGGGCATCTGCCCCACCTAATAAGTATTAGGTCCGCCGGTGCACACAATTATTTGTGAGCTTTATGTAACACATGTAGAAGGGGAGCCTTGAAGTAATCAGCAAAGTTGTTTTCATGTGATCAGGAGGTCATGGATTCAAGCCTTGGAAATAGTCTTAGGTAGAAATGCAAAGTAAGGCGTATAATATACCCTGTGGTCGGGCCCTTCCTCGAACCTTGTTGCATAGCGGGAGGTTTTGTGCAGTGGGCTGCTGCCTTTTTTTAATGTAAAATAAGTACGCTTTTTCAGAACATGAAACTCGATGTTAAAACATAGCATGTTATTTTGTTCAGAATGCTATGAGTGACAGTTGGGCACTTCTAAAGTTTTCGTTCTTTATCCACATATGATCCCTTAAATATTTTCTCTAAGCTGTGGAGTAAAAGTTAATTTGATTTTGGACTGTATAGTTGGATATATAGTTATGAGATGATAAAATCGCTCTGGAAAAAGAGAACATCAAAACTCTGATACCGAGTGTATAGGTTAGCAGCAGCATTATTGAATGTCATGACAAATGAAATTCAAAACTTGCTTTCTGAACTACAGGTTACGGACTGCATTAATTGAGCATATGACATTTGGATATAAAGATAGGTGTGCACAGTTGTTTTAGTTCTTTCATCTTAGTTTGACTGGATTGAATTTTCAGTATCATATTCTTTGGATTTGCCAGGAGTTACACCAAAGACGTTTAAAAATAAAAGCAAAATCTAAGGTCCAGAAAAAATCAAAAGGTATGTAGTTTGATTCTTCAGCACGTCGTTTACATTTTCAATGATTTTATTTTGTTTGTTATATTTTCTATTGGAAGTAAATTTCTAGTTGTCATTTTAATGAGAGGTTTTCAGGAACTTTTGTGGAGACTGAAAAGTATAATGGTAAAGATGTCAATGCCAAATGCAAGGAGATCATTGATGAAAAATCAATTAAAACAGCTAAAGATCCGGGAATTACTTTGTCCATGGGTAGTATGACGGACCTTTCATCCTCTCAAGAGGACGACGCACTGTCAAAAAAGCGGCAGAAGTTGCATTGGGGGTATGACCCTTCAAAATGTTTGCAATCATTACTTTTAGAATGAACCATTAGACTTCAGTGAACTCTCACCCCCACCCCACAAAAAAAGTGAGATTAGTGGCAAAGCACCTTTAGCAGTATGTTAATTTTAGTGTTGTATTTCGTTGATTATGTTTCTTTCTTTCTAGTATTTGATTTTGTAAACTTTATGGTCTAACAATTCGTGCGCTTTTTTTTTTTTTTACCAACTGTAGGCTCGACACCAAGGAGAGATGGGAAAGGAAATCCAACATGTAAAGATATCAGCCTCTGAGTATGGAATGCTGCTATAAGACGATGTCTGACTAGATCATCTAAGCTTGTAAACCCAAGCTTAAGAGTGTGAAGACGTACATTGATCCCTAGGTTAATGAGGAAATGGGAACTAAGCCTCAGCTCAGGCGTAGTCCGTAGATCAACCAATTACTGAGAAACAACTTTGATTCTTATAGTGCTTTCACTTGTAAATGCAGGTGTTCATTTGTTAAGCAGTACTGATATTTTTCTTGCAAAACGAAAAAAAAATCATATAGTTTGGAAATTCCAGTGAAGGAGACAGTTTGTTGTCTCCTCCATTATATTATGATGTCTTAAAACTCTTGTTGTGCTCTAAAAGTGGGTGTGTACACTTGATTAGCATTTGAAATTATCCAGCCTCGAGCAATGTAAGTTATAGATTTGGGTTCGTTTTGTCGTCTGGCACCTGCTTAAACATTTATATTATATTGTGGGTAGCAATTGGACGGGTTGAGACAAATTTGAGTGGGTTATAATGGGTTAAGATAATAAACGGGTCAAGACCCAACCCAATCTAAATTTGTTTGGGTCAAAATGGGTTGGGTCAAAACGGGTTGGGTAACGCTTTATAAGGTCCAACTCGATCTAATTTTTATTAAGTTTATTTATTTTATTTGTTCTTTTTTAATATTTTAATACTTAATGAAATTATATTTTTCTTTATTAGATCTACCCCACGTGTATGGCTATTTGTGAAAGTCATAAAGCACGTTACAGGGAAAAATATCATACAAAAAAATGCTTGCAGACTAACTTAATAGCTGAAAAAGATGACCGAATCAAAAGGATCTAGAAGTGTAGAGATCAGTACCAGGAAAAGAATGAAGTCGGTAAAAGCAAAAAACACCCGAGGCACATGCAGAAACAAAATTGATCATCAGAGCTAGAACATTGACAGTAATTGAGCAGCCAGCCTCTTCCGTGCCTCCTCGATGATGGACAATATAATTCCTTTACCAGGCGTAGTACCCTTGCCAAGAGTGAACACATTTCCCAAACGTGTAGCAAATTCATGACCGAGTGCATCCTGAATATGGATGGTCTCAAACCTACGCTTCCTGTTCTTAATAATACCAACACGTGCCCTGTTTCTACCTCCAGTAACCATCACACATTCCCAACGTCAAACTTGATGAAATCAACAATCTTATTAGATTCCAAATCCAGCTTTATGGTATCATTGGCGTTGATGAGAGGATCAGAATAGCGGTCTGACCAAAGTGCACAGAGAGGACCTTGAAAACCATTAACTTGGATTCCTCATCCCTGACTGAGTGAAGACGGAAGAGGCGTTTGGTGTCATAAAGTAGACAGAAGTTTTCATTAGTCTGCGGAATTGAAACGGGCATCCATGAAACCAGCAGGATATGTCTTGTCTGTCCTAACTTTTCCATCCAGAACTTGTCGTTGCATCAAAATTGAGATGACTTCTCAGTATGTGAGAGCATACTACAACCTGTTTTCACAAGATAATGACCAATGCCAAGCATTCCCTTGATTTATCTGCACCAGAGGATGGCTTGGGAGCAAATGCTCCACCAAGCTTATCAAGCATCCAACGCTTTGGGGCATTGAGCCCCTTCAGATGATTCTTCAAACCTCTAGCCATCTTTGTAGTCTACAAATTTCTCTGTTTTCCGTTTCATTGAAGAAGACAAAACAGTGCATACAATGAATATCCAACTATCTCAGTAACAGAAGTCAATGATCATAACTAACCTTTGGTATGGAAAATGAAACAATAACTACCACGCGCAACAACTTCTTGCTAATTGGTACAATCAGGCAGGAAGTAACGATTCTGTACAGAGACGAAACATTACCAATTATGTAAGGAGCCAAATCCATGTGCTGACTATTTCGTGGATTCCTTGGCTGAAGCAATCACCTACTAAACAATTCTCAATTTCTTAACTAATACAGCATTTACATGGGGATGAAATTCCCTGTCTAGAGTCAACAGTTCGATGATTATGGTCATCCCAAACAACACATAAATCCATCTAAGAGGACTAACGTACAGCTTCACCAGAAAAGTGATATGTTCTGTTAGTAATTAGATAAAGTAACATCTCGCTAAAAAACGCTGCCAAGCTTTGAGAGGTGATCAAGTCAAAATACTGCAGTCGTTAACCATTTAACCATTATTGCACGCACTACACATTGACATTCTTTCACAATTTCAATGTACATTACATGAAGAGCCCCTTGATGGGCTGCAACTCTATCAACGTCTTACATGTTGTTCATGGATTCTCAGGCATGAAAGGCGAGGGAGATCCTACAATATCAACGTCTTACATATTGTTCATGGATTCTCAGGCATGAAAGGCTAGGGAGATCCTACAACATTAGACTGGATGACCAAGTGCTTCTAAGATTCTCTCCAAAAAATTCTGAGTCCACGTATTACTTCAAGTCATACGGTAATTGTATACTTCAGTGTATTGGCCTTTCCGTATTAGTGCAATTACCAATGCCTATTTGCAGCTGACTGGTTGAAAAGTTAATACCTTGAATTTATACTTTGGCGACTGATAGGTGGAACCCTGTCTTTTTTTCATGAAGAGGATTCTAGAAGATGCCTTGAGGTAGTCCTGTATATCAACCTTCATTCTCCTTCTGTTAATAAGATCTTCTTTAAGTGATAGCAGTACTATACCTGTTAGTGATTCTTTCCAACTCTTTGCATTTGACAAAGCAAAAGTGTTGAGCCGCTTAATTTGGTGATTAGTCACCAAGGCATTTTGAATTATTCCGGTTCATAGTGATCAATCATCATGAGGTGGTTGCTGATTTAATTCAGACAAGTTTCCGTTTTCCATTCCGATGGATGGTCCTATGTATTTTTCCACTCACTATGTCTCCGTACAATGGCTCTTCGATTTGAATTCTTTAGCACTCCCAGGAATGCGGACTAGTCAATGTATGCCCTTGCACCATGATGGTTATGATCTGCTCCCAGGTGGTCCAGGTTTGAATGGCCTGAACGATTGAAAAAGAAAGTGCGATTGAATTAAACGCTTGGGAAAAGTGATCAGTAACAGCGGATACATGTTTTATTGGGAAGAACATCACAGAGCGTTGTTATGTAGAGTGGAATTATGGACGTTCGTCTTGAACAAACTGGTATTGGGATAATGTAAATATAAGAGGGCAAAATAGTAAGTTGACATTGGAAATTGTGGGGCTTTTGCATTAAATTACAACATTTGATGGCAATGACGATTATTAAAAGGCAGAGGAAGAAGCGAAATTCAAAATTACGTGCGGGCATTGATGTTTAGCAGTAAAGTCTGTAGCATACAGTGTGCGGACATTAAGTTTAGCAGTGGAATGAGCGTAAGGATGAGTTTGTGTGTGTTGGCAGGGATTGTGCATTAACTTACAGCATTTGATGGCAATGACGATTCAAAGAGTGCACTTCGAGTCGGCCGGCGGAGAAACAATATTGTCCTGCGAGCAGAGTTCAAAAGGTTGTTTATAATTGAAAAGGCAAACCATGCAATGGTAGAAGTAGGAGTAGCCCAAACCTAAACAGTGCATGCACGAGATTGATGCTCAGTGAGGGAGGGGATCTACGTTGCGGGGGTTTTAGTAGGCAAAAGTCATACCTGTTTGCAAAGGACGCGTCGGGTAAGTTAAGAGGAGTTGGACATGGCAACTGATCGGCAGGGTTACGTTGAAAGTGAAGGGTAATTACATAAAAAAAAAAAAATTCTAAAGTGAGGGTATTTTCGTAATTTGACTTTAGTATTTTAAAGTTGGTGTTTTAAAGTAGTATAGATAGATAGGAATATAGCTATATAAAACATATCAAACTAAAAAAAAAGTCTTTTGAAAATATTTTTAGCAAAATCTCTCTTAAGTCAATTCGGGTCGCATATAAACCCAATTTTAAATGGGTTGAAATGAATTAGATTGAGATAAATTGGGTTAAGATGAATTGAAACTTAAAAGGGTTGGATCGAAGTAGGCGGATTGGACTTAATTTTGCCATCCCTATTTGTGATTGATACTCTCATTTAGCTGCGGATTTAACTTCTGAAGCAGTAATTCAATTGGACTGCATGTAAGCATAGCTTATGTATTTAACGTGACGAAAACGAATACCAATTCCGACCGGTAGATGAAACTTGAAAGTGGTAAACACATGATTCTCTACCATGAAAGTTTTCTAAGGATTTCCTATTGCTGGCCATCTGAAGATAATTGTTTACATATATTATCATCTTGCACGCCTACATTTCATTTCATCCTCAAATAATTAACAGCTGAAAGGCTTCTGAAGATGGGTTCCGAAATACTCATTTATAAACGGATCATCTTCCATAACAGTAACAATGTTGCATGATTCATGATACCGGAGTACAAGAAAAATCAAACAGATAACTAAAGGTTAAGTGATGCAACTCTAGTCTCGCAATAGTAGACTCTGAATGTGGAGAACCTCTTCAAAATCCAGATCACTGGGTGGCGGAAGCTGAAATTTTACTTTTAGGTGTTCATGTTGTACCACTCAAATTGCTGGACTTAACTCACGTTCTATCTCCTCCAGTGACCGCCCCTTTGTCTCCACGACATTACCAGCTATATATATGACAGCAAGAAGACAAACGGATGCAAAACCCATGTACACCGCACTGATTCCAAATTTAGTTACAACGCTCAAGAAGTACAGGCCAATAAAGAAGTTTGTTATCTGTTCAAGGAGACATACGAGTTAGAAACAAGAAGCAAACATGGAGTGAATGAGCCTTCAGTTAATCTTACAGTGCTGCAAATACCACTACAGTGAAGGGCAACAAATCAGTTTCTACCTTTTCTAATTTATCTTCTTAGAGCTCATGCCAGGAACATAGTAACAATCAAAAGCAAAAGATACTTCTTAAACAAAAGAAGCAAGCAATAATATACTGAAATCCAGAGAACCAAAGGATTCCCGTCTCCGGTGCTTCAATAAAATGCATATTCCCCAAAGCATCCTGACATGTCATGTTACCCAAGAGACGTGTCATTGATAAATATGCCCAAAAGACATTTGAGCATACTTCTGTCAGCACACATTTCAGCTTATTGTGATATTAGGACTCTGGCATAAAAGTTCACTTCCATCTAATCATCGAAATATAGATTCTGTAACATTTTTAGCAGCAAAAAGGGTACTAAGGTTCCAAGCAGTAACTTACCCAATGCATCCCCAAAGAGAGAGCCACCGCTTTTGCCCTAATTCTGGAGGCAAATATCTCTGGAAGTAGAAGAGCAGGCACAGGACCAGCACCAAGTGAAAAGGACAACACGTAACTGCAGAGGAAAAAAGGTAACCAGAATATATATACATATTTCATTTGCATTCCCTACAAAAATAATTCATTTGCATTGACAAAGGGGAAAGAGAAACTGCCTAAAACAGAAGAAATTGCTTCAGTGGAAAAAGGAGAAGTAATGATCTAACAGCAGGGAAGCACATGATACTTACAGGACAGTACCAAGAACAGCTAGCGTGCCAGAATATGGTGTCAGGACCTTCCAAGTGAATGACAAGGAAAGCAACATCATTGATGCAGCCTGTGAAAAGAGAATACAATGAGAATCAGAAACAAAATGGATAAAACAAGATAAAGCTAAGAATAGATTAAATCAGAAATAAGCCAAAAATCAGAATGATAAATGCATAATGTCCCCTCAGGTCTCATCATATGCATGCATGGGTTGCAGCTAAGGAACCATCTTAGCATTGACAGCTGGATGCAAAAAGCATGAGTTCAACTGCCAAGGATAATTAGGATAAAACGATACAAGTATCAGGCAAACTATCCCAGAGAGCTTCATGTTGGAATTTTCTCTGCTAGATGATTATAGTTGGGGAATATTTCAAAGACCAACCTTCAAAATCTACCTTAATAACGCTGACTTCTATTGTGGTTTGGAATATTACAGTCACTCCCTTATTTTGATTTTTCTCATAATGAAATTTGTCTAAATGATACAAGATTATTATATTTTTCCAAAAGTGCTCTTCCGAGATATTAACTATTGAATGGAAAATTTCCACAAATCCATCTAGGTTAACCTCTCTCTCACTTACAGTATTCATGGTTTGAGATATTACCTTCACTTCCTTATTAGTAATGAAATTGCATTCAAATAATAATTTGTTGCACATTCCAAAGTTGCCTCATTTTTATCTCAATAATTGGGTGTTATATTTATAATATAAAGCTCCATACAATCAACGAAAATTACTTATGCTAGAGCTACATGCTAGAACTAGCTGATTTAACCTGGTTTTGGTTTTCTGTGAAACAAAGACAGCGGCTATTTCTTTTACAAATCAAAACAGTTATTTCCGAACAGCCCCAAGCAATGTGATCCAGGTTCTAAGTAAGGATATAGGTTTTCAATCTCTACTATGGAAATGATTTATATAACACTATGAATGGGTATAGTGTTAGGAAACAACCTCTCTACTTCTATGAGGTAGCGGTAAGGTCTGCGTACAATCTACCCTCCCCAGACCCCACTAGTGGGGTTATACTGAGTATGTTGTTGTTGTTGTATGAATGGGTATAGTGTTGCAACTTGCTATTGCTAGAGATAGATAGAATTTCATAAAGTACAAGGTCCTTCAGCAAGCGTAGATTTGCTTGTTTCTTTTAAATGAAGATTTTGATGTTTTTTCATATGTATATGTGTGCAGGCACACCAAAATGGCTACCAAAACCTTCAAACAGAATATATGTTATTAATCACCTAAAAGTATCACATATTCCTAGCTCAAAGGATGAACACATTTCAGTTCCAAGAAAGTTGTAAATTTTTTCTTGACATAGCAAACCCCATGCAGGACTAAAAATGAATTACCATTCCAGTAAAGCTTATGAGCAACAGACTCTTCCTTCCTTGTTTGTCCATCAAAGAGGACGCCACCGTTGTCCCTGGATGAATATGTATTCAATCAGCAAAATATATTACAAATTTAGCCACAGATGTCACCAAAAACCTTGAGAAGACTAACCAAAGACATTGGCTGCTCCAACCAGAGCACTGGCTGCTACATCAGATGAAATTCCAGCACTTCGGAATACTGCAGTGGAATAATAGACGACAGCATTTATCCCAGCCAACTGCTGGAACAAGAACATAGCTGCACCAATGCTAACAACTGCAATGATGACAACAATTAGACTATTTTGGTGGTACAACTGCCTCAATTTGGTTGTACAACATGGCACAGAAATATCAGGAGCTCAAAATATCAAATACATTTAAATCATGGAATGAGTGACCGTAGACTGATACAACATATTAAGATAAAAGTCAGGTGGACAAACGTGTGCACAAGCAAAAACCAGACAGTCTTTGATTGTTCGTAGAACGAATTATGTTGTCAGCAACAGTTCTCTTCCAACCAAGAATTATGAAGGTTACAAATTTATTTATTTCTTTGATTTTGGTATTATGACATTCCTCAGCATCAAAGGTATGTTGTCCACCTCCAACAAGTTTTACAGAAAGGTATGGGCTCTAGATTTATAGTGCAGTTTAACAGAAAGGTGTGGACTCTAGATTTACATTGCACCCATAAAATCTATAAGATCATCTATGTCCTCTATATAGTTCTCTTCACACCAAAAATAAAGAAACTATGCAATTCCATTTCACATCATGAATGGACTTAATCTTATCTTCAAAGCATCTCCCATTATTCTACATATTTGGACAAAAAAAAAACCGGAAAAACAAAAACAAATAAAAAGGAAAAAGGAGATGCATACCAGACTAAAACCTATGCTTCAGTGATTATCAAGGTTTTGGAACTTAAGCAAAATAACCGAGATGTGTATCTTTATTGCAGCAGAGCAGAACTGCATACACTGTCAGAAATTCCTAATGATGGTGATGCAGGATAACAGCCGAAAGGTAGATGTTAACAACTCTACGACAAGCACAGAAATTTGAGTTCTTTTTTAAACAATATGTACGGAACTACTAGACCTAAGGATAAAAGAACTAAGCTTCAGATGCTTATTAGACATGCAAAATTATCTACAATACTAAATGATCAAAGATATACCTTTCCAATAACGGCTACTAAATAGATCAAGCCACCCAGCATCTGGTTCTGAAGAACCCTGAGCAGCAGCTTCCAAATCACCCATAACCTCAGCAACTCTTTCTTTACCAAATAGCCTTTTAATAGATGTCTCAGCCTCAGAAATTCTCCCTTGCTGCAAAATAAAATTGGGTAGTTTAAGACTACAAGTCTCTGACATTTCTAGCAGTAGACAGGATGTCCATAATGAAGATTCAAATTATAAACAAAGATCTCATGACAAAACCTGATAGAGCCACCGTGGACTTTCTGGAGAAAATGCCATTCCTAGTGCAAGTAAAACAGATGGAATAAGTGCAATACCAAACATTGTTCTCCACCTGACATATGAATTGGAGACATGTAACTTAATGTATTTAAACCCAATCATTTAATCATTAACATGAAACCTGCGAAGGTTGGAAGAATCCATGCTCGTTAGAGTTTCTGAAGTCTGGCAACTACTAGTTGTAGAACTTTATTCATTTTTGAACAAGGTACATGGAAATGTATCAGTTAGAACACCAATAAGACATAATAGGCATTCAAATGGCGGAATGAGAGATGTGGAAGTAGAACATGCAATAAGCCCAGAAACAAGCAAATAAGTAAATAAAATAACATTAACGAGTAACACCGTGAGGGGCCACTTGCTCTGATGTCAATTAGAAAAGTTAGAAGTCGAGGTACAGAACTTGATTTTAGTTCTTCCCAATGACATCAAAAACGGTTGATAAGGGAAGATATTCCCTAAGCAAGAATAGTTTTCGCATCGGGGACATTCCAAAAGGATTACTAAATGTCAAAACTACAGAAATAGAGTATAGCTATTTGCTTTAGAACACCAAAGCTGGAGTACGACACTGCTAACAGAAATTTAAACCATCACAGATAAAGAATTATCATTTTACTTCAAATTCTTCCCCAAGGAAAACCAAACTCAAGTCACAAGCAATTCATTGATGAACAAGATCATAAAATCAATGAAAAACTCATACAGTAGAAGAAAATAGATATTAAATAAAACTGCGTACTTAATTAATTTTAAAACAATTAAAAGCCCTCCAGGTAAACATATAAGGGCAAATAAGAACGTGACGTCTTCCATCAAAGAACTGAATAAATAAACTTAAGGTTAACTCACCTCACCTCACCACTGTATGACACTAGAGAAATACACCAGTAACTGAACTGAAGTGAATATACTATTATATATAAGTTGTAATATTATCTATAGAAGATTCATGAACTACAAAGAATTAAAAACACATAAAGGTTAAAAATAATAGAAAAATAAGCAGACTAAACAGTGAGGCACCAAAGTGTCAAACTCTGCCATCTACAACCAATTTAATCTAAAACTAGTCCAGAATATATTAGGACCACCAAATGGGTACCATATTGGCTCAGGACTAATCAAGTCTAGATAGAACCATTCATGCCATCTTGTTCGAATCTTCTTTTGTCAATATCTTTTGGAAGGCCTATGGATGACTTCATGTACCAATCATATAAAAGCTACAACATTCTAAATTGTTTTCAGCTATGAACATACGTAACGAGAAATTACCACAAAGGATTTCCAGACAAAGGCAATCCAGCCACTAGTGCAGCAAGAATTCCGATGCAAATGAATAGCTGATTGACCGTTCCAAGTGTGCCACGAATTTCTGTGGGTGAGATCTAAGCAGCGAAAGTTTGTTAGGATGCTACAAATATTAAGGTAAAACCTTTGATACTGCCAAAAGGTGCAACTTTGAGTAAGATATACACCTCAGATATGTAAAGTGGCACAATAGCAGATGAGATGCCAATGCCAATTCCAGTAAGCAAGCGTCCAATGATCATAGCCTGAACACTCTGGGCAGTGGTACTGAAAGTTTTGACATCATATTAGATGCTTATGTCAATGGTAATGGCCTGATATTTATCTCTGACTATGGTAAGGTACATACCATAGAAATGCACCAACTGCAAGTGGAATTGCATCCAATATAAATGTCTTTGTTCGGCCAAATTTATCAGCCAGAGCTCCACCAGTAAATGAACCAACAAACGCGCCAGCAAGAACTGTGCTAACAATCCATCCTAATAAAAGCAATCAAATAAAAAATTGCTACACCTATATCTAAATAATAAACCACATGAACAATGCTTGCCAAAGAATTCTTTTCCCTAACACAGCCAAACATTAACTCTGTGACAGAGCAAAGGCTTAACAAAGAAGCTGAGCCTTTTTCCAGCAGCTCCGGAACCAGTAAAATAGGATAGTAGCCAATTGAAGCTATATTTCACAACCATTCAATCAAAACTTACCCTGTATAACAGTGTTCTCGGCAATCCCAAGATCCTTAGCTAAGTACTCAAGGGCACCATTCACAACCCTGAACCAGAAAAATAACAGTTATCATGGAACTAAATAGCAGAGCATAAATCAGAGGGTTAATGTATAAACTGCAGGGCTTGGAATGTTCCTGAACTAAAAATGCTTATGGCTTATAGTTAAGAAATGCCTGACTAGAAATGTTTGGTCCAGTTTGACCCAAAAATTGAGCAGCCAGCCAACCAGAACTGAACTAATTCATCTATTTTCACTTTCTAAAATATGGTCGCAGAAACACTCCCCTATCCCATAACAACTGTCACATTCCACTTTCGGTGGGTTCTCCAAGAATTACGGCAACTTCATTAAGAAGCAACTTTTATCATTCAACTTCCCATATTTTCAGTAAGTTGTTATCGAGAAAGGCACCAGGGCCAATTTTGAAGTCCAGAAAGTTGCTTCCCTCTCTTTTTGGGCCCAATTTCTTATTTCTATAAAACAAAACTTCAATTCACGGCAAAGATAAAATTCAAAAAGTTGGTAGGGAATGCAAATTACAAACAAAACTTTAAGTTTCACTCATGAGAAAACAAACTGTAGAATCAACAAATATTTAGGTTATACAATCAAACAGAAGAGCCAGCAACCAAGACCAACTAAGCAAATACTATGATTGCACTTTCTTTGGTTAAGGTTTGGGTCCAAACCAGTATTTAACAATCCAATTCCAACTAGTGTGCAAAACAAACCAAACCTTTGGATACACCTATGAGATGGATAAAATGTTGAAGGAGAGGCAACTATGATAACATATGTAAGATAAAACTCCTGTAAATGAATGTTCTTCAATCATATAATGTCATACCCTAGGTGATATCCAAATAAAATTGCTCCCAGGCAAGCTACACCCACATAGGGAAGTACTGATCCAGATGATTGTCCTTGTACTTTGAGAGGTGCTGCATCCTCAATATCCTCTCCTGCCACGCAGCAATAGACATGATTATTATTAAGTTTCATGCACCACGCAGGACCTTTGTTGTTATCCTATTCAAAGAGAGGCAGTCACGTTGCAGCTTATTGAAATTTCAATAACATTCTTAGTAGAGCATACTCTGCTTATGCTTAATCCACATGACAAAAAAATGAATATATTCTCCCTTTTTCAACATTAAACCTAAAAACAATCTGCTTGGACAAAAAATTCAGGTGAAAAAGTGAAATTTAGGTACACGTTTTGGTTGTTTCAGGAAATAAGATCCAAAACTAAGAAAATGTAAGAGAGAAGAGAAAGTCTTTTCACTCGGTTCCCACCCATATAAAAAAAGCTAATAATCTTTAACTAGCTTCCAAGCACTAAAACCATCCACCGGATGAGATATGTCTCACTTGTAACTTGCATGCAATCCACCAGTTAGGACTGGAATCCATCAATTCCTAAATTTGACCATTTTCACCTTATTACAACTAACCATACCAGTAGTACAGTACCATAGCAACTTCACACCCAACTATCATCCACTTTTAGTCTCCCCATCCTTTACCCTTTACCAAATCTCAAATGTAGTGATATAGTATTGTAGCAGACAAGAGGAAACCAGAAATCCCAGACTACCAGTGAACAGTTTTTTAGCCACCTTATGTTAGCACAATAGCAGAACTAATTCTTATTCGCATGCATAAGCAGAAACCGAGCCAACATGAAGCAGTCTCACAAACATATCTGTAATGAAGCTGTCACATTTTAATCCACTAGTCTGAATCCTACAGCCAATATACTAAGACAAAATTTAACTTAACCCTAAACTCACTAAGGAAGAAAATCTTGCACAATAAGTTTTTACATGTCTGATGTCTCTAAACAGGGGTATACTCTAAAAGTGAGATTTTCATCACGGCACAATCACTTTTGGAATTCCACACCCCCAAAAAACAATCAATCAAATACGCCTCTTTCTATATACATCCTTTGTATCAAGCTATAATGTTGATTCAGTACATAAATACCAAAAGGCGAATAGTGACATGTACCAGAAGCTCGAATTATGTGTGATCTGGACTTTGCCGACGAACCGAAGACACTCTGAACAGTTCTCCTAGCACGGCCAAGTTCGATTCCCATTGAAGCAGAATCCACACTTACTCCGAAGCAACTGCTCCTCCCCGTCATCCGGAGACTGTTAAGAGCTAGAGTCCTACTACGCAGATCACCAACGCCTTTCAAAATCCTTCGATTCTGAAGGCCAAATCCAGTGTTGCCTTTGACTGTGAAAGTTGAAGCTTGCATTTTGAAAAGCCTTTTATGCTTACCTGTGAAAAAAACGTACATATAACGGAAAAGTCAACTAAATAAAAAAGCAATACACAGAAAACGCCCATACTCTACACTAAACGACTCGACGACATGAATCGGAAATCAACACCAGATTTGAAGCAAAATCAGAACAAATCACAATTCAAAGACATGATTAGATGAAGAAATCAAACGAAATCGCAATGAAAAAACAAATCGAGAATTGGAATAAATACAGTGGAATTATGCAGAGTATAGTGTTGAGGCTTCGATGAAGAACCTTCTGGTTAAATTTGCAGTATAATATTGTTGTTACCAAGTGGCATTGGGAGATTCGATGAATTCGAAGAGAGATGAGAATTGTTTCCTTACTTTTTTTCTATTTTAACTGATTGCTTACTAATTACCAACAAAGTTGATGGACAATTCAATTATTTTCTTTTATGTTCTTATTTTTTTTTTCTCCTTTTCGTATTTAATTTGTTTGAAAAATATTTTTTTGTGTGTCATAATTTATAATTTTAGACATAAAAAAATTATACAAATAAGTAAATATATATTAATTAATTAGCTAAGATAATTATATTTTAAATTAAACACATAATATATAATATTGATTATAGTTTGGATTTGTAATGAAATATACAAAATACTGTCAATTATATAATGAATTAACACTATGTATAAATTGTACAGTAAAATATATAAATATTATAAATTATATAGCGAATTATACGTCGCTATAATATAATTATAAAATATAATTACCTACTCTGTAGCTATTTTAATCTATTTAATTCCATGACTGAATTATTTATGAAAATTAAATAGACTATTTATGAAAATTCATCTTCTATATAACATACTTACTTATTTGGCAATTTACTATTGCTCAATTTTAAATTCAACTATTTTCATGATAGTTGTGAAATATTGTCAAATCTTCGAAGGAAATGTAAAATAGGAATAGGTTTATGGATAGGATTCAGTTGGATTGCAGATTAGATTTGGGTTGCGTGGGGAGATTACAGTACAATTTACACATGTCATGTGTTCTCTCTCCTCTCTGTCCACGTTATGAGTGGCCCGACAATCCCACGGGCCTCACAATTCATTCGTGTCTCTAGATATACGGGACCATGTACATTTTCAGTTTTAGCCTTCATTCTAGTAAAATTTAGAGTTCATTTGCCTGTTAAATCTGTTTTAAATTTTTTTATAAAATCATTAAATGATCTTTAAATAATTGTAAAAAAATTAAAATTTACTTAAAATAAGTTAAAAGCAAGATATTCCTTTTAATTTTTTATTTTTAACTTAAATATTATTATAGTTTGACTAAAAAAATACCTATTTATCGTAAATATTTTTTCATATTTTTAAAAATATCGTTAACTAAAATGCACCTAACTACTCTTTCTTTTCTCATTGTTATGCCGAAATTTGACCGGCTTTTTAAAATAACTAAAATTTTGAAAATTGTTTCGAAAATCGAGAATCAATCTA
>JAABOM020000049.1:22815679-22846180 GCA_011800125.2 Solanum clarkiae | reverse complement strand
GCGGCTGTTTCCAGATGACCCATGAGGAGCGTCGAAAGTTGCATTGACTAACTGCTACTTCACAAATGAAAAAAATGTAGATAGTTAAAGGGCCATTTTGCTTTATTCCATCATATTCCAAGGCCAAAAAATAGTCAATTTTGACTCCATCCGAGATTTTTTAAATTGAATTAATTAATAATTATATAAATTCAGATTAGTCAAATTCTAATATAAATATCAGATAACTAACATTTTTTAAAAATTTCACATGTGACATAATGTGAGTATGAAATATGAAAAAAAAAAACTGAAAATTTCATATGAAATATAAAAAAAGAAAAGAAAAAAATTTGGTGCGAGTACTTATACCATATCCGTAAAAGTATCATCTCTATGACTCTATCCAAAGCTCTCAAGAAACATAAATGGTGGTGGCGGGCAAATTCACTCTGCCCAACAGCGCTTCTTCTTTGCTCGAATCATTTGCTCGCCCCGTATTCTTCGTGTACTTTTTAGAAAGCACATTCAATTGAGGTATGTTAAAGCTTGGTTTTTGCCCCTTTCTTCCCCAATTTATGATTTTGTTTTCAATTCTACTACTTTTAATACTATCCATGATGTTTTTAGGTCAATGTTGCATGCAGTATATGCCCCAAAAAGTTGCAGTATATCATATTCAAGAACCCCTTGTTATCAAAAGCCTTTAGCCCCAACAAGGCTTAGAGTGTCAGCTTCACTTCCAGAGACTAATGGAGTTAAGGTTGAGTTCACTCCTTGGTTGATTGTTGGATTGGGAAATCCCGGAAACAAGTATCACGGGACTCGCCACAATGTAATTTTAATTTCCCCTTTTTGTAAAGTTCAATATTGTGTGTAACTGTAATTGTTTTTTCACTGACTTTGTTTTTGAAATAATGCATTTTGCTGTTTTTTCATTATGGGGTTTTGTTAATTAGGTTGGTTTCGAGATGATTGATAGAGTTTCTCAAGAGGAGGGCATCGTGTTAAACACAATACAGTCAAAGGCCTTGTTAGGGATAGGTGGTTATTCGAATCTGCTTGTTGTGATTGGCGTTTACCTTACCAATGTTGAGCTTTGACGGGTTCTTTTTGATGCGGTTGGTGCAGGTTCCATAGGAGAGGTACCTGTTGTATTGGCAAAGCCTCAGGCTTACATGAATTTCAGTGGAGAATCAGTATGTATTCAGAAGCTATTGTTGTTTAGTTGCTCAGTGTTATAACCATTAATTAGTTATTTAAAGTGAAAGTAAACAACAACATACCCAGTGGAATCCCGCAAGTGGGGTCTGGGGAGGGTAGAATGTGCGCACACCCTACCACTAACTCATAGAGGTAGAGAGGCTCTTTCCTGGGAACCCTCGTCTCAAAGTGAAAGTACTGAGTACTTAATGGCCATATGGACAACATTAACACTTTTCTATTATTGGTTTACACAAGTTTCTTCTTTGTCATTTCGCTTGACATGGATAGCTGCTAAGATCAGCTTCTACGTTTGCGTCTTAATGAAAGAAGCTACTTTTAATTTTCTTTCTATATACTGTAAAGATACAGAGATTGTTAATTTAGATTGTCCCTTCTGATAGCCTGTACAACCTTGTCACCTTCAATTTGGATCAAAGCTTTTAATCTGCCTCGTATATAAATGTTCTTTCAGCATTTTGGAACTCCACTCAGTGGCCTTGTTGCCTCTTTCTAAATCAGCTTCTACTTGCAATGAACAGACACATTGCCTATTATGCTTTGTGCATCTGCTGCTTAGAAAGAGTTGAAACACGTTAGGTTCTTTGATCAACACTCTGATTTCCCTAACATAAAACGTTTGGTGGATGGATGGTGGATCAACATTTCCAGTTTAACCAATGTCATCTGCTACATATTGACCCTTTGCATGGGATACTTGCATTCTAGTTTCTTACTGAAACTGATTGCAAAGTTCACAATTTTAAGCCCTTGTCAGGATAGTGAATATTATACGGACATACTATTCAATCAGACAGTTTTTGGTTTCCACTTTACTTTATTTGGTTGCCCGGGCTTCTCTGAAATATTTCTTTCTCAAAAGAAATAATGCCTTAGAATGAAAATGAAAAAACTTTTTTACGGATACCTCTACTTCCTAAACATTAACTACTACTCCACAGCTAGCTAAAAGGCAGGTATTCTTAAGCAACTGTTTTTCTTTTTTTTTTTTGAGAAAGACTCTTAAGCAACTCTGTTGTACTTACTTTCTCTTGAACTGTTTATTTATTCTGGTGTTTCATGTTTTACGTTTGTAATTGATTAGAATGGTGTGGAGTTTGGTTCAAAAATTTTTTAAGAAGAGTATCAATCATAAAAAAGTTCAATTTTTTGCAAAAATATTTTTCAACCAAACATCAAGAAAGAAAATTTCCATTTTTGTAAAAACTGATAACTTTTGAAAGCTACTCAAAAGTAGTTTTTCAGCTTTTGGAAATGTTGTAGAACTTCTTTGCTTGATATTTTTTGAAAACAATATTTTAAGAAGAAATTGAAAAGAATTTCCAAAGCAAGTTTTTCATGTTCTTAAAGCAAATTTGCTTATGTATTCAATATTTCCAAATGCCTTTCTAGAACTTTTGAGACCTTATTTCTTTTTGAGTTTGTCATTTGATTTGAGAAGATTTGTATCTTTGATAAAGGTCATTTATGTAAAAGGTAGCATAAAGTTGGATATAGTTATTTCTTCTGGTTGGCTAAGTATGCTACTGATGGTTCGTTACCATTAGATGTATATGTGATATAATAGACGCTTTAACTTAGTAAAAGCTTGATCTAGTTGTTCCTTGGTATGTCATCTGAAAGGCACTTCCTGTATATATTCTTTAGCTCTTGTGTTGGTTCCCTCGTTAAATCTGTATAGTTTTCATAATGTTGCATTTTTTATGGTTCTTGCTTTTATTAACAAAAGTAACAAAGCAATTCTCTCCTCTTTTTCCTTTCCCTTGTTCATTTTTTTCCATTTTAGGGTGATCTATCTTTTTGGGAGGGGAGGGCTCTTTATTCCTCTTTGGTAAATATGGGCTTCATCCAAATGTTTTTTTTAACCCTACTAGGTTGGACCACTTGCTGCATATTATCAGGTGCCATTGCGTCACATCCTTCTGGTATGGCTTTTTTTTATTCTTCATTTTTTAACAACTATAGGAGATAGTTTATCTGTGTGTTTCTTAGGGTGGTGGTTGGTGTTCTCTACTGAATAATACTGTGTACATGTGCTCCAAATAATCTTTTCCCGTCATTTGAAGTTTACAGCGTTTGTCCTCATCCTTGTAGATTTACGATGAGATGAGCTTACCCAATGGTATTTTGAGGCTCCAGCCTAAAGGAGGACATGGCCATCATAATGGGTACTGTTCTTAAGTAGTCAAATCTAAATGTGTGTAATATTAGCTCATTTCTAATGGACAAACTATTAAGAGCTCTATTGACTGCGCGGAATATAGAAAGTTCGCATTTGATTTGTTTTTTGATTTTGCAGGGTGAAAAGTGTGATGGAGCATTTGAATGGTCGCCGGGAATTTCCGCGATTTTGCATAGGTTCCTCCTGACTGCTTATCATTTGTTGTGAAAGCATAATCACATAATTACCCATTGAAACTGTGTTCACACGCTATAAAATTGCTCTACCAAATCCTGAGCTAAAAGCCGTGTCTTTCATGTATTTGTGTAGGTATTGGAAATCCACCTGGGACTATGGACAGGAAGGCATATCTTTTACAAAAATTCAGTGATACAGAGCGGAAACAGGTACTTGTGCTTCTTGATCGTTGTGAAATTTCTACTCATCTCATCTCATCTTCAAAGGCATTACAATGAATGGGTCTAGTTGTCTCTTAAACTTCATTTAACATACATATTCCTTGTTTATTCTGCAAAATTTTTATTGCTTCTTGTAAAGTAGATGTCATAATAAGGTTGTGCCGGACAAAGCTATTTATTTCTCCGCCTTGTATATATGAATATATGACATATTGCAAGGAACTGCCAATTTCATTACCTCTTACCACTCTCCCTGCTTATCCACGGAGTAAAAATGAAATTTAAGCTAAGCAAGAATATCAATGTGAGCTCTTGATGTTCAACAATAGTTTTCATGTTTCTCTTGTTGTATGCAAACAGATGGATGCGGCACTTGATCAAGGAGTTGGGGCTGTCAGGACGGTAGTATTGGAAGGATTTGGCAGTAGAATCTCGCAGTTTAATATAGGGCAGAAATACAAATATCACAAAGTTTGATGTAATGAATCTAGAATGAATGTATGAAAAACTTTAGCTAGTTGGGCATTCACTGGGATCTACTTAGAAAGTTTTAGGACTCCCATCAACTCTTATAGTTTCATCCTGGCATGCAGCATCTGCAAAACTTGTAAAATAGACTTATTTCAGAGGAAAAGATCACTTGTACAACAGAATTCCATTTTGCAAAGTGGTTATTGAGCATGTTAAAAATGACTCTCCACTGTTTACATGTAACTTCACCCATGTGTTGTTCTACACCTTCTATAAGTTGTACTCTCCCCACTTCAGTTTATATGACTAGTTTTCTGTTTAGTCAGTAAAAAAAAGAATGACATATTTTTATATTTAGTAACAATTTTATTTTAAAATGCTCATTATATCCTTAATGAAATGAATTACAGTCACACAAGCGACTTTCAGTTATTTTAGACAACGAATTTAAAAGTTCTTCTTTCTTAAATTTCATGTCAAGTTAAACTAACTCATATAAAATGGGACACCGAGATTATATCTCAGTTCACAAAGGTAGGAGGGGGTCTTAGGTCTATATGTTACGGAACCTGTCCCGATAGTCGTTGTCTGTAACAGTAGATCAAATTAGATGGTTTATTCCGTGAAGGTAGGGGAGGAGGGGGTCTTAGGTCTATATGTTACGGAACCTGTCCCGGTGGTCGTTGTCTATAACAGTAGATCAAATCAGATGGTTTATTCCGTCCAATGCTGAATAAGAGCGAGAGAGTGATAGCGAACAAGTACAGCGAGGAAAATATAAAAAGGATGTTGAAAAAAGAGAGTTAAAAGAATGATCGAAAACAAAAGAAAGAAAAAAAATTATAATTAACAGAGCATTTTCTTATCCGTTAATCAAAAATCAAACCATTAGATTAATGTAACCCGATAACAATAAGATCGGTTTAAGATGTTTACACCCTATTGTTATTATTACAAGATAATATTACTACTCCATTATTGACAGAACTATTAATATCTTTTGCACTTCAAATGACCATTAATTGAAAAGTTGTCTTTGAAACTTTACAAGACAATTTCTCTTCATTTATCACATCTTTAATTGCATTATAGTTGATGACTTGATTTTCCTTGACGATATTATCACTTGAAGGTAATGTAAAATAAACATTAATTTGGATTTAAAAGAATTATATTATATGGAATATAGTAATATTGGTATATCCACGTGTGGACGCTAAGAAATTGCCGTCCGATTTGCAAAAATTTTTCCTTAATAAAGAGAAGAAAAGGTCCTTTCTTTGCCTTGGCATAGGATTCCAACGTTAATCTTAATGTTAATTTCATTTCTTTTGCTTTATAGAATCCAAAAAATATGCTTTATTAGCTTAAATCTTTCTGTTTAGTTAGACTTTGGACCCACCTTTTTTTCAATACGAACGTTAGAAAACCAAAAGTAGTACAAAAAATAGCATTAATCCTTTTGTGCGTGGTTTATTATTAGACCGTTGGAGACTCAGAAATCTTTCGAAAACATCAAAAATTTCATCAAATCCAAGAACTTCCCTTAACTCCACAAGAATTTACTGTCTACGCCATGGCTGGGATCAATGAATCTCTCAATCAAACTCAAGCCCTTCGTTCTCTCTACACTGCACTCGACCCCAAGTCACTAATCCTCTCACAATTTTCAAATTCTGATCAGCCTCAGTTCCTTCAACTCACTACAGATTGTTGTCTGATGGAGAGGGGTCCTCGTTATAAAGCCTACGCTGATCTTAGAGAGAAGAAATTGAGGATAAAGCACATGGAGCAATCAATTCCTGAGGAGGAAGAAGAAAGGGAGTTCCAAGAGGAGTTTGTTGTTACTCCGCCGAAGAAACAGGTGAAATTTCAGGGGAGTTTTGTAACACCACCTAAGAGGACGAAAGGGTCATCGATTTTGGCTCAATCAGTGCCTGATTTTTCATCAGCATTGAGGAAGGAAAATAGGAAACCACCACCTACTATGCTGCCGAGTTTGAAGGAGAAGTCGGCTACTCCGCAGCCGGGTGGTTCAAAAAGTGGGAGACTTTATGGGGGTGTTGGACGTAGCAAATCGGTGAATTCAGGGGAAAAGAGGAGTGGGGGTTTGATGATTAGGAAGAGTTATGCTAATGTTGATGAATTGAAGGGATTGGCTTCGGTGGCAAGGAGTGCCATTAATGGAGAAAACAGAGTAGGAGGAACTAACAGAGTTGCTGCCAAGACTGTTCTTGGTTACAGACAATTATGATTTTTTTTCTTGTTTTCTCTTTGTTGGGTTTGATTCTTTGATTTTTTACATTTGATTTGTTCGGAAGGAATGTCTTGGTGGAAACAACCTCTTGCTGCAGAAATGTAGGCAAAATAGGTTTGCAATAGACATCATGGTCTAGTCCTTTCTTGAACCTGCATATAGTGGGAGCTTAGAGCTTAGTGCACTCAGGGTGCTGTTCTTTTTTTATTTGCTTGAAAGATTGGTTTTTGATTTACTGTTTGTTTTCAAAGAAGATCGATTTTTTTCAAATTTGGTTTAGAGTTGTATAGAGCAATGGGTTTGAATCGGACTGATTCACCTACTGGGAACCATAGAAAGTACTTTGCTTATGGATTTTGAACGTTTGAATATCATAATACAATATATTTTTTTTTCTGGTATGTTATTGTTGTTGACTTCATCTTGTTATCCATTTTGTTTGCTACTTTTGATGGCCAAACAAAAGAGGTTTTGCCTTCAAGTTTTTATATTTCAAGTACTCATTTTTTATTTTGTGCCTGTCAATTGGTGCAGGGGAGTGTTCTTAAATGCTCATTCATAAATGCAAAAAGCAAATCCAAAAAACAGGAATCAGAAGCAGAATCTATGATTTGCACAAAATACTTTGCTTGAAATTATTGAGACCAGAGTTGTCACATTGATAGGCTTACTACAAACTCTCTCTCAAAAAGAGGAGCTACTAACAGTTCCATCCAAATTTAGCTAGAACTGTAGAGGTCTAAAACAACTTCATCTACTAATACTTGGAGAATATGCCTATCAACTTCAGTGCCACATTCAAATTCTTCAATATCGAAATCTGTCCATTTTCCCAAAGAATGGCTCATATCCCATTCTACCAGCTCATCAGGGATCAACCCAACAAATTCTGTCCACTCTTTCACCTCTTCAATAACATCAGCAATCAGAATCTCTTTAGTCATACTTGATGGTAGTTTAGTCCAGGTTCTGAAACCAGAATCAGAGTATCGACCAATTTTTGAGTCTAGATACTCTAATATACAATCAAAGGCGAATCCTTTAAGCCGATTCATCTGTTTTGGGTCATTACAGCCAAGCAATTGACCAAAAGTCATCCATAGAAGACTTGATAGCATTTCAAGTTCATTGAGGAGAAAATGGCTCACAGAGAACCCATCATCTACGGGTAGAGCCTGTTGTTCAGGTGTAGTTCCAAGTATGAGTTCAATATTCAGAATGACCTCTTTTGCGTAACTGAGTTTGCTTCCTCTTAACTGATCAATCTTGCTTAGCACTCCAGAAATGTTGGTAACATGCTCTGTGATAAGTGCTCTGCAACTTCTACTGGTGAATAATGAGGTCGCACAATCCGAAAGATCTCTATCAGGTGCTGGAAAGAGTGATTCATCATAAGTAGAGTCCACGAATTCAGCAACCACTTTGTCCTCTGCAGGTAAGCAACCACATATATTAGAAGCATGGATGCATGAAATCCAAGTTCATAGTTGTCCTTTTTAAATATTTTATATATTTTGAGGAAATGAAAGGAAGTATGCAAATAGTAAAATGTTGAACGAGGAACTATACTTGAACTACCATTCGGACTGCTGGAGAGGTAGCTGTCAGTTGAAAAGGTAGCTTCAAGAACACATCCTGGACTACAGTGATCACTATCAAGTGAATTCCCAACTAAATCAGATGCTGCATCTGGTGTGGCCTGAGCACAAACTCAAAAGCAATAATAAAATTCAGACCAATAATAATAGGTTTATAACTGAAGCAAGCGCATTTAAAAATTTTCATGCACTTACAAAGAAGGAAAGAAATTATTGATGGGAAAAATGCCGGGGGAAGAATAACACAATAACCTAGTCTATTTTGATGACCACCAAAAAAGGTTTCATTTGATCTTGGGTGTCAATATTTTATGAGGCTGCTGCTAAATATTTTACTATCATAATCAGGTGCCTAACCTGGGAATACAGACTTAAGGAAACAATGATATGCTGCATTTTATGCATTAAGGAAGACAGTAAGAACCATTAGCATCTTGAAATGCTGTTTCCTGACTACTAATAGTACAGTTCCCAACGATTACTTGTGTTTCACATTTATTAAGAAGCCAAAAGCAGTAAATATTCTAGCTTTGAGCACAGTTGTATATAGCCTTGAGAAAAAATATACATAGCCTTAGCACAGATGTATTGACTAGCTTTTTGGTGCAAACTGGTCATAGTAAATGACGTACATTCCCTGATAAAGATGATATTAAATCTGCAAAATCTGTAATATTTGATGCACTATCTAAATGCTGTGCATATTCTTAATTTTACCCTTGTCAAAAGAGAAGCCAAAAATAGTTCAGGGGTGGGGGGTGGGGGTGGGGGTAATAAGCACTTCTCATTTCTACGAATTAGAAGAAAGATCCTTCTATGCAACTAATCAGGGAAAGCTAAATTACACATCTGATCCCATCAAATGGTACTAATTCTTTTTTTCAAATCAAATGGCACTAAATCAACCAAACAAGATCGTGGTTTTTTGATGCATAAAACACCATGACTGTACTAAGTATTTTCAATCAGCTAGTGTTGATGCTGCCAAGTCCTCTCATAGGCAATAAACAGTTCAACCCACTCAGCTAAAGCCAAATTAGTCAGATTAACCAATCATGAAATTTAGCATCAAGTCACCAGCATGAAAGACTGCTCCATTTATCTGCAGCATTACTAGGTTTTGATTGATATAGTCTTTCTAAATGTTATCGACTATGGTTTTTTCTCTGTGCTCTGATTACATATTATAAACCAAACAGAAGTGTTCTTCCGCAAGACTCTGTAATCTTGACTGCACTAGGACCAGTTATTGGTTTAGTAATCACACAGAGGCAGGAAGAGAACTCATTTCATCAAATGTATTTAATGAATCATCCACAAGTCCAAAACTGCTTACCTTTTTAAGAAATCATAGATATTTATGTCACACTAGCTTTAAAATGGAAAATAGTTCAGAATTCTGTATTTCAGTCATTGCTAACATTTAAGCAATGGTTACCTGGAAATTAATGCAAGTATTTCCAGAAGACACATCACCATCATCACACAAATCTTCTGTTCTGCTAGGTTTAACAGGCAAACTATCCAAATGGAATTGTCTCTCTGCATTCAAAGCAGTTATTAGCTCTTGAAGGATTGTTGCAGTGCTTTTTCTAGGTGCAGTACCCCCTTCTGCAAACTCTTCTTCGCTAGTCAATTCCTTTAGCTTTTGCTCCAGAAGTGTTCCTAAAATGTCACCTTTCAAAGGAAAGGATTTCTGCAAGCATGGCGCTTCTTCATTTCCTTTAAAGAAGGATCTCCCTGGACTAGCTTCAAAACTTGAGCTATTTTGGGACTTCCTTTTTGTGACTTCTGGATAAATGCCAGCTTTCTGCGTCATTGCTGATTTAAATGTAAATGAAACAACATTACTTCCCTCAGGACTACTATTGGTTGCACCTTTCTCTCGCGAACATGGCAACCTCGGTTTAGTGGAGTGATTATCAACAGAACAGACTGGGAAAACAACATCTTTTCTACTTGGTTTGACAGAACAAGGACTTGATTCTCTTCTCAAAGTCACATTCACAAAACTAGAACTTTCACCTTGTCTAGAGACATTCATCAATCTCTTCTTCCGCACCGGAGGGAGGGAATCACTTCTCCTCAAAAAAGGTTTTCTTTCAGTTTCAAACTTGCAGCCGTCAGCTGTGGCTGGCATCCTCAATCGGGTAGATGCACCTATCCTTCTGTTCTGTGCAACAAAATTTTTGGTATTATTCATAGATTCTGCAGCAGCTAAAACTCTGTTGCTCTGCAAACTACCTGGTTTAGACTTCATAAGACCCCTGTCTCTATTCTGAGATGTTTGATTTTGCTTCTGCTTAAGCACGTGACTGACAGATGATGCATCCTTCTTCACATTGCTCCCTTGGCCGGTGCCATGCTTCTCCATTCGACCTCTGCTAATGCGCCTCTTGCCCAATATGAGTTCTGCACAGTATGACACATCATCTATTTCAGCAGTGGCGTTTGAGGACGAACCCTCAGAAACTCTCTCTAATTGATCCCTGCTGCTGAAAATGGCAAAACTTGGCATATTTCTTCCTGGACCTTGGCAAGAAGATTCAGAGTAACTAGAGACAGGTGATGAGACAGACAATGAGTGTTCTTCCACATTTGTTGTACCATTCTTACTATGCAGCAAATAACCACAATTTTCACATGAAGGCATAGATGCTCTCGCTTCCAAAGTCTTCGAATCAACACAAGGATTAGTGCCTTCCAAATGATGCAGTGCTAAATTTGCTTTATCTTCCAAAGGAGAAAAATATTTAGGATAAGTGAGAGCACATTTTGCTCTACTCTTTTGCAAACCCGGTTCCAAAATCCTAGTTGCAGCCCCAATCAACCTAGCTGCATTTCTACCAGAGACATTTCTAGGACTTTTTACTGGAGAAGTCAATTTAGGCTGATGTTTCCTTGGCCTTGACAATACAGTCCTCAACTGCAATGCTTCAGCACTAAATCTGCTAATGGGGCGTCTCTCGCTCATCCCTATCTTCTGAAGCTTTTGAGGCCTCAATTCACGCTTTATTTCAGCCTTCTCCAGATCCATATCTTCTTTATCAGATCCCCCATGCCAACCATCAAGTTTCTCCACCATTTTGCTCCCAATTTCAGAAGCTGAAGCCTTTTTGGCCTTACCACCTGGTCCTGCTGGCATTGATTCCAAACCCATGAGCCTAGCAACCAAACTTGGGGCTTTCATTTCGCGCTTGCTTTCACAACGACTATTCTTCGTTCCACTGTTCTTTGCGTTTGGAAAACCCCCACTGTTCTCATTAGCAATCTATATTGTTTATACAAGAACCAAAAACAATAAAAACAGAAACTTTATCAGTCTTACAGCTGACACTAGGAAAAAAAACAAAGCTAGATGTGGCAGTATTGTTCAAGAAATGGGTACCAAACGATGCTTTGGCTGCTTCTCATCCCCTCCAAACTTCTTTGAAGCTTGTCTCAAGCGAGCTATAAGAATGCAACACAAACACAGAAATAATTTACCCCTCTAGCTAAAGTAAACCATTCTACTTTAAAAAAAAGTGAAATGTAGTAGCTAACCTGGTGAAAGCAGTTTCGTAGGAAACAGCTTCTTTTTGGCAAATCTACGGTTCCAATCAAAGAGCTGAAAGAAAATGCCCACACAACCCCCAGGCCTTTGAGGCTTTTTCTCAGTAATGGCCAATGATGATGCTGTTATGGCTAAACTATCATTCATTTCTCTACCTGAGCTAACAATCATCCTTTAAAAATCCTTTCTTGAATTCTTCGAGTTTTTTCTCACACTCTGCTGAATGTGATTCACATACTTTGGCTTCCCAATAAGATTTTATCAACCATTATCTACACATTAATTGGGGGGAAAAAAAACTGACCCCTCTGCCCCCCACATCACTCAGACCTCCTTGGCCCAAAAAAGAAGGGAAAAAAGGACCTCACATTTTAATTTTTCATACAAGAAATAAAGCAGAAATATCAGAAACAAGAAAAATAGCAATAAACAGTAACACCCTGAGCTGTGTTTCACAAGAAACCACTCTCAAACAAAGAAAACACAGAACAAATAAAATACCCAGAATGTCTTTTTAACTTTCACACAATGTGCTACTGTTCAAAGAAAACAGCTAGAACTGACTATAGAAAGATGAAAAGGGAAAGAAAAGAAAAGGGGATTGACTGAATCTTGAATTTCCAGATTCTTTTTTTGACAGTGAAAAAAGCAGAATCATTTGTACAATAGAGAGGCACATGGTAAGTCACGCAACCATAGAATAAAAATCTTTTCTTTAGCTAATTGAGGAACCCCAGAAAGTGAAACCTTGTGTTGAGAAGAAGATTAGCAGAAATAAAGCTGTTGCGGTGAAAACGGCTCTTCCTTCCTTTGTTCCTCTTTTTCTTTGCAGAATGAAGGAACAGAGACAGAGTGTAAGGGCAAATGGGACAAGTTAGATGCGTAGGATAAGAAAGAATGGACAAACTGAGCAACCCCACGCTCCCTGTAGGATGGTCAACATGCCAAACATCTTCGTTCAATGTTTTTGAATAACAAAATTCTACAAGTATATATATACAGTATTAATTTAACAAAGTATTTGAGTTGAGGGTCTTTCATATATATTTTATCTTTCTCAACTTCTACTCGTGGAATTTCATTAGTATATTATTGTTTGTTGTATTAATTTAATGAAGTATTTGAGTTGAGAGTGTTATGGAAACAGTTTTTCCATCTCTATGAGATAGTTACAAGGTTTGCATATATTTTATCCTCTTCAAACCCCACTTATAGATTTCACTGGTATATTATTATTTGTTGTATAAATTTAACAATGTAGAGAAACACTTGTGAATATGGTGATTTTAAACCAAAAATATGTAGCAACAATAATAATATAATCAGTATAGTCCTATAAAATTGGATTTAGAAAAAGTAAAGTGTAGAAAAGTTATTTCCAATAGACCATCTACTCAAGAAAAATAGTAAAATAATAAAAGATATGAATAGTATTATTTAATTTTGTGATCTTAAATAAGAACGTGAAAAAGTTAAAATTGAAGAATTAAAAAAAAATATTTTTTTATCAAAAATTAAAATAAATAAATTGAAATGAAGTATTGTCTACTTTTTCATAAAATCTTAGTAAAAAGTTTCTTTATGAAAAAGTTTTTTTTTCTATTATTAAAATTATAAGTGACTATTATAAGACCATTCCTCCTCCTTTTGCGTTATGCCAGGATTCTCCACGTCCTATTTATATGTTCAATACACAATTGATCTTCACTTTTTAATATTTTGGATCATGAGAAAAATATTTTTTACACTATATTCGGATCTAAGCGTGTATTAATGAATTATTATGATCATTTCAAAATCAGATTTCATTTTAGTGGATGTACGTAAAAATAGATTATGATAGATTCAGAAAATGATTGATTTCACAATCCATTGACATAATTTCAAAATTTTATTATTTTAATTATGTCAGTCACTAAAAATAGCACAACAGTGAATGATTAAGAATGAGAATAGGTATCATTGTCAGCTTTATATTTTAAAAAATTTCAACAGTACTAACTGTATCAACCATATTATACACAACCAATTAATGTTCAACAAATAATTCTCTTATAATTTCATATTATTTGTTCATGTTTTGACTTGATATATCCTTTAACAAATAATAAACATAGTAAATTAAAATAAAAAATGAACTGCAGATAATTATAACACTTGAAAAATGAGGATTTAATAGGTATAAAATATCTCTTAATTTTTTAAATTGTGAAATAAAAATAAATATTTTTTATGTTTCATTTTATGTGACACTCATTTCTTTTTTGATTGTCCCAAAAAGAATGTTAACTTACTTTAATTAGAACCAATTTAATTTTAAAATTCTCTTTTTACCCTTAATGAAATGATCTTCAGATACACAAATATTTAAGAATGATTTTAGATCACAAGTTTTAAAAATCTTTTTTAATATTGTGTCAAATCAAATGATGTCACATAAATTGTCATAAAATATGCATTTTTTTAATGTAATTAACAAATAAACATGGATAGAGAAAATACTTTTACAAACAAAACATTATCATGAAAAAACAGTCAAGCAAGCCTAGAATATTTGTTCTCTTAGGATCATTTAGTACGAAGAAGAATGGATGAGAAAAAATATTTTATGCTAATTATATTACTTCATCAACAGCAAAGTAATTTCAACATTATAGTATAATAGACGAAATATTTCACTTGTGGGGTTTCACTGGGTATGTTGTTGTTGTTGTTGTAGTATAATAGACGAAATAAAATAATTTCAAAATGAGCCAATAGCTCAATTCAAATCTAAAATATACTTCATTTTGTTTTATGTGGCAATTTTTTTTCCAAAGTTGGTCTCAAAAAGAATATCATTTTTCTCTAACTGAAATTAACTTAATTTTAAATTTTTCCTTTTACCCCAAATAAAATAATTTTCAGTCATATAAATATCTAAAAATTATTTTAAATTATAAATTATAAAAATCTTTTCTTTTATATAAATATCATGCTAAGTTTAAATGTATTACATGAAACAAAATTAAAAAATATGAATTTTTAAATTTTATCTCAAAATTATTGTTCGAACTTTCAAACAACCTCAAAGTAAATAGTTCCTTTAATAAACATAGACAGTGTTGCTCTTTTTTAAATCAGAAATGTCATATTAGAGCTTTAGGAATGAAAAAATTCTTGAAAGAAAATGTATTATTTCAAATGGGTCATATGCGATACGAATTCGAATATAATCAAAATTTTAATATAATTTCAATATTAATATCAGATACCAGATTAAAAAAAAAAAAGAGCATAGTACCGTCGAGTCTACGTGGGTCTGTTATACTATGCTGTCTTGACATGGAGGTCGGAGCGTGAAATTTGAATTTATGTACAATATATAATCCTACGCGCTAAACAAACTATGTATCCCACATTTTCCTAGTATCTCGAGAAGAAGGACCACATGGTAGTCCTACGTAGCGAGTCCTACTGTATTCGTTACTCGCGAGAGTTGTCCGATTAAAACTGACCTCGGGTAAATTACCGACACGTGAATGTTAAAGTGCCGGCAATGATTTACCGGACCAAGGATATTGCTTCTCGTTCAACAATGTGGCTTTGTCCAATCTCCTATATCATGACAAAATTAATTAATTAAAGTGTTTGGGCAATTTACTTAAGTTAATAAAATGATAAATCATGTTTTGGGTCCCTAAATTATAAGATTCCCCCACTAATTGTTTCAAAATAGTTATGTTTCCATTATTATTACGAACATAAATTAGTACGTTTACTAACTATTTCTTCTTGTGATAATAATCCATTAATTTTTTGGTCCAATTATTTATTTAATTTAAGCATAAAATTTATGTTTTATTATTTTTACTCAAAAATATGTAAAATAATTTTAAATATTATGTTCTTAGACATGTTATGTATAGTGCTAGAAACAAAATATAAAGAAATAAATCAAAGAGGCCAAGAGTTGTCAAAAAGTATTTTTATCAAGTTATACCATATAATTTTTCGAGAAGCAGGTGTCGGCCAACATTTCTTATATAAATACATATAATTCTACCACTAATCATGTCGAAAAAGAATTATCAAAAGAGAAAATAAATATTTTTTAAAGTAGATTAAAAAGGAAAGATAACAAATTGAAAGGAAGAAAGTATGATCCCATTCAATCTGAAGTTGGAAAAAAATAATAATTTAAAATACATTATAATATGTAGAAAATTTTAATTTGAGATACTAAATTGTTTAATATTTGTGTGATTATTTTAAAAAATATTTTTAAAAATCTTTAATAGATTAACAATAAAAAAATTAACCGGTACCAACAACAACAACATATTCCAGTGCCTCAAAAGGCTCCCGCTCATTGCGGGGTGAGGGGGGGTCGGATGTACGCAGCCTATCCCCTATGTTTAAAAACATAAAGCGGCTGTTTCCAAACAAAATGAAATAATGCATGAGAGTAATAAAATAGATTAATTATACATGAGGGCCACCCGGCTCATTTATTTACGAGAAAAATGATCATTCGATCATAGCATTCACTGCTTTCTTTTTCTTTTTTACTTTTATATCGCAAAGGTGAATTGTATATCAAAGGACTAGAAAGATCGAAAGAATTTCAGATTTAAATTTTAAAATTAAGTAGAGATAATTTTGAATTGATCGAGATTGAATTGACGCTATATATTTCATGTATAGTTAATTTATATTTTAATTTTTTTGAATGTATTATAATATATAATCAATGTATAGGTACACTACATTGTATAATTAATCTATATTTTTTATGACTTTGATAAATTATAATGTATAAATATTTAAAATAACTTTTGATTGTTTTTTATGTATGATCACATTTATTATAAATTAATTATTTTATTATATATATTTAAAATGATTCATCATAAGATTTCTCAATTTTCTTGATGGCTCATAGTTTGAATAACCACTTAAAAAGATCACCAACTAAGAAGAAAAAGGACAAAATAAAAAAAGAAAGCTTGAAACAAACTTTCAATACTTAGTCAACTTGCACTCATAACATCGTACATCAAATTATCTCCAATAAACTACCACGTATTATTTATCCATATCATTTGATCATGACCCTATTTCTTTTTTGTTTAATTATTTTGCAAAGAAAGATACTCTTTCTAAACTAGATATAATTTAACTTGAATTTTTTTTATTTTATCAATCTTGGATGGAGTCAAAGATTCACTATTTTTTAGCTTTGGGGTATGATGGAATAAAGTAAAATGGCTCTTTAAACTGTCTGCGCTTCTTTCAATTGTGAAGTAGTAGTTAGTCAATGCAACTTTCGACGCTCATCATGGATCATCCGGAAACAGTCGCGCTATGTTTTTAAACATAGGAGTCAGGCTGTGTACACCCGACTCCCCTTTACCCCGCAATGGGCGAGAACCTTTGAGGCATTGGGGTAATGTTGTTGTTGTTATCTTTAATAATAAATTTTCATATTCACACATATAAGCAATAAATTTCAAAAAAGTTACAAAGATAAACAATATAATATAATGCAATAAAGGCTATAAATTTTATAAGTTGTCTTTTTTTTATGAAAATTTGCATATTCATCAAACTGCATAAAATTGAAATGTATGCACCGATGGAGACATCAGCATTTAATATGTAGTAACACGACAATAACTCAAGCCATGAAGTCCAACTCATTGCCAACAATTTTTCTTTGCCTTTAGCTGGACACTGGGGTGAATTCACAATTGTAAGACAAAAGAAAATTAATATAAAAAAACAAAATAGACAGAAGAAAAACACAAGGGACAAGAAAGGAAATAAAAAAACTACACGGATCAATACAGATTGTACTGGGATGGTTGAGATTTTTTCATAATCTTAACAAAAAGTTTTGAATTTGAAATCCTGAGAATAAAAAGGAGGTCGTACAATTCTCGAATCTAGATTTAGTCGACCCCCAATATAGATATTGAACATCAGATAAGAAATTAATTTTTTAAAAAATTAGGCCGAGTAAGCAAAACTTGCATGTAATGAAATGGGCATATTGCATAAGCTTCTAGCCTAAAAAAATTTCTTTAATAAATGTTGTGTTATTTCTTAACACCCAAAATATTTTAAAATAAATTTGATTTATATGAATGATTAGTTTTTCCAACTTAAATGTAGCAAATCCAAAAAACAATCTAAGTAAAGTTGGGCCAAAGAAGTAGTATATTTTTCTTAGATTGGAAAGTACACTGCTCGTATAGTCCTTAGATTAGTCTATTATGCTAGGAGTACTCGTTCCTATTAATCCGCCTTTGATGTTTCACATCAACTCTAATTTTTTTAATTTATCAATCGGGGGTGGTAATTGGATGGATTGAATCAATTTTAAGCAGGTCATAATAAATCAAGATAATAAATGGGTCAAGACCCAATTCAACCCAAAATTGCTTGAGTCAAAATAGGTTGGGTGAAAACGGGTTGAGTAATATGTTATAGAGCGGATCAAGACTCAATTCGACCCAACATTTATTAATTTTTATTTGTTTTATTTATTTTTTCAATATTTTAATACTTAATTAAATTATATTTTTCATTTTAGCTATCAAAATAAAGAAAGTGTTTTTAAAAATATTTTGACAAGATTCTTCTCGAATCAATTTGGGTTACATATCAACCCAATTTTAAATGGATTGAGCTAATAAATGAATGAGTTAATTCAACAGGTTGGACGAGTTGAACAGGTTGAGTTTAATTTGTCACCTCTTTTTATCTATCAATAGCCAAATTGGTTAACAAGATTTTTCATTAGTTGTAGACGTAGCTTGTCGTTTGGTGCGAGGTCAAAGGTACAATAATTTCATTATAAAATAGAGGATTATTTTATCTTGCGTTTTATCTCGGATATTAGAAAGTCATGAGATTATTTATCTCATTTTTTTTATATCTCAATGATGGAATAAATTAATATGTATACATTGTGGGATAATTTATCTTAAAATAGTTAATTTCATGATAACTTACTCCCAACTAAACGACTTGTTAGTGATACAACTTGTAACAAAGTCCTAATGATACTCGAGACGTGTGGCGAGGAATGTTTTTGTCATCCATCTTTTGATGAATTGTAAAGTCTTCTGAGTTTAATTATAAAATTGCGAGATAATTTATATGAAACTTTTTATGATATGCAACTAAATAGCTAATGAGGCTTTTATCAGCAATCAACAAAATAGAATGGCAGTATATCTCTCAATCTTCAAATCTTGCCAAATTTAACTGTATTGATCTTTTTATGATCTTGCTCTTGCAAAATTATATTTATAATTTCACAAAGACCAATAGTGAAAAGTATAATTTAAATTATGTTTTTTAATATTTTTTTTAATATGTGTGTACTGTCTCATAAATTAAGTTAATATGAAATAAAGGGATTATTATTTGTTAACAAAGGTAAAATAGACATAAAATGATAAGTTAGCAACGGAAACATGTACATATAAAATACGAGGATTTCTACCTAGCTAGTTGAAGATCTAATAGTGTTATCTGAAGACTTAAATGAATAGCCATCGTTGTTAAGAACAATGGAGATCCAATGAAAATTTGTGTGTGTCTTCTGGTCTTTGACATTAAAAATGAAGGTTGTAATAACGAAAGGGACATGTGAGAATTTTGTCTTAGCTAGTGGAATGGATGTATATTTAATATACAATCAAAGGATTTCTTCTCACCCAAAAAGAGAAGAATTTTTGCAATTTGGACAAATATTATTGAATATCCAAAATAGTATAGTGGACAAGCAAATACAAACAACGATCACGTTTTGATTTGTATTATTATTAATAATATGTATTGCATATGAAATTGTTTATTTAAAAAAATAGCTTCCACCTTATTTAGTAGAAAAATAATTTGAGGAACCTTGGGGATGTTTTTAGCATTATCCCAAAATAACGAATCCCAATGCTATTATCCCACCTTGTGCAAAAGATAACTTATCCCTCCTTATCTTGACATTAATTTCTAGTTCTAAAATACTTCGTTCGTTTAAAAAGAATGATTTATTTTTTATTTTAAGTATCTTTAGAAAAAGAATGACCTCTTTCCTTTTTTGATAATATTTTAATTTAAAGTTTACACGTTGCATGTTTAATGTCATAAGATTAAACGAAAATTTTGGTACATTTAACATAATTTTAATTTACAACTACAAAATAAAAAAAACTTTTTTTATTTTCTTAAATTTCATACCAAGTTAAATTGGATCATTTTATTAAACAGAGGGAGGAACTTACTTCAAAACTATTAACCAAATAAGAGATAATATCGTATTAAAATTTTATCCAGGAACTATATATGCTTTTTCAGCGTACCAAATAGAATTGCTATTAGTCCTGCCATCCCAAGTAAGAAACAACAAAAAGGTAAAGCCATTATTGTCAAAAGGCAAGAAAAAAATACATTGTAATTCATCTTTATCTTTAGAAGAAACAATTAAAAAATTCATATCAAGTCATAAACAACCAACTAACAACTACTACACTTTTTGGGTGTCTTTTGAACAGAATCAGAAGAAAATAACCAAATTCCAATTAGAATTCCAGCATGTGCAAGCAACCAATAGCACAAAAGCAAAATATCAAAGCAGAGAATGGGGCACACACTGACAACAAATTTTACCTATTCTTGCCAAAAAAAAAAACTATTCGAAAATATTTTGAATTTGACGTAAGTTATTAGTTTCATACTTGAATTGACAATTTTAAAAATATTCCTTTACTTGATTAACTTAACTAAAATACACCCCTAAACTATTAGAAGTGTTAAAAACATTGCTTTAACTTGACAAAAATTAAAGTGTGTATTTCACTCTTGTTACAAGATCAGAAGGGTATTACAAGTTCAAAATGTTTGCAACACTAATTTAAGACAGAGACTAATTTAAGAAACATATACTACTATTAGTAGTACTTAAAAAATATTATCTTTACACTACATGATAGTAAATTAAAGAACTCTTTCACAATACGCAAATTTGAATTAGTCGGGCTTAAAAAGAAAATCACTTCTTCTTGTTCTTTTCCTTTCCACTGGAAAAGATAGAGCTGAAACCAAACAAATTTGCTGGAGGGACATATAATACTGGGCTGATTTTAATCCCATTGATGTAACCTGGAACTTTCTTCAATGGCGGTTTTTGATAATGACCATTATTAGAAGAAGAAACAGAGGAAGATGATGATTTCTGAGAATACTGTTTGTGCTTCACACTTGGAGTTGAATTACTTCGAGATAGAATCGGCAAAGGACATAAAGATCTTGCATAACTACTATTAGTACTATTACTACGCTTGAATCTCCAAAATGACTTTGAGCTCTGTTTTTCATCTGATGAAATTTCATTCTTCTTATCATCGGGGATGACCAACTTATGACTTTTCGTATCGTCTGGCCTTTTGGGCGGAAGAGATGGAGGGATTCTTCTCTTGATTTCAATAGGGAGAATTTTTCCATCAAAGAAAAGTTCATCAGCTGAAGAAACTTCGAGATCAAAGCTTTGATGAAAAACACAAAAATCAAAATCAATATTAGAGGATGAATTATTAGTTGATGGAATTTGAACAGTATCTGTTTGCGAGATGTCCTGAGAGAAAGAAAGACGAGGACTAGAGTCATCTGAACATAGTTCAATCGCCATTGTTGTTGGCTCCAAAGAAAAAATTGTAAGTAGTTTCTTAGTGTTAAGAATTTGAAAGCAAAGATTAATTTAAAGAGACGATGGGGGTCGTAAAGAGGGGGCCCTAGGCTTAGCAAAGGTTGAAAAGTCTAAATCGAACTACTAATAATAAAAATTATAACCGTCAAACTGACCCCATGCATTGAAAAAAAACAAGTTTGATTAATTTAATTAGTGGGAAAAAAAGTGGAGTATGCTTAATAGTATTCAATTTTGCTACACGAAAATCCTATTATTTTTTTAATTATAGAAGTTCTATTAATTTTGATTGATGTTTTCAAGTAGGACATATCGAAAATGCTTCAAAATATAAATTGATGGAGTAGATTCGTGTAAAAACGTAAGTTTCGAACTTAAAAATGTCCTTAGAAGTTAATTTTAACTTTTATAGTGTTAAAGTTATTTTGTTATTCTTCCGTCTCTTTTAACTTAATTTATGAGACAATGCACATATATTAAAAAAATATTTAAATATAAATTTTAAATTATATCTTTCACTATTATTATTCTTTGTCATGTCATATGTAGTGTAATTTATCTTTTAAAAAATATAAAATTTTAATAAATGAAAGAACAAATATAAAAAAGGATTCAAAAATTTATCTTAAACTTTGAGCAGTTCAACTATTTTGAATATTAAAAAAATTTAAAAATATTAAGTTAATTTGGGACTGCGAGAGTATTAACTTTTTTATTAGTGTGATGATATTTATCTTTATGGTACCATATTTTTTAGATTGTAGTGTTTTTTTTTTCAAATATATATACATTTAACAACCCTCGTAGACAATGACACTCATAATAGTGTTTTCTTTTTAAATGTGTATGAAATTGGTAGTAGAGATTTTATAGAATTACGTTCAAGTCGTTCATGGTACAACTTTATTCTTTTTTTTTTTTTGACACTACTCTTCACTTTATCCTCTTCTTCTTTAAAATATATAAATAATATATAGTACAAATATTAGTCGACTGTAAAAAAAATTGTAGAATGAAAATGGATGATGATTTTATTTAAAAATTATCTCAATTATTATTATTTTTTGTATTGTTATTTTTATTCGTAGAATTATTGAAAAATTTACTTATATTTATTTTTTTAGTTATAAAATTATAAAATTGAAAAAATATGAGATATATATTCGTACTCGTGTCTCGAAACTTACATCCGATCACCTTTCACCCACACTTCTTAAAACACAAGTTTGAATTTATGCGAAATGAAGCTCATTTGGAGAAGCTCTCCTTAACAAATTTTTTTCATAATCAATATGTTTGATTAAGAAAGAAATAGTCTCGTCCACTAATGCTACACAAAAAGCTTGGGGAATGCGTTGGAAAATGAGAAGGCACCGAAAGGCAGGCGCAAAAATGGATTCTTAGAGACTTCATAGTTGAATTTTATTTAATATCTTTACATATATAGAGATCACAACGATTGTGTAAATTATTATTTTTATGTAATATATCAGTATAATTTAATCCATTCGTAGTGAGTTATTCTTCCTATTTATATAGTTAATTATTAATGTAAAATTTTAATTTTTTACACTAAAGGGGAATTCATAGAAAATATGCACACATATATACGGATAAGCAATGACTAGATATGGATTATATACACATACAATATTGTTACTACTAATTAAACAATAGCTGATGTGAGTTTTTTTAAATATTAGTGGTATATATGAGTTACAATTTATATTTTTTTATTTGAAGTTAGTGAAAAAGAAAAACATCTCTTGATGATTAGCACTTTAGCATGTGGTATATCTCAAAAAAATATATTATTCTTGTCTAATTTTATTATTCGTTTAATATTCTACCAATGAGAAGGGTTAGTCATATTTTAATATTATTAGTAATTCTGGCTACCATTAAATAAGCCATAATATATTCATGAGTCATTAACTATGTTTTGTCATTTATTGGCATTGACTATTCTTTATTGTCTTTTCTTCATTAGCCATCAATCCTTAGCCTTGAATATGACTTTTACTATATTTTAATGTTTTGGTACGTTTTCAATCAATGGTCCAATCATATAGTATATGATATTGTGATGGAGTTTATTTCTTTATGAGTCATTATTATTTATATTAAAAGCTTGTTAAAAGATGTAAATTTATTGAATGAAATATTTTTAAGGATAATAATATTATTACACATATCTAAGTTAAGAATTTTTTTTATAATTTTTGTGATTAAATATTTTTTAATAAGTTTTACTTTCACTATTTATTATATAAGCATTTACTGAGAAAAATAACTCTACTGTCAAAGAGTATATTGAAAATGTTTGGAGTCTCTTTACTTAATGTCTTTGATCAAAATATTTGAATTTAAGATTTGATTATAAATTATTTATTTTAATAAAAGCTGATACATCATTAATAAATTTCAGATAGATTAAATTTAAAAAGTATAAAACTTCATTAGAAACATGACATGAAGTGCTATAATACAAAACAATGAAACATGACACATGAAGTAATATGATCCAAAGCTATGAGAACATGACATGATTATCCAAAAAAATAATTTGCACAATATTAGATTCGCTCAAGTCAATGAGTTTATTTGAATTGATTTACTTTACGTATTTTTTAAATAAATAAATATTATTGAAATATCATATATTATAAAGTTTGAAATCAAATGTGAAGTTATTTGGATCAATTGTGAATTTAAAACATATTAAGATTTTTACCTTATAATAAGTTATGACAATCAACAATGATTTTATGATCAAATTCTTTCTATTAATTAGGATTTATGTCGAGACAAAATTTTCATCAATTCAAAACTAGTTTAGATGTGTGATCAAGTTCTGTTGATTGATCAAGATTTAGTCATAAATCCCAACGACCTGATATGATTTATGAAATAAATTTTGACCATCAATTTAAAACTCAATCATTTGTTAGAATTTTGCCAACTAAAATCGAAAATAAAATTATTTTTCACAAAACTTATTATAAGTGAAGCCAAAATTTAAATACTGGCACTAAATATGATACCCGCGTCTCTTATTAAATGCTCTAAAAGAGTTTATAAATTTTTTGAGATCAAATGAAATATCAAAAGAAATAATTTCTTGTGATTAATTAAATTACAACGTAATGAATATGTTACGCTTCTCTTAACTCTCAAATCACAAAAACTAATTCAGTTTGTATATTATTAATGAAATTTCTTTAGGAAAAAAAAAATCATTCTCTTAATATTTTAACTGAACTTTTAAAAAATAAAAAAAATGGAGCCTAGAGAAGACTGTTGGACTAAAGTGGGCCAGGTTTAGCTAGAAATAAAGGCGGGAAAATCGGAATTGTTGATTCAAAGTCCGCCTTGTTACTGCCTCAACCATGAAATTCAAAAAAGGCAACAAAACTCTGCCGGTAAAATCAACAGCGAAGAATCACCGGCCGGCCAGTAGGAGGAGCTCCACCAACAAACGGTGCCGCCTCCTTCTGGCTTCCACAAAACCTAACCAATTTCAACAAAATCCTCTTCGTTGAAAAAATTGAATCCCCTGCGAATCGAGAAATTGGATATATCAGGTGATCTAATTTAAGAAAAATGAAGGCGAATTGGGAGGTTAAGGAATGCTGTAACCATGACCAAGTCATCTTCCTTGTCACCATTGGTGTCTACACCATCTTCATTTTTATCGTAATCTTCTCTCTATCAAATTCTCGTTAATATTTTTATCTAATGCTTAACTCTGTTATTGTATCCATTTTTTTTTCCAACAAGTAGGTTACATCCTTAGGTGTTAGACGACAATAATTGACATAGCACAAATAAGCTCGTCTATTATCATTTTAAATCAGATTTTTTCATTTTATTTACTGAGTTATGGTATTATTAATGATGCCTATAGATTGGTTTTGGAGCTCTTTAGCAAGAATTTCAATTCATTGACATAATTACGGTTCGAGAGCAAGTGTTTTTCATTAGAGATCTCAAAACGTTACAACCAAAATTGCTTTTGGTTCAAAGTCAGTGCGAAATTGTGTAATTAAGGGAAGTAGATTAAATAAACTGAATTCTTCTCCATGTGGTTAAGCTTTTTAATTGCATACAGAATTTGGCAGACACATGCTGCATTTCATCTATGTGAATATTGCATCTGATATAACAAGAATACATGTTATAGTTTTGAGTTGATAATTTTCAATAGAGAAAAGAACTTGATGTGTCTATAAGGTTATAATGCCTTGTTTTTCGACTGGTTGCTGGTCTTCTTAAAGAGTAGGATAAGATGCCAAACTTTGCACATATTCACAAATTCAATACCATGTAATTTGCAAATAATCTGACAAGATGTCTTTGCCTATGGAAACTTATCAAAAGTTGTTCGCATATAGAAACTAACCAATTGTTGTTGTAGTTTTGCAGTGAAATACCTTTGGTTTTGTTTCTGTCTTCAAGATTTTCATCTTCATTTTGCTTGTTTTTTTAAACAATTGAAACAGTTATGGAGAACATTTGTTATAACACCTTTCAAGCTCATTACCGTATTTCTTCATGAATTAAGCCATGCAATTGCTTGTAAGCTCACATGTGGTGAGGTAATCTCTCCTCGTCAAATCTATGGATGTAAATGATTGAAGAATTTCATCAAAACCATATGTACTTTTATATCAATCCAATTCCATTCTACTAAGTGACAGTCTTTGGATTCAGTTCAATGTATATGTATTGCACTTGGTTAATTTGTTTTGCACCTTGATGTTTGGGAAAAGAGATTTAAGATGTCAATGATTTCAGAAACTCTTAAGTCAGACTTAATTACATCAGATGTTGATGTTAATTGAACTGTTGCGCAAGTCAAGTTGAGCAGTTTTAATCTTGCTGAGATTGTTAGTTGCAGAACTTCTCAAGCAGTCCTATCTACTTTACTAATTCATAATGAGAAGTATAGAGAAAAATATTATGATAGGATAAATAAGATTCAAAGAGAAAAGTCTGACCTCTAAAAATAAGTTGGGCCATTAAAATGAGACAGAGCTACTATTTCTCTATGGTACAGCCCATGCTATAGAAAATTTAATCTTGGCTAATTATGTCTATACTAATTCACATGTGGCTTGTGGTGAATGATAATATGGTTTGGGTACTGCTTCATGCTAGATTGTCACATGCAGAATTGTTTGCCCAGATCAATACAAGTTTTATATTGCTACAGGTAATTTACACATTACTTAGTTTTATATATTCCGGACAACTCTTCTGGTTTTTTAGTACAGGTGGTGGCCATAGAAGTTCATGCCAATGAGGGCGGAGTGACAAAAACTCGTGGTGGTCTTTCTTGGGTGATCTTGCCTGCTGGATGTAACTACCCTGCCCTGAAACAATTTCAAATATACTTTTAAGCGCTTGGCTTCATTTCCTAAAAGACAAAATAATGTATCTTCTTAAATTTCAAATTGATATGCATTTCAAAACTAACTCCTCCGCTTTGACCTTTTCTTACACCGACTGTTGTGCTCGTTTTTTTTTTTCTCTAAAGATCTGGGTTCGTCTTTCTGGGGAATGGTTCTCATACTCGCGTCGACATATGTTCTCAGTGCAATGGTAGCAGCTGGTTGTTTTATTGCCGCTTTGTTTATTGTGTTCTTCCTTGCAAACAATGTAAGAAACCAAGTGAAAGAAAACTTGCATTCATATATTGAACAATGATTGCAGATAATCAGGTCTTTAAATTTATTGTATCTCAAGTTTGACTTTTTACTTGTGTAGTCTAACCTTGCTTCTCTTTCTTGAACAGTGGACACTTCGTGGACTTTGCATCGGTTTGTACATTCAAGATCCTGCTAAGTTTTAGTACTTGATATACATCTGCTATTTTGGCTTTAGTCATTGATTGTAACAGACTGGATTTCCAGGGTTTATCATTTTCATTGGTGGAATTTGGGCTCTGCAAATACAAACGGAAGTTCGTCTGCTCCGTTATGTAATTCTCTTCATAGGTATGAGCTAATCTTTGTTCTTTCTCCTTTCTATTTTGTTATGTTGCTTATAAGGGTTTTCTCATTTACACTGCAGGTGTTATGAACAGCTTGTTTTCCGTATATGGTATGAAGTATTCTTTCTATTTGTGAAATAAGAATTCTTCATTGAAGATGCAACATGGCCTAACAAATATGCCTATGCAGATATCTATGATGATCTAATATCTCGAAGAGTGAACACAAGTGATGCTGAGAAATTTGCTGAACTTTGTCCATGCTGTTGTCCGGGTCCTGTTTGGGGAGTCCTCTGGTTAGTAGGTTTCAAGAGGAGCTGATTCTTCTCATCATTTTGTGATTATATATTATTCACTTATTGTGGACAATTTTATAGGGGAATGATATCTTTTGCATTTCTTTTTGGAGCTATGTACCTTGGCCTTGCTCTTTTATCTTGAGGTATTTTCTTCACTGCATATTTCCTCTTTTTAACGCCACGGTTTTATCAGTTTTCTCTGACGGGTGTTTAATGGGATTCGTATATGGCCTTCATTAATTCCGAGTGATACTTCTAATTTTGTTAACTTGTAATGCATTAGTGATCAGCTTCTTTGTTGTTTTATAGAAAGGGAATTGAAGTTATACCTGTCAACTGTTAATACAGAGACATGGAACTATGGAAGTGATGATATGAGAAAGCTTGATTTGTTCTAAAGTTCTGAGTGACTTATATTGATTTATGTTCTTCTTATGGACCAAAGGGTTAGAAGTGACCCCTGTGACTGACAAGATGAGTGAAGCGAGACTGTGATGATTTGGACATACGTAGAGAAGAAGTACCGATGTTCCTATTAGGAGGTATGAGAGCTTGGATTTAGGGGTTACAAGCGGGGGAGAGGTAGACAGAAGAAGTATTTGGGGGAGGTGATCAGACAAGATATGACGAAACTTTACCTCGCCGAGGACATGACCTTAGATAGAAATGAGTGGAGGTCGTGTATTAGGGTGGAAGGCTAATAGGCTAGTAGGAGTAGGTTGATGTCTGGCCTTATGATATAGTAGGATTAGTCGTGTCTTTATATCATGTGTTGTCATTATCCGTCCTACATTTGTTACCTTTAGCGTATTTAGATACTATCATTTGCTTTTTGTTTTAGTCGTTTTCCTGTTTTTCCTTCTCGTTTCTTTTCCCTTTTTTGTCATATATAGTATCTTCTGCTTATGGGGCTTTATTTTTGACACGAGGGGCTTTCCGAAATCAGCCTGGTAAGATCTGTCTATATTTTACTCTCTCAAGACCCCACTTGTGGAATCCCACTGGGTATGTTGTAGTTATGAACAAAAGGGGCTAGATTTATGTACATTAAGAAGCTTTTAGCTTTGGATTTTCCTCAGAATCTGATTTTTTTCACCCTTTTGGGTCTTGTCAGATGGGTTTAACGCTCTTACAATATGGCAGAGCAGAGTTCCTATCGTCTCATCAGTTCTTTGAATTCTTTAGATGGCTGTTGTATAGTATCTCATCAACGTGAGATGTCACATTCATTTTTGTCCAGGGATGCACTCTTGTTTCAACCGAGTGTGCACATTCTTTTTACCCCTATTAGATGGGGTTAGTACAGTTATAGCTTGTATTTGTATAGCAAAATCAAATACCTATGCCAGAACTTCTCCAGACATTTGTAATCGGTGGTCCAATTAGAAAACATCTTGTTTCATACGTAGGAGTTGCTTAGAGTAAATTCAAGAGAAAGAGCTGATTGTATGGGAAATCCTCCGAGATGCATAATAGAAATTGTTAAAGAGTAAATTCAAGAGAGCCGATTGTGTGGAAAATCCTTCAAGAAGTTATGCAAAGACATTCCCTATTCCAGCCCATTTTAGTGGAGGGGACGCTCCTTGCTACATCCACTAGTTTGTAAATTGGGAAAACGGAAAATTGCTGTGTCTTCATTTCATTGTAAATCGATGAGTACATTGGGTTGTTTGATGCTTGAACATGACTTGACAAATATACCATTGTATTTTGTTCAACTAGATTCAAAACGACTGTGAAGAACTCAACTAGCTTAAGATTGCTGGTATGCTTGCACATAAATCGATAATATATATGCAAAGGAACAGGCAATTGGACGAATAAAGCAGCACACACCAAAACTTCAGATAACATTTGTAACAAATTAATATATAGTCAAGTCACACAAGTTACAAATGTGTTGGACAATCGTATGTATGAGCAAAATTATCCTGTAGTAATCCAGTCAGGAAACCGCCATACGAAGCTTACCACCTTACAACTGCTTTCATTCTTTCTACAACCCCTCGTACCCTCGTAAGAGGGTTCCATGGCTACAGCCATCACACGGTGCACACTACTACTTAAAAGATAAGTTGCAAATGAATACTTGCAGGGGATCAATTACTAAGCTGGCCATGCCAGTTAACCTAGAAACTTAGTGAGGTCAAGAATATTCCATTTCGCCAATTTAAGTACACTACCACATTTGGGACATGGACTGGGTGATGGCAGCCTGACCTTTTGACATAGTTTAGATTGTAGGTTGATCACGAAAAACCTTTATCTTTCAAATCTGGTATCATGATGCTTGAAAAGTAACAATTCACAGAATCATATGTCCAAATCATCATCAGGATCCTCATCTGAATCTGGCATCTCATCATCTGAATCCCGAAAATATATTATTTCACCCTTCCCAGAATCCTCAGTTGTTTGTGGTTTATCAACTGATGCTTGTTTCTCCTGGGTTTCGCTTTCATTAAGGGATTTGCGACCATCATAGATTTGAATGGGCTTACCAGTTCCTGAGAGGCAAACCAACAATATTTACTTCCAAACTGATAAACAAACCAAAAGCAACGAAAAAAGTACATTTCTGGGCTGAGTTCTCATTTTATCTTTTCACCACTGAGGACTGAATCTATGATAACAAGCTAAACTGAGGGTGTGTTTGGTACGAAGGGAAGTGTTTTCCTCGGTAAATGATTTCCTCGAAAATGTTTTCTTGGAAATAAGTGGGTCTCTCACTTATTTTCTAGTGTTTGGTTAGTAAGCAAGAAAATATCATCCCTAAAAAATTTATATGTTATCTAACAATACGTTATGGAGGTGGATAGAGATGGGAGTGGGGGTTTGGGGGTGGCGAGAT